>JAUMHQ010000029.1:1201120-1230675 GCA_032361165.1 Enteromius paludinosus | reverse complement strand
ATTGAAAATGGTTTGGTGTAGCTTGAAATAATTTAAAATGTGCAGGTAAAGGGATAAGCAAGCTGACATTGAAGTTATAAAGTAGCTAATAATTTGGATTGACTGATTCAGTACACCTCATATACTGTTAGCAAATTATATTTTGCTGCTGTTGAACTTTTATATATTTTGATGTTCCTCTGTTCTGTTGAGACAATAAAAGAAACTTTTCTTGCATTATCATAGTATGTTAGTTAAAATCATAAATAACTACAAATATCTTATGTTAGGGAACTCTGTTAATGTTTTTTTGCACGTTTCTGAAAAGTAAAAAAATATATATATATAGGCCGATATATCGGCATATCGGATTTCAAAACCAACAAATATTCATATCGGTATCGGCCTTAAAAATCCTGTATCGGTCGGGCTCTAATTATTACAAGGTGCAAGCTTACCTGTCCATCCTGCTGCAGGTGGTGGTGGAGCATCTGAGAGTGGGGCTGCTGATGGGGAGTCAGGATGTGCATGTAAGGGGCTGGAGCGTAGCCTGCTGCAGCTGGAGGGTTGATGGGGCCGCCACTCCCAAGTGCTGAGGGCAAACTAAAGGAAGCGCTGGGGGTTCCTGTGTGGAAACCCTGCTTCTCAAAAGACTGCGGAGGTAAGATCAAGACACTTTTGGTGACCAAGTTAAATCAACATAGACAAACACATAATTCTGACGAGCACGCTCACCTGCGTCTTTGTGTAAACAGACCCTGAAATGTCAGGGACTCCCGTGTTGCTTGATGTCACCGAAACACCTAAAGCAGGGGAAAAAAAAAGAAAAGGTGATGGCTGAAAGTACTAAAACATTAAGCTTGAGACAGACGGAGCATATAATGCCGACTCGTGTAAGATTAGTAGAACGAAATTAATTCAGTAAATGAAGAATGTATATTTAAAAGACGGAAGCATAGAAATGTGTTCCTCTAAGAGGCTTTTTGGGAAAACTGTAAAAACTGCTCATTATCTATGGCTCTAAATTCATAGTTTCAAGGCTAATCTGAAGCAAAAACCAAACATTAAAAAGAAAGTCCACACGCAGACAACCCCTGTATGCGATCTGCACAAGGCACAAAATTGTACACAAGCAATAATTACAACACCACTTAAAAACTAATAACTGAACCAACCCGAATGAGTTAACTGTTCTTAGGACTGAAAGAGTGGCTGAAGAAATGGTAAGACGATCAGTCAAGAGTCATTGAGGATGAGGTAAATTCCCTTGAGCACATTTGAAAACAATGCTCTCTGAAATAAACCACAAGAATCCACTTAAAAGTAGCTATCAAATATGGGATTTATAAAACACAGTACAATTAAAACAGTTTGCGTTAAGTCACAATATTCCCAATATTAGATTATAATCCATCTAACTTTAAGCAAATCATATTTAAAATAAATTGAAAATAAAAGGAGCATGCACACACCCGGCGCTGGTTGTGTTTTATGGAGACTCTCCATAGGCATAATGGTTTTTACACTGTACAAACTGTATGTGGTATTGTCTAAACCGGTCCCTTACAGGCAGCTATGTGCAATTTTAGATTTAAAAAAATAAATAAATACTTATTTCCGTGTGCTTTATTAGCCTTTTAAATTACAGGGATAAAGAAAATCGTCCTGATAAATCGCCTTTATTATTGTAATACCTATGTCATACCCTTGTCGTCATATAAATTTGTGTCATAAAGATGCGCACACACACACAAAAAAGGCAGACGGCCATAATAAACTGTAAAACAATTTAGCGCAGATCAAACTGCCAAAATGATCACAAGATGAAAAAGCTATTGACACAATCATGCATAAAGCCTTTTCTCTGAGATAAAGACAAATAAAGTTCCAGAGACCACCAGAACTGATATTTTACCTCATTAACAGTAAGCATTAGGCCATTTCAGAGAAACAAAAATTGTTGTCCAGAACTAAAATCCCTTAAAATAGAGAGGGGAAAGAAGCCATTCAAACAATTCCACTAATCTATGCATTTTTAGTGCAGTTGGCTTTTTGCATTCATCTGAAAACCCTTTGAAAGTGTTAAAAGACTGTCATCATGTTTTAAGTCACGGGAGTAACAACCCTGATGTTCTACCCAAGGAAAGAGAGAGACTTCCAAGATCTCCTTCCATCTGAGACCAAGCGGCACGTAATTGCTTTATTGAGCTTGACCAGTAGTAAGTTAGGAGCAAATGAGGGGAGAGAGAGAGAGCTTAAGAAAGAAAAGGGAGGAGGAAAAAGGAAAATGGGGGTTTTTAGCGTGAGGCTGCACTCACCCACTCCGGGCCCGGTGACAGAGCTGGCGGGCTTGTTTTGCGCAGAAGCAGCAGCGGCGGCAGCAGCGGCTGCGGCAACGGCGGTGCCGTAGCCGCTCTTACAGAAATCCCCGCTCCCTGCCGAAGCCTGGCCCAAATCCTCATAGCCTGCAAACGGTCAGACACACACAGCCACAGCCCCACAGCATTAGACACACCAGGCAGGGCCAGAGGGGAGGAAGATTGAAGGGGCGGCGCAAAGGAATGGAGGCGGGGATGCTGCAAGCTAGGGGAGGGGCCTTATCAGAAAAGAATACTGGCAACTAAGGGATAGTTCACCCAAAAATGAAAATTTGATTGTTTATCTGCTTATCCCCAGGGCATCCAAGATGTTGGGGACTTTGCTCTTTCAGTAGAACACAAACGAAGATTTTTAGTCAGTCAAATAATGCAGGTCAATGGCCACTAAATCTTCATATGCCACAAAAAACATGCACAGACAAACCCAAATTAAACCCTGTGGCTCGTGAAGACACAAAACAATTGGCTTGTGCAAGAAACTGACTAGTATTTCTATAGTTTTTACCTCTGATACAACAATGTCCTACTTATTCTCAACATCTAGTGTGCGACACATTACACTGGCACACAGATATACACACATATGCCTCGTTAGGAAAAGTTTTTATGGGCTGCAATACATAAGGACCGACATATACATAAACAGTTTGAGTTAAAAATATTTGTGTTCTACTGAAGAAACAATCACCTACATCTTGGATGCCCTGGGGGTAAGCAGATAAACATACAAATGTTCATTTTGGGGAGAAAGATCCTTTTAAGCACATAAAAGTCAGGAAATAAAGCGATGGAAATAAAGAGACTAGAAAAACTGAATTGATGAAGATAAAGCTGCAAAATATCAACAAAGAAATAGAAAAGGTGGAATGAAAAGTTAATATGGAAGAATTTGTGGAAGAATAGAAAAAAAAAAAAGAATAAGAGACTTGAGACTGACAAAGAGCATAAGAGCAAAGGGATGGAAGGTGCTCAAAAGTGGTGGAAGATTGAAAGCAAGCAGCATGTGGAAAGCATGCGTGACCCACCACCCTCAACCAAGCGACCTCCCTCCCACCTCATTCTCCTTACGTCACTGGTTCCACAAAAAACCCACCCATAGGCGGCACTTTGAAGTGTTTGCTTAAGCCTATCTGTGCACAAACCTTGAGCAGTTCAATGTCACAGTTGGGATTCACTAAATACAGTAGATGATTGGCCATCATATGTTCTTAAAGTTCAAAGATGCCCATATTCTTGAAGCTGCAGACTGATTTCAGTCCAGGACACTCCAATTCAATAGTACGACACAATTGTTAAAATTACCCACAAATAGGACAAAGAACATGCAGCACAGATGTGATTGTCAAAGTCATCTGGTTTTGCAAACCCAAACTTCCAAGATGCTGTACTATGGATTATACCTTTAACGGAAGATGCACACAGTCTCATGCTTCAACTTCACAGACAAGAAAGAGAGCAGACTTGGCCAGTACAAGAGTTTAGAGATGACTGAGCTACTTCAGTTTGACATGGTTTGAAAATTCATCCCTGTGGAACGAGACGGCTACAAGACCTACTAGTTACTTTGTGTTGCATAGTGGTTACTAGTTGCATAGTGGTTGACTAATTTTAGGATGATTCAGCGGCAAGAATGTCAATGCAATGCTGCATGAACGTAAGAAAATGCATTACCAGTGCTGTATCCATGTGACCCATAACCACTAGCTTGCTGGAAGGGTGTTGCAGATGCATTGACACCGACATTCACACCGTGCTGTTTGGAGGAGGTAGGAGCCACCTGGAGGAAAATTCAGAAACTATCCATTAAAAAAAAAAAAAATGAAATTAAAAATCACAGCATGGTTGCCTCAATCAGCAAAACAAGACCATGCAAACTAAGTGGCACAGAAGAGCTTCTGAAGTAGCAGTGTTCATGCAGACCATTTAACGCTTCTCAGAGGAGCTGCAATTACAACTGTATACTTTGACCATGGGTTTCAACTTGGCCGTGTAAGGAGACATTATGAACTCTTACCGGAAACATGGCAGGGCCGTACTGGAAGGTGTTGGGCAGACCAGGCACACCAGTATAATAGGGCAGGCTGGTGTAGCTGTATCCTGGTGGAAGGGCTGGGTTAAGGAAGGGCTGTTGGGTTGTGTGGTGCGTTTGTGTCTGGGTCTGCTGGGGCTGGGCCAGTGTTGTGGCTGGAGCAGGAGATGAGGCATCGCCGCGGCCAAACTTCGACAGGTCACCAGCTAAATGTAAGATTTTAGAATAAGCATTTCAGGAAATGTAGCATTTGGCTCAATACATTTCGGTTCCCCTCACTGACACTGAATGCAATGCACAAATAAAGTGCATCTTACCAGAATATGGGTTGCTTGTCAAACTGCCTTCCCTGCCAGTCAGTGCTGTGGTTGGAGTAGCAAACGGGATGCTGTAATAGTCCTACAGGATGAAGGGAAAGGGAGAGCGAGAGAAAAAACAAAACAAAAAAAAAAACATTCTCAACTTCCTATGCCACAAACAAATCCAGCACTGTTGCTTTTATATAAAATACTTCAGCTAATCAAACAGTGACAACGCTCACCAGTGGTATTCTCGTCTGCAGCATCTGTAAGTCATCGTAGCCATACACTTGATGCTGCAGGACATAAGAGGTTTGTGAGACATTATACAGGAGCATGCGAGTATAAAAGTGACAACAGCAGAGAAACAGAACAAAACACTCACTGGGTATGGGTGAAGCAGACCAGGAGCCATAATGTAAGGGTTGGGCAGCAAGGGCGGCACTCCAGGAGGCAGGTTTGGGGGTGCTTTCCCTGTTTGGATGAAGCAGTGTACAAATGATATTGAAACGGTTTTGTCCTGTTAAATCAAGCATTTCAAGGTAGTCATGATAATATACATAAAAATTTTAAGTGTACTAGATTATTCTAGTCTTTCAGATGGCACCCATGAAACACTCTCACCAGCTTGAGTAATGTGTTATGTCACAGTATTCTAACCTGAGGCAGCCGCGCTGCGAGACGATGAGGCAGATGAAGGTGCTGCAGTGGCCAAGGCAGCAGATGATGCAGCAGCCGTAGGGGGGGGCATTGAAGCCACACCAGCACCACTGTTCAATCCCATGGTCAGACTGCTGACCGGACCAAGTGCAGACTGCACTGAGACCGAACTGACAGATGAAGAGGGGGCAATGGGGCCGCTGTGGGAAATGGGGGCCACTGAAGTAGCTGAAGACGGTGGGGGGACTGAAGGAGGAGCCACAGCAGAGACTGAAGAGAATGACGAGGAGTGCAAGCTGGAATCGCCATCCACGCTTTGGTGCTGGGAGAAGAACACAACGAGCAAACAAGATGAAAAAGTGTTGAAGAATAGTTTAAGATTTTAAAATGATCTGAAGTCATTTCAGATGAAGATCAAGTAATTGCCCTATATTTTCACAAAAAGAACAAGCTGTGCAAAACTACACACAGACAATACTGATTTCACATTGACTTAGAGCTGGACATTTAGTTGCAAACTCACCAGCAGACTTGTGTTCGAAGTGCGAACTGAAGAAGGCGCTAAACTGTTTTGCTGTGTAGGGAGGGAGCTGATGGGAAGCAGTGTTAGCGATATGATTAGCTTCTCTCTTACCCAGGAAAACTAAAGCAATTCAAAAATAAAATGCCATACTTATTGTGCTGAGGAGGGGCCAGCGAGCTGGACGAGGGGTCTTCATGTCCAAGAGCACTGAGAGTTGTCTGATTGGATGTAGTCAGCAGGGAAGGAGGACCTGATGAGGGGTCAGCAAGTGAGGATATGTTGGAAACCGATGGAACAACTGATTCAGACGACGGTTTCATGGGCACTGCAGAGCCTGCTGCAGCTAGGGAAGATAATAGGACATTTAACAAAGTTGTATGAGGCTTGTTTACAATATGAGTGAACTATAATAGTGACAAAACCAACAGACAACATTTGGTTTATTCTGAGCACGTGCAGCAGTAATGTTATCAGCTGCTATAAATTCTCAAGCTCTTTAAAGCTGGGTGGATTCGGATTATTGAAAAACTTGGAAGTTATACCTTCCAGGGATTGTGACGTCTGCATCGAACTGAACCCATTCTGAAATCAGAAAGAAAAGGTTTGCTTAGATGAAGTATCATTCACTTAAGAGACAGTGGTACACTAATCGATGAATCCAGGCTGATTGTGTTGAGACTGACTCACCTTGGACTGAATGTCTTTCTGTGGCGAGGAGGACACAGAAGGAGGGTAGCGCCGTGTCTGGCTGGCTCTTTGCTCATACAGCTCCAACTGACTGGGATTGGACAGGGCTGTTGCATGCTCACTGGACAAACCAGAAAACCATCAATCAACATGTTATGAATTTTACGGCATAATTAATCAAAATAAAACTAAAATCATGATGTGGCCTAACTAAAACCACAAAGGCAGCAATGTAGGCCTAATAACTGAGCTGCATGTTTCTTGTGCTTTTAGACAGGAGCAGCATATGATCCAGTTTTTTCAGTATCTCAGAGTAGCTTATATCCCTGTATATTTATGGAAACATGCAGCAACCACCTTCCCAAATTTGTAATGAGAAGCGCTTGTAAAATATTTATTATATTCAAAGTCCTCAAGAGTTCTGTGCAGTTTTCCCCATCCAAAAAAAAATAAAAATAAAAATAAAAATAAAAAGTATAAAAATTTGTCAATCACATATTAGAGTATTCTTTTTTTATTACGGTTATTAAACACCGAAAACAGTAAACAGGGTGCTTTAAAAATAATAATAATAATAATAATAATAAAACTAAAATTGGGAAAGAAAAGGAGCCCTAGTAACTGCCAATTTTAACCTGGACTTGAAACTATGAATGTGTTAGATAAAAGCTTTGGTCTGAAAACTTCTCTCAGAGATGAGATACCCACTTGCTAGCACTTGTGTAAAGGCTGTTCTGGCCTTGGTTGCCCTGTGTCGTTGTGGCAACAGCTGCCGAGGCATCATACTCCGGAAGCACCGGTTCAGAGCCGAACTGTAATGCTCCAAACTGCAGGTTGAGCCCAGTTATATCTGCAGAGCCTGGCATCTCCACTGCTAGGGCTGGAATCTGCAAATCACACAAGTAAACTGATCAACTCAATTCAAAGTTGGCCAATCCCAACAAAGCAATGTAGACTACAATGAACTAAGAGAATTGAGACCTTGCTTGTAATGGAAGCCCTCTTCTTCTGCTGTTTGAGTTTGTGCTGCTGCAGGGGGAGTGGGCTGGATGCCTGTGGGTCAGCTGGACTGGAAGAGTTCTGCTGACCTGGGGTAGCTCCCGAGGGTTTGGGAAGAGGGGTGGTGATGGCCTGGGGCAATGAGGATGATGGGGTGGACTGAGGAGGCAGGGTCGAGGTGGTAGAAGCAGGTGTGACTTTGTCCTGCAAGAAGGCATCCATCATGGAAGAGGAAGTGGAGGTGGGCTGGTAGGGCTGCCGTTTGGTGAAGGGACTGTGCACAGGCTCAGTTTGAGGTTTCATATCTGTAGACAAAGTGAAAGATTAAGACTTCAAAGAATGTCAATCATAAAAGTGATTTCGAACCCTGTTAGCCCTCTTACCGTACTGCCCCAGTGTAGTGGGGCTGGTATCCCAGGTAGAAGGACCAGCATTGGGTGGGCCGCTTTGTGAGTGCTGGGCTGCTAGCTGGGCCAAAGCCCGGGCTGTCTTAATCTGCTCCAGAAACTGAGAACCAGTTGTGGAGCCTCCAGTGGTTCCTTTTGGATCGCCAACATCACCAAAACCCTTACCGAGCATGCTTACCTGTAGGTGACATGGAGACAAAACTCCAATGTTTTGGCCTTCAAATTATTTAGTTATGATAATGTTTAATTTACAACTAAATCCCAGTTCTAGATGCACAGTAAATGGAAATAACTCAAGGGCTTGAAGCAAAACAAACACCCAAAAGCGACAAACATTATACAAATCTGACCTTGAATACAATTTAAAATGAATTAAACCTAAATTGAATTCAAATTTGGCAGACAAAACAAAAATACTACTAATAGTAATAATAAAAACTGACATTATATGACATGACCTGTGAGACTATTTAATCTTGCTCACCATGCTGTGCTGGCTGTAAGGAGCACCGGAGGAGGACTGGGAAAGGGATGCTGTCTGCTTCGAGTTGCTGAACACCAGAGACTGAGACAGAGATTGCGGCTGTGGGCCTTCAAGTGAAACAGGCTCTACCTCTGAGGAAGAGGAGGGAGGCGTCTTCCCCAGCAACACCGCCAGATCAATCCTGAACATCAAATATGCTAACATCAATTAGGTTCTCGTATGCCTTGAATGCACATGAGTAGATATTTGGAATTAGGTTGTGAAAAACTAAACGTGCCACAATATTGTTGTTTTGAGTGTCGAAATTGCATTGCTTTTAAATAAAAAGATAGTCTGTATTCAATATGTAGATTTCTGATAAATTCCAAATATTTTGTTTATTGATACAAATATTACTTTTTTTTTAAAATACATTAACATTTCAGGACCCATGTAATTGATGAAAAGGTGACAGTAAATCCATTTTTTACAAAAAAGTTGTACTTCACATTTTTATTCAATGAATTAGTGAAAAAAAAAACGTTTAGCGAAACAAATGTTTCTTTTTGCAAATCAGCATATAAAAATGGCTACTGAAACAGACTGCAGCTTTAAATATTGAAACATTTGTTTTCAATTTATTACTTAAATTTGACCACATTTATTTACCACCACTTACCTCTGTCCAGCAGTAATGGTGACATTCTCCTGTGGAATGGGCATGGATGCCACACTGGAGGCAGTGAATATCTTGGTCTCTGACAACTAAACAGAGAACAAGAGTTAGTTTTGCTTAGTCTTAAAATTGAAAAGCAGGTTTTTGGTCTCTGATCAAATACTCACATCCTCATTCCAGTCCTCCATGCCCCACTCTTCTGTGGCAGTTCTCCAAGCACCTGTTACACAGACATTTAGCTCACTTACAAAAGAAAACAGGTGAAAAAAACCTCGCAAAGCAGCCAGTGCGAGACTCACCAGGGGCCGAGTCAAACTTTCGAGGATAGTTTGTTCCCTCTCCACCAGTAAACTCAAGCCCTGTGGAAACAGAGTTATGTTAGAACGTAAACTCTTACATACGTATTTTAAACGGACTGTGTAACTTCAGCCTGAAGAAATGCCAACACTGTCAGGAACTGGAGGAGGGGTTTACAAGAGACACTTGTGGCATCACTCACTGTTTCCATCCTCGGGTTCCAGGTTGCCTGTGTTACTCCAAGTGCTGCCGCTTGTGTAGCTCTCCTCGGTTTGGGCTGGCTCAGTGTAGTCCGCTGGGTTAAACGTACTAAAAAACAAATTTAAAATTTAGTTTTTGAGGGAACACTGAGTGAATGAGGGAGGCAAGAAATAACATCAGCAACCATCAGTAAAAATATGCAAAAAGCACTCCAACAGATCCACTACAACCTAAAAAAAAAAAAAAACACTCCTATGTCATAACATTCTAAATTCAATTATACCAAAGACGCAAATGAGCTTTCCACTCACTCTCAAGCCTGGAAACCAAACCACAGGAAACTAAACACATATGAAGCTCAAACTCTGATGCATTCTTCAGTAACTAACCACTATAAACCCTTTGATCCTACACAAACAAAACCAACACGCTCATAAATGTATTTAACTCACCTCTCATCTCCTGACAAATCATATCTGGGGCCCTTATCAATCTGGCTTTAGGGAGAAACAACAGGGAGAATTACAAGCAACTCAACACAGGCAGAAAGACGGGGGTGCATGGTGCGAACAAATTTGTGCTTGAGTGTGTGCACGAGACAAAGACAGAAAGAGCGAGAGCGATGGCAACCATCATGCTCACGTCCATAAGCTGGTCAAATTACCACACCTGCTCTATCGGTGTAAGAGTATAAGATAATGCTTTAGAATGAAACTGCTACGCTTGTACTGTGACTTGCCCGGCTCAAACAAGGCTAAACTGCTACTCTCCAGGTTCAGAGGCCAAGAAGTGAAAACCAAACATGCAAAATTCAAAAGCACACTTCAAACCAAACAAGCGAAAGGGGCCAGTTAAAGAGCCTGACTGCAAGTCGAAGAAAAGAGACCAGGGGGCCTTGACAGAAAAAGAAAACCAATCCAAGGGTTTGACATGACTAGATTCTAGCCGTCTATTGCAGTAAAAAGCTAAACTAGACGTTTACAGTGACATTGAAACTCCTTATAATGCTAAACAACAGTATGAAAGACAAACATTTTTAGACTTGCCATAGTGCCGCTTTAAAAAATTAAAGGGTGTCTTGGTTCCTTTTAGGGGTGGGCAACAAATCCATACCTTTATTTTGACTAAATGACAAAAATCACAATTTATAACACTTTGAGGGAAAAAATCCTGACTAAAATAATTGTACAAAGCTATTCCTAAAATATTATATACATTTTTTTTTTTAAGTAGTGGTAAGTCTATTTAGTCTTTTCTTGATGGTGGTTTAATAACGGTTTAATTTTGTTTTTGAAATGTCATACAGTACAAACACTAAAATCAATTGTTATTAATATATTTCTTCTTTCTTCCCCAACACTAAGATTTTAGTGCATTCTTGCTGAATAAAAGTACCAATCTCTTTCTAAATCCAAACTTTTTAATGACAGTGCACTATTTAATACCTGAATATAACTTTGCATTACATGTTGACAAAGGACGTAAAGGTATATAAAACATAAGAGCTTCATTTCCATATATTGTTTTATGAAGCTATGAAAATGAATCATCTTCAATTTATTTCTAAATATCAAGTGAGTGCAACAGACATTCCACACACTCCCGATGTGGCATTTTGATAACAGCAATACAGGTTTGCCCTTTCTACCAGTCTCTCCAGGCCTAAAAAAGGCATAGCACCAAAAAGCAACACATAACCCCACAGTAGCTCTTACTTACCTGATTAAACCTCTGCATAGAAAAAAATGTTAAAATCTTTAAGGTTTAGAGGCTACAATTGCACACAAAGTCTCAAGGTAAGCACAGCAGCAGGCCTTAAACCCAGCAGGTTGGACTCAACAGAAGAGCTTTCTCTGCTAAAAACTAGCAACATACCTTACACGTTTTTGAAGCACAAGATTCTGAATTTTAGCTGGATACCATTAGCTCTTCCCACAACCTGACATTCTGGGAGATCTTCAGAGAACATGCAAAAAGAAAAAGGACCTGAGTGGAAGCACACAAACTTACCCCATGCCCTGAGCTGAAAACCTCCCTCCTCGCCTTCCAGCACCACCTGCTGCAGGACAGAAAGAAGTCAAACCAAAACCACTACCTATTTTCATTTAATCAATCATCCATCAACAATAAGGGCTTACCTCTTCCTCTGCCTCTTCCCCGACGGCCTCGCTCCGTTCCTCTGCCTGCAACTCCACCTGCCTTGGCCCCATCCAACCCATTCTCCTGCCCACGGACTGAAGAGAAGAAACAAAGAACGTAAAGGAGTTTTAGAAAGATACAACAAGATAATAGAGAGGTAATAAATGTATCATCCATGCCTTTAAGATTGCATTATTATCATTTAAGACTCCTATTAAAACTCACCAGTAAAAAGAAGGCTTAGAAGCCCAAGTTTGTTTGTGTTTAACGCCATTTCAGCTTCTGTGGCTAGTTTCATGGCGAGAAATATTAGGACTAAATTACATCATGTTTTTACAATTGTGTTTTTTTCCCCCCAAAGCTGTATTTGGCTTAACTTTGTTCAAAAGTCCAATAAAACATGCATAATAGATAAAGACATTCATCAGAAACAAGTCGAAGGAACCCAAGAAGCCTCAGCACATATTAAGACACTGTCCTTGGATGCTTGCTTGATTTTTTTTTCCACTGCTCAGAAACAGATGCATTAGGTGGCCTTCAAGCTTTAAATTGAGGAAGATCAGTAGCAGCTACTGTAAAAGCAGGGCTCGCAAAAAAAAAAAAAAATCGCTAGCCCGACATTTCAGGTCTACTGTGTCTTCCAGTCGGTCTACCAAAATCCATCTCAGCCCTGCCCGCCGGGCTTTCATATTGGGGAAAGGCTTCGTCAAATAAGCATTAGCAATCCACATATAAAAAGATGACTGTCTTTAGTAAACGTCATTTCATTTCATACTGCATGTAAGCTAGCGTTATAAGCTCAGAACTGCTTTGTCTACAGAAAGGAGATGCTATGCCCTCGACGGCGAGTGGCATGTTTTCATCCGTGACTTCAGTTGAAATTTCAGATTCAGAATCTGACACAGACTGGTTCATGTTGTACACGGTTCTTACAAGCTCATAGAAATTTGTGTTCAGTTGGAACCAAATATTTGAGTTTATTGTAATTTGACTATTTTATACAGTTGTTGTAATTTGTGTTTTAACTTTTTTTTATTGATGTTTTGTTTCCTTTACAATATAAACATTAAAAATAATCTATTTTTTTCTCTCCTTGGGCTACTTAAATACATTTTGGGCTACCAAAAACTGAAGAGTGCCTCTCTGAAGGGCTACCAGGGATTTTGAAATTTTGCGAAACAGTCGGAATACAACAAAAATCATTTTACATCAAATGATTGCTGAAGACTAACAGCTTTCAAAGTCAGATTATAGATTAAACCACTAGACTTGAGTCCAAGTATATGAGCCTTATGTTGCTCTCTAACTCAGACTGAAGCTGAGGGAGAGTATCCGGTAGCAGCTCAAACTTTACTGTGGCACACACTGTCCCCTCAGCACTACAAAGACAGCAGTGAAGGGATAGTGGTGTGCAGGTCTTAGACAGCACAGTTCTCTTAAATGTCCCAAGGTAATGTTGCATTTAATAAGAAAACAGTGGCACAAAGTCTTGCAAAAACTAAGAGCATCCACAAAAGCATAAGTAGTATCTCCACTCACATTCTCGCCCGCGGCTGGCTCCACGGCCCCTCCGCGGGGCCCCTCCTCTGCGACGTGCCACATCTCTTTCTCCTCCCTTCTCTCGGTTCTCCTTCCCTTCATCTCCTCCATCTGTCTGTGCGCTTTCCTTCTGACCTGAAACTCCTTTCTTCTTTCCAACCATCTCCCATGAGTCCTGCAAAGCAAAAGGCAAATTTTATATGGAATAGATTGAAAACACAGATTTTTCTACAAAAAGCTTTTTTTTTTCTACCAGACACACAAACCTTTCCACCTCTAAACTCAAGCGTCAACTCACAGTGTCAGGGCTGCCCTCCAACAGGACGTTGATGGCTCTGTTGACGTCTCCGTTGCAGTCGTGAAGCGCTATCATGGACTCATCCTGATCCTTTCCTGTGATGTCAACCAGCTAGAAAAGAGAAAAGGGGCAAGGAGCATTTAAATGTCATGTGATTGTATGACTCTGGGCCATATATTTGGAAGGCAACATGATAAAAAGGAAGTGGCTGAGGAGACTGATGGAAACTCTGAACTGTGAGATGTCGGAGCTTTATGTTGCTCTCTAACTCAGAGTGAGACCGAGAGAGAGTATCCGGTAGTAGCTCAAACTTTACTCTAGCACAGATGGTCCCTGTCAGAGCTATAGCGACAGCAGTGAGGGAAATTTTGTGTGCACCAAGTGACCCAGATTGAAACTGATGATACAGACACATTGAAATAATGCAAGGAAAACTGATTACAAATTAACGGTCAAATGTTCTTCATTGAAGGAAACGTTTAATGGAGGTAAAGCAGAACCTGCCTTTATTTTCCATTGAGCCAACTTCTGATGTCCCTACTCACCTGTTTGACTTTCTCTTCAAAGTCTGAATCATTATGGTCCGAGATCATCTGCGCGAGTCGGATCTGCTCAGCGGTGGCCTGAACAAACAAAAAGGAGAAAATGATTAAGTCTGAGTCCATACCAGTTGTGAAACATACAGCAACGAATGTCAGCATCATTTAGGAGTCTTTAACTGAGTCAGGCCCTCTTTTGGCATTGACAAAATACTGTCAGGATTTACTAAAAATGTGCAGTAAAACATTAGCGATGAAAAGGCATGCAGCTAGACTTCCTGGATATGCATTTGTAGGCATTTCCATAACAGATGGAAACTTGGAAAGAGAGTATTTAAATTAATCACACAAGGTGATTTACTAAGTTTAGAGGTAGTCAGTTTACTAGTCATTATAGAAACACACTGGCTGCATCTCTCTCTTTAACTCTGTAAATCACCTGCGAAACTATCCACTCCCATCAGTCCATTTCTAAAATTGCTCTCAAGCTAATATGCCATTCAGCAAATCTGGCCCTTAAAGACTTCAAGTTCAAGTTAAAACAACTAACAATTTTGCGAGCCCTGAAAAGCATCAGAAAACTTCAGTTGCACAGAGCCAGGAGCAACAAAATGCTTGGCTAACATATTGTTTTTTGTATTTAGGAATAGCATCTATTGTGTTCTATTAACTCACTTTCACTGGGCAGCCCAGATTTCAGATTTAAGTGTACATGTGAATGCATTTTGTCGGAATACAACAAAAATCATTTTACATCAAATGATTGCTGAAGACTAACAGCTTTCAAAGTCAGATTATAGATTAAACCACTAGACTTGAGTCCAAGTATATGAGCCTTATGTTGCTCTCTAACTCAGACTGAAGCTGAGGGAGAGTATCCGGTAGCAGCTCAAACTTTACTGTGGCACACACTGTCCCCTCAGCACTACAAAGACAGCAGTGAAGGGATTGTGGTGTGCAGGTCTTAGACAGTACAGTTCTCTTAAATGTCCCAAGGTAATGTTGCATTTAATGAGAAAACAGTGGCACAAAGTCTTGCAAAAACTAAGAGCATCAACAAAAGCATAGTTGTACAAATCAAAGGCACTGACATGTTTTAAGATATGTCAGTGCAAGTTGCTTGGACCAAGCTTAAGCCTCGTCTAGAAATCTGTGCATTAAAGATGTTTTTAGATCAATTTCTGTGTCTTTCCTTTCACCCAAGCAGGCCAGAATACAGCAGAGGAAAAATAGGTCAGGCTTAGCATTCGTTTGGGCAAAAATTTATGATTTATTTCTAAAGCCCTTCATTTAATTTAAAAGAACGAGCGAAAGACTGCAGCAGCTCAGAAAAAAAGGCTCAAACTGATGGTTGCCAGTGATCCCAGTTTTCCACCAAAATGGTGCTGCTTCTCATAGCAAGGAAAACTACAAACTCAAGAACATGCATTTGCCAATTAAAGTCACTACAGATTGTCTTTTTTTAATTTTTTTAAATACACATTTTAACTTCTAATGCTTGGTCAAACGGTACTTTGGAGGTGTGGTAAAACTTAATCACTACAACCTAAAGCTTGTGAACTTACCTGGGGCCTCTGCTTGTGCTGTGACTGGCTCTGTGTCTGACTCTGCGTCTGCTCCCAGTTGCCCCGGGTCCGGCTTCCGCCCACTGAAGTCATCATTTACAGTATATACAAATAACAGTATTTACAAAGGAATAACACCTTTAAAAGAGAAGCAGATGAAAAAACGTTACTGACAACTCTCCAAAAAATTTAAATAACAATCGCAAAAACATCACATGGTCTCGACAAACCACATTACCATTAAATAAGGATGCAAATAACAACGGAACACCATGTGTGGCCATTTTGATGAGCCAAAACTGTAAGTAAACAACGTCGCATGCCTGACGCATTAACGTTATCGATAAAACGACGGCCCGAGTTGATCAGAACATCGACAGAAATTAAATTCTAGGAACTTCGAAAGCTTTGTGCAATTACTGCACGTGATAAGACCAAATACTGTTTACAAGCCAAGTTGCAACAGGTCAACCAAAAACGCGCTTCCGGGGCTCGATATCCTCAGTTTAAAGCTGCTCTAAAAACACACAAAGCACCGTAACCCTTCATATTTCGATAAAAGTACACCAAAAGCTGTCCACCTGAAGAAACTGCGAAATATTGCATGTATGGTTATGCCAAACAGCCCACCGTAGCAGCTCGGCGCATAAGGAAATGCAGGGCATGTGGTGGAGGAAAGCAACTGCGCACTTTAGATCGCGCACAGAATCAGCCAGCGTGATAGAAACACGCGGGACCCGCCGCGGGAAAGCTGACGGGTGACGTGCTTTAACGGACAAACCTTAACAAACAACAACAAAACTCAACGGCCTTTGAACTGGGTGAGGGCGAGGATGTGGCTGTCAAACTGACACCATGTTGGATACGTGAATACAATCACACAGCCCATGGGTTAAAGTGTCAGCACGTAACTGTTAATTTCATATTTCTTGAGCATGCACTTACGCCTTTCCATGCAGTAAATAAAACAACAAAATTATGCAACAAAGAAAGAAGCACATGTACTGTTCAATTCCATGCATTGGAACGTAAACATTGCCTAAAAGTATTTATATCTGTAAAATAAGCATCCAACAGGTAACCTAAGCACCGGTGGTGCTCTACGCGAGATTTACATCCTGGGAATTCCATATTAACTTACCGACTAAAAAAGTAAGCAACTGTATAAACTTGGTTAACGTTAATAACCGAAAGAAAAAAAAAATGAGAGGTGAAGGACTAACGTTAGATTGAGAAGTCCAGGCGATGGGCCTGGAAAAGCAACTCGATATAAACTCAAACATGTAGATCTAAAGATACAATATGAACACGTACACGCTGTATTTAATAAACTTAATAGGTTATTAATATGTTAAATAACACAGACAAGATCTAGAAGTTGGGAGGCTTCCGCTCTGGCCGTGTCTAATAACCTCATGGCCGGTTATCGGGCATCATGATGCTGGTGCTGCCCAAAAAATAAACTTTTCCGGTTGCTAATCAACTATATGGCTTTTCGCCGTATATGAAAGAATAGTTGGGTAAATTGTTCGTTAGATTAATCGACACAATAATAATTTTGAACGTTTGCAAAACTGGAAGGCAGGCGCCCCCGGGGTGAGGCGCACTCGAGTCGGTTCACCTGTACACTCGACACCGAGGCTTCACCGAGGCCTACAGGCCCCGAATGAAAAAAATGAACAACAGGCGAGGTACTAACCAAAGACCAGGCTGGATGTCAGAAATGTGGAGATAACGCCAACCGACGGAGGTTTATTATCGACCTCCTAATCAAACAGAAACAAAACACGAACTCTTTCACGTCCGAAATCGATTCCCCAAAGCTGACAACAAGGCCGAGCCGACTCGCGCAGACAATAAACGAGAGGCTCAAAATTTACCTGTTTCTCTTCCACACTGACACCCGGATCACCACGTCACGTGGTTTATCACAGCCACTGCGGCTTCACGCGCAGAGCGCAACCACGTGACGACAACGTACGCGTGTGTATATATAACAACTTAAACACAATTATGCAATATTCAATCTGTTACCCTGTATTTGCAGTTGGGTATTTGTTATGCAAAAACCCACTTGATCATACTAATGTCACTAATACACACGACACATCTTTCTTGAATAATTTTACAACAATACTTTGAAACTATTTGGAATGTTAAGTTATTACGTCCAATAATCAATAAAAAGGAACGGAATATGTAATATGGTTGCAAACTTAGGTGGGGAGGTTAGCTAGTTTGGGACCTAGTCACCATTTACATAGGCTACAGAGATTTTGTTTAAAAACTGCTCAGCCAGTGCTCTGATTAGCCTACATGCAAGTTGTATTACGCAATAAGATTTAAACGATATATTGCGTCATTACATATTACACAATGGCAATAAATAGTTCATAATGTTTTGATTGGACCTAATTCTTATCACCCTCTCTGTTAAATTCCCCTTAAAATACTACTGCTTATATTTATTCATAAAGTTTTCCACTGTCAAAAATAAATCCGTAAAATAACAGAACAAGTACTGGCAGCTTAATTACATAAAAAATGTTAAGGCCGCACTATTAGTTCAATTTGATATAATTTAAATATTAGATTTTCTTTACCTCACAAACCCCTACAGTTTAGCAACCTTGGCATAATGTTAAATAAACTTCACATCAAGAGGTTTAGCCTAAGTAATAGGTCTAAAAATCACTTTCAGGGTGACAGACTAGTTGGCTCAAGTTGGCTGTTGTATTTAAACCGCACCATCAGACAGTGACCAACTATCACTGACTGAGAAAAAAAATGGATGATCCTAAATTTGCATTTTGCATCCTATAATATAGCATTTGTTCGAGTGTTTGAGTGTAGTTACATCACTAGATGTCGCTAGTGTTCTTCAGGACACGGACCGATGATGATAGGATGGCTTGCTTATATTACACACTATACGCCCGAAAGTATGCGCACAGACGCCCATTTCAAACAAAAGGATATTTCAGCCATTTGAGTGAAGACAAATCTTACTACTACAGAATACATCGACATTCGTTCATATTCTAATACACAGCGTCTAAATGTAAATGTTAATGAAAGTACAGGTCTCCACATGTTACTTTTGGACATGTAACGTTAGTATGTCGTAGGGCAATTATAATTAACTAAATGTCTTAAAATGATGAATTAAATAAATGAATCTGGCATTTACCAAAATCTGTTGTATACCAGTTACACTGTAAGAAAAAGAAACATCATCTTGTACATTGAGCAATCTTAAATACTTTTTATTGATCAGCCCTTAAGATAAATACATAAACCAGGTAAAATACAATACCAGAAAAATGTGCATAGCACTACAATTCCATCTACAGTAACACATTTTTCACATTTAATAAGAGATGGATGGAAAGGTAGAGTTGAGCACAAAATACAGTAACAGAAAAAAACAGTCATTCTTCAAAACACAATACAATTACAGTTCCCAAAGGGAAAAGACAGCTTTGCAAGGTACAGTGAATTCAGAAATGTATATGAGAGAATACACATATACAGATACATAAGGATGCATATGAACCAGTGCTGTCAAAAGATTAATCATGATTATTCGCATTCAAAATAAGTTTTAGATCACATAATATATGTGTACCATTTATATTTATTATGAATATGAATGCACTCCCGCATGTATATATTTAAGAAAAATATGTCATGTTTACATATTAAATATTATAGGAATATTAATATAAATACATGTAAATGTATTTGTGTGCATATTTTGGGTGTGATTAATTATGATTAAATGTCGGACAGCACTATATATAATCTGATTCTATACATGTCAAAACAGATACACTGATAGAACTGTATAAAATATGAATATCACCATTTACATCTACTAGCAGGCTATTAATAAAGCTGCTTAAGGCATAAAAAGGCAGAGTATGATCTGCAAATCTAATATACATGTGACACTTAAATTATTGTCCTATATACAAAGACCTGTATATATAAAAAAGAAACCTCTAGAGCTACTCATGTGCTAAACAGGGAGATATTGCATGTTGAGAGAGAAGGAATGCTTGTGACTTCTCTCTTCCATCAGTTGCCTTCATCTGTATTTCAGGACTTGATCTCGACCACTTTAATGAATGGCATAGACTTGTTTCCAGGGCTTGTTGGCATCAGAGGTTTGCTAGAATACAAAATGGTAGATACTTGTATTAATTAAATATCTTGTCCAGAATGTTTTTTGCAATATTTCTCATACCCGGTGCTTCGGAGCTTGATAGACATGGTCAAAAACAACATGCTTTTATTTGAAGTTGTATAAATGAGGAGATATAGGTGTTTATTATAAGAAAGTAATACCTGTAGACAACTTTTGACCCTGTGTCTGGATTATATGGTTTAGACTCTTGGTTGCCCAAATAAAACTCCATCCGGTCATGAAACTCTCTGTTCTGCAGGACACATTTGAGATGTTACAGTCACACAATGAAAAGCAGAAAATAATACAGCGGTTCTTTGAAATAACTCAGACGCTGACCTCAGCTTCGAGGAAAGCCACCCTTTCTTTGAGGTCGCCGATCAGCCGGTCTCTTTGCTCCAATACTGTTCGCGACACTTGCACCTGTTAACATATTTGGACATATAAATGAAGAAATGCAAGCAAAAATAAATTTTTTTGAAATAAATTTTAACAACTTACAGAAAAGTTAAACAGATCTGGATTTCTGAAGCATAATGCTCTGCTTGCGTTTGTAATTTCAGTGTTCATGGATGAATCTATTATATGTAACATGAGATATAAAGTGCACCGAGGTTGAGCAGCAGGGAAATGATGTCATCTTTTATTTATGACTGAGATTGAGTTTCACTTCTCATCTCGGAGCAAACACTCTATATAATGCACAACCTGTTTGTTTGTGAAAAAAACTTCTATATATATATATATATATAATATAAAATATTTAAAATTGAAAAAGTCAAATTAAAAATATAAAGTACTATTAATTTTTTATTAACAATCTATATTTCTGAGCTTCTTTACAGCAGAATGGTGATATAACATTTAAAAATTAGTGCCGTCAAGTGATTAATCGAAATAAATCCTATCCAAAATAAAAGTATTTGTTTACATAATATATGAGTGTACTGTGTATATTTATTATGTTTATGAGTCAAAGACAAAAAATGGTTTAACCATAAAAACAATAAGTTTAATACTGCTTTAAACTGTTTTCCCCCCCCCAAATAAAAAAGCTTTCTGTTTTAATTAATTGCATGTCATTCAGTCTTGTCAGGCATTTAAAAAAAAAAAAAATCAATTTATGACACATTTAAAGACTTTCACCCCAGGAACGATTTAGTCGCAATTTTTAATTTTTTTAATATTGCCACTATTCTAGGTTGTCCTTTTGTTGAGATTTTTTTTACTCCTTTATAACACAATGAAGTTAATTATGCTTCCGTTTATATATTTAAATATATACTGAATAAGCATGTTGTGTTGACAATGTAACATTATTTCAACCATATTTCGACATTTTATTCTTCAAAAACCTTAAAAGTAGACACTGTACACTGTAAATTACTTTTGTGATTTTTTTTTGATGCTGACATCTTTGACCCATGCATAAATACACACACATGCATGGATATATTTAAAAAAAAAGTATATTATTTCTTATTAAAACCTTTATTTTGTATGTGATTAATTGCAACAGCACTAATAAACACATTTAATAAATTAAAATGTTTTTATAAAGTAAATCAAATAAGTTTATAAATTATATTAACATAAAACTATATATTTTCCATGAGTTAAAAACACGAACTTTTGTTAATTATTATTATTTAACTTTATTAGTAAATAAAAAAGTACTGTTTAAATTATGATTGATACTTTTTCACATTTTACTTTTACAGTCCTCCCACCACTTTTCCATTTTTCATGATCCAATCATGTCCCGCCCTAAATTTTTTAATCCCTGAATATAAATAAATATCATCCCATTACATATATAAAATGGTTTACAAATGTCATTTAATGATTTGTCTCCATAATTGGGTGTTTCTCCAAATATCCTGTGAGCAGTAATAATTACCTGTTCGATCATGTTTCTGACTTTCCTTTGTTGACTTTTGACCATGTCATCTAAGCTGTGGTTCTTATCCTTCAGGGTTGCCAGCTCCTTTTTCATTTGTTCAGACCTGCAGTACAGAAAACCTGTATGTTACACGTGTACGCACTCACAAATGACACCTGCATGCAACACAGAAACAACTGCAATAGCAACGTAGAGGGTGAGTCTCCTAACGTACAAGAATGAGTCAAAGTCGAATTCCATGTGAGAGGCATGACACTGAAAGAGGAGTTTCTATGGCAGCACAATGCAACTTAATAGAGTTTTAATTAGGCTAACTTACTCAATTGCAGGTGGAAAATATTTCAAGTAGCCAAGGAAACATATGAGAACAATGCAAAAATCTGACCTGTCCTCACTATCTCTTTTCTTCTGTTCTTGCTCAAGTTGAGCCTCCTTGGCAGTCAATTTTTCTCGTAGTGTGGCATTTTCCAGCTTCAGAGCATGCATTAGCTTCTGCATCTCTTCTACCTTTTTGTCCTGGTCTTCCGCTTTGCTTTCTGCTTTCTGTACACGAGAGTTATGTTCCTCTAGAAGCCGCCGCTGATATTCAACATTTTCTACCTAATGCAAGTAAAAAAAAAAAGCTGCTCAGTTTAGTAATTATACATTATATCACAATTATATTCACTTTTCTGACCTGCAGTCTCTCTTTCTCCTCTTGGTGTCTCCCCTCCATCTCTTGCAGACGAGTGTAGAGATGTTTAGTGACTTCTCTTAAGGCTAAAGAGTTTTCATCATCCTCCTGGCCCTGTGCAAACATAAGAAAACATGTTAAAATTGCTTTTTCCATCCCCAGGCTTAAAAAAATCTACTGTACTATAACAGGTAAAAAGCATGGTAATATTTATTTTTGGACCTATTCTATTTATTTAGTACATATTCTGTTAACACTCGAGGTCGAGAACGAGGAACAAAGGAAACACGGGAAAATACGGTAAACACGGATGGCTGGACACAGGGAGAAAACACAGGGTACATTCAACATTGACCAGCGACTAACACAAAGACATCCAGGGCATTTATGCACGTGACAATGACACTGGGGGGGAGAGAAACAGATGAGTGACCATGACAACAAACAAGATAGGCGGAGACATGAATGAACAACCACGACAGCAGACAAGGTGGGCGGAGACATGAGTTAATTGATAAAAAGTCCAGGCATGAAAACACACAGGGTTCATGAGCGCTGGAGTGTCATCCAGTGACCTGAGCTGCCACATCCAGCTAGATCATAACATAGCCCCCCCTCTAAGGAGCGGCTTCCAGATGCTCCAGACTTTGGAGCCGGCGTGGACGAAGGAGCGTAGCCGCGGCGGAGACACCCATCTGGGCGAGGGAGACGCCCTCCGGAGCCAACCAGACAGCGACCATGCCCTCCTGGGCACGAGAGTGTCCTCCGTTGCCTGCGTCACCCTGGAGGGCTTCTCCCTCGCCTGCCCCGCCAAGGTGGCCGTCTCCGCCATCGGCACCACCCTGGATGGCGTCTCCTCCGCCTGCGCCACCCAAGTGGGCTTCTCCACCGTCTGCCCCACCCTTTGAGGGGGGGCTATGTCACGCTCAGCTGGAAGTGTCAGCCCAGATCAGGGGATGACACTTCAGCGCCCAGCGAACTCTGTGTTTTATGTATGTTTTCACTCATGGACTCATTTTCATGAACTCATGCCACGCCCCCGCTCGTTTGTTGTCATGGTGTTTTAGTGTTGCCTCCGCCGAGTCCTACATGTATAAAGTCCCCACATGTCTTTGTGTTAGAACGGATCATTGGTTATGTGTATTGCCGTCAATCCTGTGTTTCTCTTTCGTGTTTGTGTTTCAAGTGTTCTCTTTTGGATTTATCGTTGCCGACCTTGCTCTCCCTGGATTTATGACTTTGTCTCGCCCCTCGGATTATGGATTGATTGTTAAACTGACCTACGCTTCCCTTATGACCATGCTTCTGTTTCTGCCTCCGTTGTACCTGTTGCATTTGAATCCAAACGACTCCTCGTCTCTCACTCATCATTACACATACAGTATATTGAAAATATTTACTAGCATATGCATTTTATATTATACAGAAATACCTTTAATATATAAGCAAAAAAAAAATAAAAAATAAAAAATATATATATATATTTTTTTTTTTTTATTTTTTTTTTTTATTTATATATATATATATACATATATATATATATATGCATGCATATACACATATATATATATATATATATACATATTTTTCTTTTTAAGTATATGCATGCATGTCTTTGTATTTATATATCCATATAAATATACACAGTATACATACATATATTCTGTAAAAAAAAACAAACAAAAAAAAACCTTATTTTGGATGTTATTAATCACGAATAATCATTTGACATTTTTAGATATATTTAAAGATTGTAATAGATTTATAAATATTTTCATTATAGATATTCATATTATTGTGCAAATCTGGATCTGGGACAATGGAAAAATAAAATGTAATTTATTCAATTATTATTAAATATTAAATTAATTAATTAAGGGTTTAAATGTGGGTGGTTTAAAAAAAATAAGAAGTTTAACAGTTATCTCTTTAATTGTTAATGTCTTTAATAGAGATCTAAAATGATTATTATGATTACATAAGTAAAAATAAAGTTTTTGTGTGCACGGAAGGGTGTTGTAGGTGTGTAGTTGAAAGCATGATGGCTTGTTTACTGAGCAGCCACAAGTTTGGCAATTGCTGCTCCCAAGGGCATCATGTCATGGGTGTGACTTTTCACAGGCAGAAGCAAAACGTTAATGTACGCACGCTCCCACATCTTTGCATATTATCATGAAAAACAAGAACCAACAAAACTGTGGCAATATTTTTTGGCCAAATTATTTCCCAATGTACGTCACTGTATCTTAATTAAAATGGCTAAACTGTATCTGCAACTTTGTGTCTATTATCGTCATTACTTGGGAGTACGTACCAGAGAACTGGACTCCCATTTTCAGGCCATTTTCAAACAGAGAAGTTATTCATTTTAGGTTTTTGTGATTGAATGATAAGTGCCCTTAATTCAGGAATACTCACAATACAGCATTCAATTCCATCCCAAACAACTGAAAGCTGATACAGCGAGTGGACCGAATGCTTTCGCTCTCTCTCTATGGGAGCGTCTCTGTTTGTTTGTGTTTGTGAGTAGCCATTCTTTCTATCTAGGTGTGTGTTTTCAATGGCACAAGTAAATAATATTGGTATGATAAATAGCTTACCGGATGTATAGAGTGAGAGCCGTTCACAAACCCATTGGAGCCATTGGTTTTGCTGACAAGTACGTCAACTTTAATGCCATTGGATGGAATCTAGGGCACAAGATAGATTATTTACAAATGAGACAGCTTAGAGATGCAATTTTGAGAAATATGTAAAGCATTCCAAGATGATGAGAAAATATGGAAGCTCATTTCCTCCACTAAATAAAAAATTCTAAAAGGTTTTTATCTCACAAGAATTGAGTGATATATTGTTAGAATTGCTAATTATATAACACAATTATGAGAAAAAAGTCAGAATTGCGAGATATAAAGTTGCAATTTTAACTCTTTTTTTCAACTCAAAATTGAGAGTTTATAAAATAAAAAAGGATGAATTGCGACATTATTTCGTAATTCTGACTTTATATCTCCAAGTTGCAAGAAAATAGGTCAGAAATGCGAGTTTGTACCACACAATTCTGAGAAAAAAAGGCAGAATTGTGAGATAAAAAGTCACCTTTTACATTTTTTATTCAGTGGCAGACACAGGCTTACAAAGGAAAAATGCAAGCAACCAAGGAAATAAGTGATACCTACTAAAAAAAAATAATAATATGTGTGTATAATATAATACACTGATTTTGTAAAATTCATATGAGAATAAAGTACCTTGTTATTGTTGTTATTGTTTTGCCTTGCTGCCATTTGCTCTCTCAGAGTCTTCAGGCAGTATCTTACCTGAAGACAAGCACAATATACATTGTAAACTCACACTCATAGCACACATGTTTCATCGTTAATGGGTGGGTTTTGACAAAACGGACCTCTTGCACCTGTGCAACCTCATCAGTCAACATGTTGAACGATTCTGCTCTCTCTCTTAGCAGTTGATCCTCTGCTGTAAATTGCGTCTGGTGAGGATTTGGTACTTCACTTACAATAGCTGCTAAAACAAATAAAGAGATCAAAACATTCATTTCTAAACTGTTGCTCTGTGTAAATACCTGGTTTTAAAGGACATAGTTGAGTTTTTAGTAGTTATTTGTTGTTTTCGAATGTCATTGTCATTTGTAACACATCTCAAATGCATCGCATACAACAGCATTCTGTGGTAGAAATGATGCTAATGACATTAAGAACAAAATCTTTACATATGCTTTCACTATTGCTTAATTCCTGCCTGCCAGCTGTACTTTTCTGAAATGATGTCTGAAAGTATTGCTACCACTTCTCTTGTTCTCTAGTTTATCACCTTCTGTTGTATTCTACATTTGTAAGTCTCTTTGGGTAAAAGCGTCTTCTAAAAAATAAAAGCAAACATTATAATTTGTATAATAACATATAAACAAAAGAAAAAGACTCTTTAGTACTCTTAGTCTGGACAAGTGCCCATTTATATTATATTATATTATATTTATATACAGTGGGTATGGAAAGTATTCAGACCCCCTTACATTTTTCACTCTTTGTTAGATTGCAGCCATTTGCTAAAATCATTTAAGTTCATTTTTTCCTCAGTAATGTACACACAGCATTCCATACTGACAGAAATACATAGAATTGTTGACATTTTTACAGATATATAAAAAAAGAAAAACTGAAATATCACATGGTCCTAAGTATTCAGTGACACACATATATTTAAACTTTCCATTTTTCTTCTGATCATCCATGAGATGGTTCTACGCCTTCATTTGAGTCAGAGCAAATGAGAACCATGAGGTCAACTGTCTGAAGATCTCAGAGACCGAATTGTGGCAAGGCACAAACCTGGTCAAGGTTACAAAAAAATTCTGCTGCACTTAAGATTCCTTAGAGCACAGTGGCCTCCATAATCCTTAAATGGAAGACGTTTGGGACGACCAGAACCCTTCCTAGAGCTGGCCATCTGGCCAAACTGAGCTATCGGGGGGAGAAAAGCCTTGGTAAGAGAGGTAAAGCAGAACCCAAAGATCACTGTGGCTGAGCTCCAGAGATGCAGTCGGGAGATGGGAGAAAGTTGTAGAAAGTCAACCATCACTGCAGCCCTCCACCAGCCGGGGATTTATGGCAGAGTGGCCAGACAGAAGCCTCTCCTCAGTACAAAACACATGAAAGCCTACATGGAGTTTGCTAAAAAAAACACCTGAAGGACTCCAAGATGGTGAGAAATAAGATTCTCTGGTCTGATGAGAGCAAGATAGAAAATTTTGGCCTTAATTCTAAGCGGTATGTGTGAAGAAAACCAGGCACTGCTCATCACCTGTCCCATACATTCCCAACAGTGAAGCATGACCACCATGGTCATGCTTCATGCTGCATCATGATGTTGGGGGTGTTTTCTAGCTGCAGGGACAGGACAACTGGTTGCAATCGAGGGAAAGATAAATGCCAAGTTCTGTGCCAAGATATCCTAGATGAAAACCTTCTCCAGAGTGCTCAGGACCTCAGACTGGTTCGAAGGTTTACCTTCCAACAAGACCCTAGGCACACAGCTAAAATAAAGGAGTGGCTTCACAACAACTCCGTGACTGTTCTTGAATGGCCCAGCCAGAGCCGCCAATTGAGCATCTCTGGAGAGACCTAAAAATTGCTGTCCACCAACGTTTACCATCCAACCTGACAGAACTGGAGAGGAACTGCAAGGAGGAACGGCAGAGCATCCCCAAATCCAGGTGTGGAAAACCTTGTTGCATATAAAGACTCATGGCTGTATTCAATCAAAAGGGTGCTTCTACTAAATACTGAGCATGTGCTATTTCAGTTTTTCTTTTTTAATAAATCTGCAAAAAATATCAACAATTCTGTGTTTTTCTGTCAATATAGGGTGCTGTATGTAATGGCTGCACTATAACAAAGAGTGAAATATTTATTTGAATACTTTCTGTACCCACTGTATATATATATATATATATATATATATTTGTCTGTATATGAAAGTAAAAGTGTGTACCTGGAAGACTGTCAATGAAGTATCAGCAGTCCGATTCTGTTGCGATATTTCTATTTGTGCAGTGACTGCTGTAATGTTTCTAAATGGAACAAAACAGAAAAAATAATGAGATCCAAGAACACAGGGTGTAAAGAACAGATAATTATAGAAAATGAGATTAGGAGGGAGACAAGTTTCCAAAAGACTGGAACAATTCTGCCAGTTAGACAAAACAAAAGCCCAATTATATTTAGTCCCATGTAATAGCCATAATGGAAACATGTGTACACCTTTATTTCTATGGTAGCCAAAAATCCTACTTTAAGGCTATGAGACACTGCGAAAATCAAAGTTGGAGAAGTGAAAGCTCAAACAAAAAGAAGGAGGGAAAACATTACATTACATAATTGAGTACTTAATTCGGCGATTTAAGGGTGATGTAATCTTTTCCGTGCTAAATAGCTTTCTGAAACCCTAGATTAATACACAGACAAGTATGAGAACTGTATTAGTATCTTGATTTCCCAGAAAGAGCGTAAACGCTGTGACGCTACTGAAAACATTGACACGTTTTCATCTAAGCATCACAACTAGCCCTATAAACATCGACAACGTCTCAACCAATAACACAAGACTATATGTTTGTCCAACCAAATAAACATGTTTCCGCAGACAATCGAGTAACATCTGTTCTATAGCTACAGTTGAGGGGAAGCGATTACATCTAACCGAGCCAACAAGTCCATGCAGGAGAAGAAAGGGGTTTGATCCTTTTGGGATGTGACCACAGACAACAGAAAGAGATACTGAATAAAAGTGAGTTCACTGGCGCGGACTGCTGATTCACTCCACTTCCAGCTACACCAGATACCAGCGAAGGGTGTAGGCGTGCTGGAAAGCGTCTGTGTAAACAGATGGAAAGCTTTGTATGGTCGTCAATTATGAAAGAAGGCGTAGTGGCTGTGTGTGGCTTTACCAGGTTAGTATGAGCTGCCTCTGTGAATTTTATGATCCAAGAGATAAGAACACCTTTTTGGGGATTAGCGTTTAAGTGTAATGCTTACGCTAGGGTGTCATCACCGTCTGGGTCACTGCTGTGTGTGAAATACCACAAATGTAAGTGTAATAATAACACACTACAGGTCAACTAAATTATCTGCTGACCAGGTTAAAAGCCACAACTGATACAATGAGTAGCTTTTAATTGAAATGCCTTAATGCTGTTGTGGATGTTAATTATTTAACGTTTATATATAAAAACATATATTATTAATTACATTCCATTAAAAGGGACAGTGAAGTCATTCAGAGAGCTACTAATGTTATATTTTTCTACAGTTTTTTAATCAAATTATATGATTAAAATGTAAAATAAAAAAACACAGAAAAATATTAGGCAGCACATTAATAATATTAAGAACTGTTTTTTAGAATGATTGGAGTAATGGAGTAATGATTCAGCTTCACATTGCATAAAAAATTGAAACATTTGCTGCATTTTTGATCAAATATATGCTGTATTGATTAGCAAAAATGTTTAAAAAAACATTACATTTTACAGACCTAAAACTATTGAACATGTTTATTTTTGATATACATTTTTCAGTTTTTAAAAATAT
>JAUMHQ010000029.1:1151136-1164053 GCA_032361165.1 Enteromius paludinosus | reverse complement strand
CCTCAGTCAGAGCATTAAAGATGGGTCGTGGCGGGGTCTTCCAACATGACAATGACCCAAAGCACACAGCCAGGAAAACCAAGGAGTGGCTCCATAAGAAGCTTATCAAGGTTCTGGAGTGGCCTAGCCAGTCTCCAGACCTAAATACAATTGACAATCTTTGGAGGGAGCTGATACTCCGTGTTGCTCAGCGACAGCCCAGAAACCTGACAGATCTAGGAAAGATCTGTATGGAGGATTGGGCCAAAATCCCTCCTGCAGTGTGTGCACACCTGGTGAAGAACTACAGGAACCGTCTGACCTCTGTAATTGTAAACAAAGACTTCTGCACATTTTTTTGACTCAAGTGATCAAATACTTATATGACACAGTAATTCCCAAATACATTTTTTTAAAAATCAATACTATGTGATTTCCGGATTTCTCGTTTTAGATTCTGTCTCTCACAGTGGAAATGCACCTATGCTGAAAATTGTAGACTCCTCCATGATTTCTAAGTAAGAGAACTTTGCAAAATCACAGGGTGTTTAAATACTTATTACCTCACTATATATATATATATATATATATATATATACACACATACAGAATGTATTTTGAAAATGTTTAGAAGTATATATTTATATTAATATAATTTATATCGCGTGTAAATACATTTGACATATAAATGTAACATTTTTCTTAAATATATACATGCATGTGTGTGTATTTATATATACATAATAAATATACATGGCAGACAAACATATCATGTGAACAAAAACGTATTTATTGGATGTAATTAAATGTCAAATGTTTAAATTAAATGTTTGACAGCACTACTTGCTTATTAAATTTAATAATTTGTTTGCTTTCGAATGTTAATTTAAATGATAAATGAATATATTTTTTATTCATTATGGAGTTTATTATTGTTATTATTATTATTATTTATTAGTTTTATTTATTGATTTAGTTATTTTTGTTTGCTTGCTTGCTGCATGGTAATCTAAATGTATATTATTAATAAATATATTTTTGTTATTATACTGTTTATTATTAATCAATTTCTAAGGTATAGTCTTTTTTTGTTTATTCATAAATATATATATTTATTTATTTTTTTTGCAAGTGGTTTACTTGTTTAAGTTTTAATTTATACTTATTCATGTGTTTATTTTTGCATTTAAGATTGCTGTGAGTTATAATATGTATTGTCTTAGTGTGGTTTTGTAAACCGAACTAACCCAAGAACAAGTCATGAGAGAGTAAACCTGGAAAAGCTTGAGTTTCTGTGTTATGTCTGCTGAGTCACACAAAGCCTCTTTGTTTCTTCATTGAGAAATTTATTGAGCTTAAAGAACATCCTTGTGGAGCAGTAGAGCACATATTCCCGTTAAAGGTTAATCATTGTTTTTTTTCTTCTTCACACATCCATTCATATTCAACAAGCCATTGATGCATCAAAGCAGCTTTAGTGTGTTTTTATATGCAAACGATCGGGGTGATCAGTTGGGTTTTAGTACTGGATGTAAATGAGGTTTGAAGAGGTTTAGGAAATGAGCTAATTGTTCCTGTGGCCTTTCTAGAGGACGATGGGGTTTCCCTGCTCTTCTGAGACCAGTGTGAGAGCGACACAGCCTTCAGACGGCCGCTTATGACAACAGTTCTGGCTAAATTGGGAAACTGGTCTTTTTGTAACAAGCCACCCATTTGAAGTGTTAACCTGAGCACTTTTATCCAAGGAGTCAACGTAAAACCACGAAGCATGATGGGAAACTCCATCCATCACACCCTGATAATCCAGCAGACCTCCAGATGATGTTTCTGTCATGTCAATCACATCATCTCCTCATTACAGATTATTAGTATTAGTACAGTTTGCTATGTATCAGTGTTAACTATGAGATGAAAACTTCCTTCCTTTTTTCATTTCTCCTTTCCTTCCTTCCTTCTTTCCACTTTCCTTTATTCCTCTTCTTTTTCTTTTTCTTTCTTTCTTTCTTTCTTTCTTTCTTTCTTTCTTTCTTTCTTTCTTTCCTTCTTTCCTTCTTTCCTTCCTTCCTTCCTTCCTTCCTTCCATACAGTTGCTTTCTTTCCACTTTCGTTTCTTCCCTGATTGCTCTCTTGCTTGCTTTTACTCCCTTAACTTTCCTTTTAATTTCCTTATTCTTTTTGTGTTCCTCTATTTCTTTCCCTTTTTTCTTTCCTCCCTTTAACTTCTCTGTTTTTTTCTCCCCTTTTCTTTCTTTTTTTAATTTTTCTTTGTTACATTTTCCTTCTTTCCTTTCTTCATTTGTCATCTTTCAGTCAATCAAGAAAGTAAAAGGAAGGACCTTTCCTTGTTTAATTTATTATTTATTAAAATTGATTTGTCCTTGATTTTTCCTTCTTTCATTGTTTTTCTCATCCATCCATTCATTCATCCAGTTGATGTAGTGATGCTGTGGCGTCTCTGTAGAGCCGGTTGTAGGTCCAAACCTGAGGAGTTCAGAATCATTATATAATGTAATATAACGTAGTGATATTTTATTGTAAAACTGAATTTATTATTACAAGGACCTGCACTCGTCCTCATCTCATTCTGCTCTCTCCCTCCATGTGGATACGATCTCATGACCGGTGATCCAGGACGAATGTGAGATCAGCACGTCTAAGCAAATGACCCGGTGACCTGTTAAACACTCTCACAGGGTCCTGTAAAACTCAAATGAGCCTATTGTGACCGTCTCTGACTGTCCCTGCCTGCCACTTCTCTTCCTGACTTTTGCATTTTTGCTTTAAATCTACACACATGCCATTGTTTTCTATTTAAACGCTATGCAGCATGTCTTTTGTCTGGTGCTTTTTGATGAAAGAGAGGACAGTGAGAGACTTTACTTTATACACTGGCACAGCAGTTTTAGTTATGTCACTCTTCCCAGAACCTTCACTAAGAAACGGGTTTCTTTAAAAACACAGGCTACAGAAGGTCAGTTGAAGATGCAGGACTCAGTAACGTTCCATGGCATTGTGTGAGCTTTAAATTTACGTGACATTTCTGTGGACAACGGCCGGTGATCATTGAAATTCTGTGTTGGTCTCCTAAAATCCAACCACTAGCTTTTAAATGCTGCTGTTTTTCCTCCGCAAACAAAGACAAGGACGACTAGAAGTTGATGTTACTTGCTTAATTTGTTGACTTTAATCACATTCTGAAGAAATAGATTTCCTACAAACGTACGCATTCTTTTTGGTTATAAACCAATATTAGTTGTGCCTATATATGGAAATAATACAAATCACTTGCCAAAGCTTTACAGAACTAATACAAAATAAAAACAATAATTTATTATTATTACAAAAAAAAAAAAAAAAAGGCATTTGAATAATCACAAATGTCTGTCTGCTTTATGACAATATGAAAACATATGTAAATATTTATAAAAAAAATAAAAACAACAGTAGTAGTAGTAATAATAATGTAATAACCAGAGGTTCTTTTTAATTGTTTAATTATTTCCCTTGTGTTTATTGCATGTTGTTGCTTTGCAATAATTGGTTTACAGTATTATCATGCATGCACATCACATTTGTGTCGTGTTATATATCGCATAATGCAATTTTGATTTTATTGTACTGTATAGATTCTGTAGTATTCTAGGGTGTTGCTAAGGTCTTCTGGTTGTTGCTAGGCGTTTTCCTTGTTATTGGCTCATGTATGACTTGAGGCTGTCCTTTATTGTGTTTATGGCATTTTTTCACCTGTTCAGTTGTCCAGTAGATGTCTGATCACTTAATAAAACAACAGCACACCTCTTCACACATTTTATGATTCTGAGGTGGTTTAGGCTTTCTGTTATGTTTAATTGTGTACAGTGTGTGATTTTTTTGTTTTTTTTTTCTTCTTTTTTTTCCCCAGGTCTTCCCGAGCCACTCATCCGTTTGAGAGGGAGTCAATGGTAACAGCATCTGAAATGTAAGAATGTCTCTCAGCTCTGCTCAGTAAAAAGGCTGTTTGTGCTAAAGTTCTCTGACAAATCCATCTCTCCGTGACGTCCACTGAGCCGACAGCACAGTCTCCATCCCATGATGAGGACGTTATCCAAGACGCATGTTTACAACAGTTTGCCCTATACTCAAGGTCAAGTCTCAGTGAAATTATAATTTGGAATTATACATGGAAATTATGGAATTTTACCATAATAAAACAAAAACTAGATATTTAAAAATAAATAAATAAACTAAAGTGTTAGGGTTTCCATTTAGACATCAAAAAGATTTTAAGGCACACTTTTGTGAATAACAATAATAATTATTATTAATGATTGTTATTATATAACCTATTTTGAAATTGTTGTCTAAGGCTTTGCCAGTTAAGTTTGTGTTAAGTGTTTTTATGTTACATGCATAAATATAATTAAAAAAAAATTACATTGAGTAGGTCACCAAAAATACATTTAAAAGAAAACTCTAAACTACTTGCAAGTGTCCTTTAGCGCGACATTATTCAAGTTTATGTAGAATTCTGATACAATAACAGTATCATATCAACAAAAACAAACCCCAATAGAAATCATGTATATTTTTGTATAGTGTAAAATGCAAATAAAATAAATAAACCGAGAATATTGTTTATATATAATTATTTTATATTTACACCTGACACTACATAATTTATTTCATCTAGGTTTTTTTGTTTGTTTTTGTTTGCTGTAGTACCTCTTATAGCCATAAGGAGGCAGCAGTGAGTCTGAGACCAGTTCCGAACTGACACATTGCGCGCCGATGCAGTCTGTAGTGAGCGTGCTCTCCCTCCAAATGAAGAACTTAACAAGTGTGACACGTTCCTCACAATTTCAAGTCAGTCATCTAAAGAGAGACTGAAGTATTTTCGTCGCTCGTACCAGTGGCTCGCGGTTCCAGTAAAGCTCAGAAGCTGATACCAGAGGAGACCTGATTCACGGAGCTGCTGAACAGAAGGCCTTTGTTAGCGGCCACCGAAGAAAACCCCTGCACGTCTGAGATAATGTCCCTCCAAAACACTTAACAGCTTGTTTTTCATGTTCATTGAGTTCAAGTGATGTTTTTGTGATTGTAACTAATAGCTGCACTTGAAACAAGCTTTTGAAAGTGGATCATTTGAAGTTTGATTGGGAATAGCAGATTGGGTGATTAAATGTGTTGGTCAGATTTATTTATTATCATTATTAAAAGTCATTAACTGGATAAAAAGTCATTTCATCTAATTATAATTACTGTTGATATCATTTGGTTTAAATTGAAGCAGTGTAATAACTAAAATAAAATAGACTAAAGCTAATATATATCTATATATATATATATATATATATATATAATCTAAATGACAACACACTAAACAAAGTTACTGACTGAAATAAAGTAAAAAGTCTCTAAATTAACAAAATGTTTATTATTATATAAATGATTAAATAATGGACTGACTTAAGTTAATTTCACTGAATTTGTAAAAAAAAAAAAATTATATATATATATATAATAGGACAATTATGAACTTTTATTTATTTATTTTTTAATCATATATAACTCCATTGTTTACAAATGTTCTTTGTTTCATTTATTAAACGTGTATCTAAGCATTTGTGGCAATAATGTAGTTATTAATTTATATAATACGATTGAAAAAAGAATTAAGTGATAAAATGATAAAAAAAAAATGAATTTAAATTCATCACGCATTGTTATTATTTGTATCTATGCATTTGTGGCTATTTTATTTGTATTTTGCTTAAAGTTAATTTATATAAAATTCTTAACAAAAAATGCTAATCATTCAAATTAAAACGATAAAATAACGAAATGTAATGTATTAAACATTGTTATTATTTGGATATGGACTTATGGATATATTCTGTTCTTTGCTTATTCTTTGTTAATTTAATTTATTTTAAATAAATATAATTTTTTTTTTTTTAAGAAAATCAACTAAAATAGTAATACTAAATGTAATAAAATACTAATAAAAATGATAATTCTGAAAAACACACACCTGATAATAGAGAAACTGACTATATTCCACAATAGAAGTTAAAGGGATAGTTTACCTAAAAATTTAATATTTCCTCATTTATTATCACTTTGACTTCTTTTTGTTTTGTTTTTGACCCTTTTCGTCTCTGATCTACAGCGCTATGCTGAAAGATTTTTCTGGGAATCACTGCACTTTTAAGAACCGAGCTGAATTTCCAAGAATCTGTCTTCAGTGCTGTGTATGTGTTGATATTCAAGACGCTAAATCCTGTCGCTGTGACGTGTAAGCTTACAAAAAACCTCCCAGTCATAACCTTTTGATTTTTTACAGGTGAGAGGTTGTGTGTAGATGTGAGAACAGAGCTGTGGATGTCACAGGAGAAGCCCAGAAGCCCACGCAGGTATCAGCTTTAGCGGGAGAGAACAGCCCGACCTTTATCAGTCCCGGAGCGAGTGGATATACAGTGTGAGGTATAGAGGGATGTATAGACACTTACAGGAAAGCGCTCGGTTGTCTCAGACGTCAGTGTCTGTTTACAGCTTTCACTGAGCTGCTGAGGGTGATTTCAGGCCATGAGACTGCCTAAAGCGTTTTATAAATCATTCTCAGTGTATAGAAATTGTTATGAAGGGATTTTGATAAAAGCACAACATATAGTGTTTCCCCTTCTTTTCTCTAAAAAGTTATTTTTATTTACTTTCTATTTGTATTATTTTTTTAAAATATTGATTTTAGTTAATTAAAGTAGATAATATTTTTTGGTGGGAGGATTTATGCATTTAATTTGGTATTATTTTTATAAAAATTAATTAGTAGACTAATTCATATATTAATGTATCTATATTTTTTAACTATTCATAAATATGAGTGAATTAATGCAAATTCTTTCCATATTTATTATATTCATACATTTAATATATAAATCTATAGTTATTATACATTTCCATTATTAAACAAATTTTAATTAGAAGAAAAAGCTTTTTTAATAAAATATTAAAAAAAATATTTTATATATTAAATATATATTATGTATTTCCATTATTATTCTCATTTTAATTACTTTATTTTTTAAAGATGCCTTTTGCATTTACTTTACTTTGTTTTTGTTATTGTTTTATAGAATAATTAACAGTAAATTATATTTAAAATAATTTTATATATTTATATGAGAATTATTGTGTAACATAATTATGTATATATATTTTTTGGTTTGATTGATGTGTTATATTAAACCATATTATGTTATTATTTATTTTTTGCAATTTTTTCTTTATATGTGGGTTAAGGACAAAAAGGGTTTAACCATAAAAAATAAGCATAATTGCTTTGAGTTGTTGTTTTTTCACCCCAAAAAAAAAATCTTTATAAATTTTATTCTTCTGAGGTAAAAATAAATATATTTTGTACATTTTTAAATATACAAGTCAGAATAAGCATGTTTTAATTTTTACATTGATATTGTGTTACACTTAATGACAATGTAACATTATTTCAGCCACATTTTGACATTTTATTCACCAAAAACTTATTTGAAACCTTAAAAGTAGACACTTACATTTAATGAGAGCTTTTTTTGGACCTAAGCTTTTCTCTTTTGTGTATTTTTTTTGATGTGGACATCTTAACATCTTTGACTTTGTGTGTGTGTGTGTATATATTTATACATATATAAAACTAATTCTGAGTTAACCCAACACAATATCATAATGAAAGAGACACACGGTTTATGTTTAGCCTATTCATTGCTTAGAGTTTTATTTAGGGGTACAATAAAAGGAAAGAAATGTTTCAGAATAACATGTTATTGATTGTAATATTTGTAAATTCAATAATGTTAAATACTTTGTGTATAAAAAAAAGTTACTGAAAACAAAGAGAGAAACACTTTTGATTCAAACACTGACATTGTGAGGAGAGCGAAGGCTTTTGTGTTGGCTAGTCGCTAAAGTCATGGCACATCTGAGCACAGTGTCATCAGGTTGCCAGCACCAGTTTTATCATCAAGTCTGAGATTTATAGATTCAAATCTATCCTGTAATTAATCAAGCAAAAAAAAAACTGAACCGTCTATAAAGTTTCAGCTTATAACAATATCAGATTTAACTTCTAGTCTGATCTGAAAGGAAATCAATCCTATAAAGTGTCCACGTCAGCCTTGCCTCTTGGGTAAAGTTTGAAAGAATATTTGGCAAGCACAATTGTGTAGCTCACATTAACAGACCTTTAACAGAGGTCATAAGCATTCACACCAACACAAACACACAGTCACACACACAAACGGATCAGTACGTCACAGAGGATGAAGTCTAGTTCAAGATTCTCGAAACCAACAAAAACAAAAAATGCCACTGAACACATTTCTATCGCTTGTTTGTCTCCTTCTTCTGTTACTGCCTTGTCATTGCAGCTTTGCCCTGTTTCTCTCCACAGTTCACGTCTCAGGGACGGAGGTTTCTTGATCTCTTTTTTGAGGCAGAGACGGGCTTGCTCCGCTTGCGTGCTGATGCATTATGGGATTTGGTTGCACGCTGGACCGGGACCGGAGCGGGTTTCACAGCCGCCGCCGCCTCCTCTGAGTCTGGAGCTTCATCCTCTGCACACAGAAAAACAGGTGAGACAGAAACTTTACACCTTTAATTCACAAGATTACATTTTTGTGTGTTTATGATGTGTGGCGTTTACCATCAGGCTCTTCCATGCTGGATTTAGCTGCGTCTAAAGATTTGAAAAATCAAAAATAAACACATGCACAAGACACACAGGAGTTTGGACGCAATTCATAATTAATGTATAAAATTTTTATTTCATGCAATTAAAAGTTAAATTAACAATTACACAATTATTATTATTAAAATACGTTTTAGGATTATTAGGATAATAATAATAGCAAAATAAAATAAAAAAACAATAGAAGCAGAAGAGCCACAGTATTTAATTGCAGTACATAATAATAAAAAATGTCAAATAAAAAGTAGATTGCAGTAAATGAATACTCGGTTTTCATCAAATTAAAGTCACTCAATCCTGCAAATATGTATTTAAAAAGTAAAACGCATGACCTGGACATTTTAGACAGTATTGCAGCAATTGGAACATATCAGACTATATATTTTTTTTGTCAAATATTATACATAATTAAAATGACTTACCAGCTTTGGGTACGTCATTTACTTGAGGTGCTGAAAAGAAATTAAATGTCAGTTTTTTTGGACCATTTTCTATTATTTAGTCAAAATTATTGAGCTATGATATATACTTTATTACGTTTAATATGAATAGATCTGATACTCACCACTATTTCCTGCCTCAGCGCTGTTGCTGCTTGCATCTAAACAAGACAATTAAACAATCTGACATTAAAATATGGTTCTTATTTATTTTTAATTGTTTGAATGGTTATTCAAAGTTGTTGTACATTAATACTTCTTTTTTTTTCATTTTTGTATTTTTAATGTAAATAGTTCTTTCTTATACCTGCAGTTGGTCCGTTGTAATACAGAAGCTCATCTGTAGCCATAAGAAAGAAAGTCACAAATGAAATCTCTTCAATGGCTAACTATTTCTATTCGACAGTACTCAGATTAAATAGAGAGCAAACTGATTTCCTCTGTGTAGATCAGAATAGAAAAAAACCCAACTTTGTATGTGGGTTCTCATACACTCCACTAGATGGCAGACTTGTAAAGTCAGAAAGTAAAGCAGCTTGTTATACAACTCTTTGGATGTTAATGAAAGATCTCTGTTTCTTCTGATCAGAGTTTTCAGTTTTTAACTATGGAATAAGAAGTTTATCATGAAAAGAGTTGAGTGATCTCTCAAGTTTTCGTATGATTCTGTATGTCAAGCGTCAAAGCTATTAGGCAATGGGTTGAACCTTCAGTTTATACCTAAGGGCAACATGCCGGGCGTGCTTCAACCCAGCACTCGTCGTTTCTTCCTAAACTAACATCATTCTTTATGTTTATCAGCAATGTCAGCTAGTCTGGTGCACAAATCAAATCCTTCCAAGTTCATGAGAAACCGTCTTACATCAGCTCCTGGCCTATCATGTGAAGCAGTGGTCACTCACCATTGGGCAGGTCGGGTGAAACCAGGTTCATGCTTTCTGTCAATAAAAACACAAAACACCGCAATCAGAGTCCGTCCGGCTGACATGCTACAGACTGTGCCTCCAAAACTGAGGAAGTCTATGAAAACTCACCAGTTGGAGCTTCATCTGAGGTTGAATCTGGATCTGTGGATTAATGGAAGGATTCTTAGTTAAAGCTTTATTTGCGTTCTGCAACCTGTTTTAATGTTATTGATTTTAGATTTACCTGTAGCGAACATGGCTTGGGACCCTCCTTCAGCTGTAATGTTAAGTTTTTAGTTCATAAATCATTCATGACACGTTCCCCATACATAGAATATACAGATTTATAACAATAAGCAGCAAATAAAGCTTAAACGCGTTCAGATATTCCAAACTCTATATTAAAATAATTATTCTCTGTTGTGATCATTTTATTGTAGATAATATTTATGACTTTTTTTGTCATATTACAGGAAAAAAAATTTACCTGCTTCAAGGTCCGCTTTAACCAGTACCAGTGCTAAGGAGCAGAAGATGAGAATGTTCCTGCGACAAAATAAACATTGCAATCATTTTCTGACACAATAAATCTGACTCACAAAGAAGCAGGTAAGGAGCATGTATTTTATTTGTAGTGAAAGAGTTTGATTTAAAAAAGTATGATTCTGGATTTATAAAAAAAATGATTAATTATTTATCATAAAATCATGATACACAGTCAACTATAGTGTTTTAAAAATAGCTTTTATATTAATATTATGTGTTTATATTGTTTAAATATTAAATGACTACATTTGATTGTATGATAAAAAATATTAGCAAATGTAATTTTATTTATTAATAATTCTATAATTGAATTTGGTCGAATTTCAAGCTTTGCTTCTATGAAGAATGGCAAACGTGCAATTATCCTATAGGTTTTATTGTTAAAACAGAAACAAAAGCGGTAAAACTAACTGATCTGGATGTGTGTGAATTATTAAAAGCTTTACCTGGTCATCATGGCTGGAGGTCAGAGATGGGGTCCGGCGGTGTACAGTACACAATGTAGTATTGCACTTGAACTGGTCCTGTGGCGAAAGCAGCCGTCAAGGCTTTTATACCTCCTCAAAGGCCATTGAGAATGTGCGAGGGGAGGGTCTCTTATTGTGAAAGACGAATCGTGAAAAAAAAAACGGCTTCATCTTGGATTACATTAATTGCATGGCTTAATGTAAGGATTCATATGTCTCCTTCCCATGTACATTCCCACTAAAAGATTCTCCGTCAGGGAAAATCTTACCTCACAGAGAGCCTTTTGTTGCCTGCTGCATATTTAAAAGTTCCTCTCCTCTAAAAACAAAACGCAAAGTCCTGCCAGTGGAGGGTTCAGGTGAAGCACAATGGCAAGGTCATCATATTTGCCCCGCGTGACCTGCCGATCGGACGAGCGTGTCGTGGTGAAAGGCGCTCAATGGTGGGGATTCCCTGGGTCACTGAGGCCAGTATTTGGGGAGAAATGCAAACCTAATTGCTCTGTAAATCAATAGCGAGCTGGCAGGGCATAAATAGAATTTTTCCTCTTTAAAAGGTTGGTGTTGGGGAAATGGCGCTTGTTTTTTTGGCCTCTTGTTGTCAAGATGCCAGCGATAAGGTTGCTGCTGATGGAGGTATTAGTGCTCACTGCTGCGGGAAAGACTCTGGGATCTGTGTTCAGGAAATTCCACTTTTTTTTTCTTCTAGCTTTCCTCAAGATTAATTTTGAGAGAAAGACGGTGTTGGGTAACACCCTGGGCCGAACGCATGACCTGTCATACAGCGAGTTTCAGAAATGTTACCAAAAGGTCGGGAATTTACCCAGAAAGGTTGGAAATGCTCGCCAAGGTCAGGTTTAGAGTCAGGATTGGAGACGTATGATGTAACAAAGGGACTCCGTGATGACCAAAATAAAACGTTTTTTGGGGGTCATTTGGAGATGCGTTTCGGAAACCGTTTTACAACAGTAGGCTTTGTACAGTTGCCAACTTTGTTACATATAAAAAAGTCAAGATTCAAGATGTAGCTATGATGTAACAAAGGGACTGTGTGATGACAAAAACTGTTTTTTTTGCATTATTTTTAAACATTTGCTAAATAATTCTAATCACTGAACAGTATCACATAGCAATGATCACACGTTTTTATGGCTGAAAAAATCGAAAGAGATTTTAAAATGGTAGACGTTATACACTTAACGACTTTATAAATAGTTACAGATGGGCGGGATTCAAGATGTACCTATGATTACAAATACCTAATGTTATTGAATAGCAACAATTGCATTCTAATACATTACATGCCTTTTTTAATCATAACAGTTTTGAAATCTTTTTAAATGAAATCCCACCGACTAAAATCATGCTACCTTGCTTTATACTACTGATCATCTTCAGAGCGCACAGAAAAGAACAGAAATGCAGAATATTATCTGTTTCTACACTGATAGAAGCTTGTTTCCACCATAGACAAAAACAAAAATGGTAATTCGACTTTTTATCTCTTAAGTCAATTTTTGTTCATATATCACAATTCCGACTGTATTAATGCAGTTCTGCATTTCATCGCGATTCAGAAATTCTTCTTGAAAAATCTGACAAATTTGTCTGTGAGATATAAACTTGCAATTCTGAGAAAGAAATGTCAGAATTGTGATACACTCACAAATGACTGTTTGTAAAGAGCTTGATTGACAGGTTATCTGACCAATCATAACGCAGAATCCACACTGTAATCCCGAATAAGTTGGCAAAACTCAAAAAATTTGAGGTAATCAGTTACCTCAAATTTTTTAAGTTATGAAATTTCCAATTTTAAGTAAGCAGAAACATCTAGTTTTGAGTTTGTTGTACTCATGCA
>JAUMHQ010000029.1:1127849-1141068 GCA_032361165.1 Enteromius paludinosus | reverse complement strand
TGTTTCAGATGCGTGTTCACGCCGAGGCGTTCCCAAAGCGTTGTTCCAACGCAGTGTCGAAGTTCCTGAAAAGGAACATATAAATATATCTCCTTAAGAACTGTTGTGAAGATGAATTTTTTGTTGTTGTTGTTAAGTATTTCTATCTAAATTCCATCACAAATGTCAATGTTATTGCTAGTGCATACTTGCTGAATTTAAAAAGCACCTTTTTCTAAGGTATACACGCCCTTATCCGATGGTGAGTTTCAACTCATCCGACAAACGCTGCTGGTTCTCTTTCAAGATATGCAAATCAGGGTAAGTGGTTTGTTTATGAAGGCATATTGTCATTAGTGTTTGAAATGGATCGCTGCCAGATCACACGGTTGTATGCAAATCATGGCAGGGTTTTTTTTAAATAAAAACATCCATGCACTCACTTTTTCTGTCATGCACTTGTAGTGACACTTACTGATTGCATCAGATTTTGTAATATGTTCTTTCATCAGGTCTCCATTTTCTTGAAAGAAAAAATCCAGAACCAAAATGGCCATTTTGTGCTGCAGACCTCAGGGCCGGTGCCTTACGGATCTGAGGTTCCTGGTTTGATCAGGTAAACCAGATGAAGGTCAAAGGTCACAGGCAGGATCTATAGATCTCACAGTATCAGAAGATTTTCACTGAAAAGCACAGAGGCTTTATTTAAATAAGATCCCATTGTTACAGTCATACACACCCATATGCAAACAGTCACTTTTTTTCAGAATTCCTTGAAACATTCTCATCTCACAGGTATTTTAGTACTAAAGGCCGCGAGGTGAGGAGGACAAGGTTTCCCAGTGGAGGAAGCTACAAGGGTGCTGGAGACAGGGTCACGCTTTTGGGCACCAACATGTAAATATTAAAATTACTAGTTAGGAATTATAAATGCTTTCAAACTTCCAGTATTGTTAACATGTAAATAAAGTATAGTACATATATTGTTTATGAATTACAAATATTTAAGTATATATTAGATGTAATACAAAATAAAAATAACTGTGTTATCTAATAGAGATAATTCTTTAATATAAATATCTATTTAAATTTTTTTTATTAATTAATAATTAATTTCATTCAGCAAGGATGCATTAAATTAATTATGCATGCATCTTTTTTATATATGTATATATATATATATACGTGTATATATATACATTATAAATACTCATAAAGTATACATGTGTGTATGTAGTAAGTAGCACAACTTACATTCTAAAATACATTCAAATGGAGGACAGTAAGCTATTTTAAACTGTAATAATATTTTTTACTGTTAATACTTTTTATTTTTACAATGAAATAAATGTGGTCAGAATTTTTTTTAAAGAAAAAAGTCAGAATTGGAAGATTGAAAGTCGCACACGTTTTGTGTGCCACAAGTATATATATTAATATATTAATGTTTGTACATATATGAGACTCTGTTGACCTCTGTACAGGTACAGCACACCCTCACCTGAAGAAATGGATCCGTCATCTAGCTCTAACAGAACAAGGAAGCCAAAGCAGGTACACCCTCACTGCAAGCATCGTGCAAGATTGTGAGAGTACAGCTCATGTTAAGGAAAAAAAATCTAATGCAATCTAATCTCAAATATAAAACAATAAAATAATACTCATAACATTTTGATTTATTAAATTTTTATCTTTGTGATTTAATTATCTGTGGATGTTATTGTGTTTTTATGTGAATATCTAAACATGTTGTGCAGTCAGAAACAACGCCCAATCCTCTGGCCACAGAGGAACTGAACCTCCTCGCTAAACTGATGGGTGGAATGGAGGTGCATAAACTCTTGAATATGGACGCTGCTTTCAGAGTGAACCTGTTAGCCTTAGACCAGGAGGAGGAGGGCATGTAAGCATTGCTAATCCAGACATAATCCTAAAACAAGCCACACACAAGCTCGAGGGCATGCTTGATTTTTCTGTTGTACTTTTATGTTGCTTGTTTCGTTTAACGATGTGCTAAAATAAAATATATTTGAATAATTAATTCATAAAAATTTTAATAAATTACAATTTATAAAAACTATAGATGTAAACATACAAAAAAATATTAGTTAAAAATAAAACAATATACACTAATATAAAATTACCAAAACACACACACAAAATATGGAGTTTTCAGACATTTTTGCATACAAGCCCTGTTATAGGTAAATCTTAATATATGTATATGTTAATTAGCACATACTGACCTGAGATGAATTTTGATGATATAGGACTATTTCAATAATCAAGACTATCAGCTGTTTAGAAAATATCTTGTGATGCCATTCGTAAAGGACTGAAATTATTTTTTCACAGCAAAATAATAATGAGATATTTTTTAAAGAAAAAAGGGTGTTGAGTAAGTTGGATATTTACCTTTAATCCAATGGAGAAAACTAAATGCCTTGCGAAAAAAAAATGCATAACAAAAACAGGTTGGGTAGTATGTAATTTTGTGGTTGTTGTTTTTTTTTACAGCGACTGATTGAAAAACACATTTTTGTTATTTTATATAACCAATCTCTTAAAATGTTTTTCAGTGGAATTTCAGAAGGAAAGGAGCATCAGTCACCTGGAGTCATTAACATACAAGCCACACAGGTGCTGTGTCATGCATTTTAGAAATCTGCTCATGTCCTCGTCTTTATTTTGTTGCCCAGGGCTGGGACTAGTAAAATCTACTATCAATTACTAAGAAATAGCAGCATTGCTCCAGGGCGAGCTTAACTTAGAGGTTTTTGGCATAGGATTTTAATTCCATTGAAATTGAAGTTACTGGGAAGTTAACACCAAAAGAAGCAACCAAACATTTGTTCCTGCTAATTCAGTAGTGTTTTTTTGAGTTTGGAAGAATCTTTTAGCATTATATGCGCTAGACAGTTAAGTACATACTTATTGAGTTTGTTGTAATCTCAAATCACGTCATTATATATATATATATATATATATATATTATTATTATTTTTTTACATTAGACAAATAAATTTACTAATATATGTTTCATTAAATTTTCTTTTTAAGAAATGCTTACCTTGGTATTCACAGGATCAGCTGGCCAGTACTGAGCTGGCACGCATAGTGGGAGAATTTGATGAAGGGGGAAGCCTGACAGAGGGACCTGGGAACAAGGGAGATGACTTGCTGGCTATGATGGATGAACTCTAAAGGTCAGTGACTGTTGACTTTGAGTCAGGATACATGAGGTAATTCTGAAAGGTTAAAGAAAATATGGTAGGTTTGGAAATGCCCGGCATTTATATGTTCAAAAACATGATTGAGAACAAGCTGGAAGCAAAAATGCACTGAGCTGTGTTTATGATTTCCTACATGATGTGACGAGAAAACTCAAAAGCAAAAAAAGTTTGAAAAAACTGTTTGAAAATTGAATTTGTCTTCATAAAAAACACTTGCATCTATAATGCCAGTTTAATATGTCGTGTACAACAACTGATTCATCTAGTTTCACTGCATCAGAATGAAAGTCAAGAATTTTAACTGGAACAGAAGGCGTTTCATCCTGCTGACAGAAACTAAACCAACATACAAGTGTAGACTTATTATCTTGAATATGAAGAGATGCAAATTTATGTCAGGTTGGGGAAAGATGGCACATAGGTTAAATTTACTATCTATCTATCTATCTATCTATCTATCTATTGACATTTTCTCAGCACAAAACTTGTAAGTTAATGTACATTTTTAATGTTAAGCCTAGATACTATGTACAACGTTTTCACATAAAAAGTCTAAAATACAAGATTTGTTTTATTATTTTAAAATAAAAAATACATGTAAGTAATGTTACATTACAAATAAGAGTGTGGGGAAGATTTTTTTTTTATATATATACAAATTTGATAAACAGTTAGCTACACAAGAGTAGTTTGGTATCTTTACCATTTTAAACCTTTTGAGTACAGTTTCATTGTTTATTGTTCAGATTTAAGTTAGTTTCGTTCGGATTAAATAACATATAATACAGATATGCTGCTTTTTTCCAAACAGTATTTCATAAATAAAAATAGCTCATTGTGGCGACGTGCCCCATTTCAGCAGTGAACCTTTTTCTTTTTGAAAAAGCTGACGTAGCTGATCTTCAAGAAAAACTTACCCTAGAATTAATCACTGAAAAGAGTTGACAACCAGCCCTAGCTTCTCCTACGGTTGTAACTCGCTAGAGGGAGCGCGAGGGAATTCAATCCGGAACGTTTTGATGACGTCACTCTCCTCTGCGACTAAGCGCGGTGCTCGAAACCATTAGGATGCATACGTGATGTTTTGAACATGTTAGACGGCACAAATTGAGGTAATAACACGAATAATTTGACTTCAATTGAAATCCATGACTGATTCTAGTTTCAAAATTGAATGTTTTTTTTTATTATTTCGGCTCTGAATAAATACAAGTCTCGCGTGCTGCAATAAGGACGTTAAAGATAAAGCTGTAAGAAAGATTAGGGTTTTAACGTCATTTCGTGATTCGTCACTATTATCGTTTTCTGCTCGTTAAACAGTAACGTTGCTTCGTTTGATACTAGTAGTAGTTTTCTAGCATGTATCTCGGTAAGTTTGTCACTTATTAGTCTTATTAGTAACCATTTCAATGCTAAGTTACTTCTAAACTGTTATATACGTTCCAATTGTTCTATATGTAACTTTTATGTTTGTGTTACTTTTTGTATGATTATATATAGTTTGTTATATAAGACGCATACATCTATATTTATGCTTAACATTACACAGATTACACCTGGTTAGACAACAAACCTTATTTGTATAGTTCCCACGCCATGTATGGTTTGTCTGTCAATAGAGTCTACCAACAACCTGTAATTATCATTAATTATGTGCAACGTCAAAAACGTTTAAATAAAATGTTGAGCATAGAGCTAAAGGTGTAATACACACCAGGCATGTATTTGGGGCTACCTTTTTATAATTAATAGGCAGAGAATAACTAGCTTGCTTTATATCTTCTTTGTGGTCATAAAACAAACAAACAAACTAAGTGTTTGGGTGTTACATTACATTGTAAGACAGAAATCTTAACATGTGACATTGTCCACTCATTAAAGACTTCTCTGTGCACAGGGGAACATGGACGTGAGCCATTCCATTCGTGAACGCACCATCGCCGAGAACAGTCTGGTGATTCTTCTGCAGGGCCTGCATGGCCAGGTGACCACCGTTGATCTGCGAGATGAGAGCACGGCGAGGGGACGCGTTATTAACGTGGACGCTTTCATGAACATCCGGCTTGAGAAGGTTCTATACAGGGACAGACGTGGACGCATGTCCAGTATGGACGACTTGTTTATCACGGGCCGGAACGTGCGTTTCGTCCACATCCCAGACCACATGAACATTATAGAGACAATAGAGACCCAGCTCGCCAAAATACACCGCGTGCGAAACTTTGGAGCAAGTGGTGGGCGCAAAGAATACTCTAAGAAGAAATAGTTTTTGTGAGAGACTTATGATGGTTTTGTAATGTGCAGTATTAATTTTTATTAAGTAATGCAATCATTGAGCAAAATGTGATCGTTTACTTTGAAAATGTTGCTTGTTGATGACTTGAATAGGTTCTGAATATTGTTTCTAGGAAGAGTTATTTCTGTTCAGTTTGCACTATTTTAGTGGTTTGAGTAAACTGAAATAAGCACTGATCAATAAATTGCTTAAGCTGACGTTGTGTTTGATTAAACAATCCATATTTTTACTTTAGATATTTGTTCTGTTTATATATTGCAATACCCTTATCTCAACCATAACTATCTCTTAATCACAGTAATTATACGCAAGTATCATAAAATCAAAAAACCTGTGCTAATTTCAGACGATCATGTAAATAAATATAGCTGCAAGCAGCAATCACTGGGGTTTGAGCATTTTTAAGGCCTTTGAGGTTAATTAGGGACACTTGGGTGTTTGGCTGACACATTGAAAGCACATAAAAAATGGACAGTAGGCTCATAGACACACACACACAAAAATACTCAGCAAGCATGCTTACACACAAACACACACATACGTGCTCAAACCCCTAAAAATCCTAACAAATAGGGTTTCAGCGCTATGGGCTCGAACCCCTAATCACAGAACTGTCCCGGATTGGATCGGACTAACAGGGAAAGCTGCTGGAGGTAAAAACATGCAGTTCAAGTCACTTTAACTGTATGTGTGGGACAGAATAATGAGCTGTCAGATTAGTACTAATTTGTAGTAGTTCACGGAACATGAGAATGTGCTGAAATTCACTATTCTATGAGTTTATCTCTATATCATGATAAAACTAGAAATATAGCATTACATCGCTTGCTCACCAGTGGATCTTCTTCAGTGAATGGGTGCCGTCAGAATGAGAGTCAAACAAATGATAAAAATATAACTAATCCTCACAGCTCCAGTACATCAACTAATGTCTTATAAAACAGAAATCTGCATGTCTGTAAGAGACGAATTCTCACATCAAAGTCCAACAACATATTTGTTAGAAAAAGTTTTTGCCTGTAACAGTGTTTGATCTGTGCATATTTCTCTCCTGATTTAGAATACTAAGAAATAAGATAAGAACACTGGTGAAAGTAATATTTAGAGGACTTTTTTTTGACGAAGCAGCAGACTTCTTACTAATGGCTCTGCTTCAAATTCAGGATTAAGTATGAATCATTCCTTTAAACTAAGCCTTCAGATTAGACTAACAAACAGAAGAAAGTCAACTGCTTTTGTCTCCTAAGTTTTCTGTTTTTGTCTCAGTGTGCGGCGAATGTGGCAAGAGATTCCACATCTTTTGGAACAATATTATTTTGCAGAATGCTACATATGTTTTGACATTGCGTATGAGGATGCAGGATTTTCAGTGACCACATAATCACCGTCCTTACTCAAACCTCATTCCTGTCCGGACACAGGACTATTCTGGTATTCAAAACACATTGCACAACATGAAAATTACACATGCAATTAGGGAAAAACCTTTTTTAAGAGTCGTGCATGATGTTCAAGGTCTTAATGGGCAATTCAACTCGTATTTAGCTTTTTGTCCCAGCGTGCACCTGCTGATCTGAGTATGCTGCCCGCATTATGTCCCTTTATCTCCATCAACCTCGACTTAATCTGTGGAGAACGGTTCACAGGTTTTCGCTGGCTGTTGCTAAGCTCAGGACTGTATTCGGTTAAGAGACGCTTCAGGTGTTTAACTCTCAGACGCGAACACAAAGACCTCTTTTAATCCAGCCATAGCCTGAAGCGTCCGGTGCTGTGCCCACTGCAGACATTTCCTGTTCCACCCCACAGGGTTAACCCTACACAGACAGAGATCTTTCTGGCATGCTCGACGTGGCTCGAGGTTGGACGGTCGGCCTTATTCAAGCCTGCACACGCTGAAAGACGCATCATTTAGGGGCGTGCTTGAATGTTGAAAGTGAAGACAAACAGAAACATAAAGAGGCTGGGTTCAGTTTTATATTTGCTACCTATTACTACTTTGAAGCTCTGCATTTATTTTGGCTCACTTTCTAAATATTCATAGTGTAAAGACGAAGAAAAAGTGAGAAGGGCTTGATCGTGCAAAAAAGTTTTTTGTCCTCAATTTTAATGTCCTCGGAAATACAAAGTGGCACTATATTGATTTAGAATTTAGAAAAAAAAATTAAATAAAAAAATGACAAATGACAAATGCATTACAAATATACTAAAATACGGTGAAATTATTACAGTTGTTCAATATTGGAACATACTTTGTAGCAAAATATGTATTTAATTCATTTTTATGTGTTAAAAATAGTAGTGTAATTTATTTATATTTTACTTAAACTTTGAATAGTAGTGTGCATGAGAAAATGTTTTTGTGTTTGTATTTGGAAATGACCAAAAAATAAATAATGTTTTAATATGTAGTAAAATAAAAGGTACATTTTAACATTTCATTCTACTTTCTGAAAACATCATATGATTAATTATGTAATTGGGAGCCTTAGTTCTATCAGTAACAAACAAACAAACATGGTAAATGATAAAATAAAACAACAAACAAAACAAACAAAAAACACATTATTTCTTCCATGCAAAAAAAAAATCTAAAGTTTTTTCTTTTCTTTGTTTCCCATATATATATATATATATATACACACACACATTTGAAAAGAGTTCTCTTCAGGTTGATGTTTAAATAATATATTACAACATAACATAAATACAGATACTTAAGTGTTTTTTTACAGTATGAATAGGGCTTGAATATATTAGAAAGCATGTCTTGTGCATAAGAAATATCATATTTGTGAGGGCACGGTATGGTATATAAACTAAAATATTTTGGGGCAACTGTCTAGGGTATAAACTAAAATACTAGACTATACGTTCAAACTGTTTGAGCTGCTACATTTAGAGCAGCGTCTGTCTGAGCTTAAAGAAAACACGGTGTATGTTTTTCTGTGGTTTACACACCCACACAACATGCTCAAATATACATGTGTGGACCTGAAGAAGAGGTTTACTCTGATCTGGTGACCAGCGGGCGTGAAATGTGGCCTGGATCGCACTGCCATCTCGAGGGTGTAAATTCTAGTCTCATGTCGTTCGCCCCTCCCCGAACTCTATTTTCCCCTCTGACAGGAAACACCTCCCTTTGCCCAAACCGCTTTTCTATGGTCTGGTCCCAGTGAGAGAGCCGCTGTGTATGTGTGAGTACAGAGGGCTGCTGCTTCTTCTGAGGTCAGGCACAGACAAGTGTCAGCAGCAAGAGAAAGAGCGTGTGTTTGGAGCTAAAGCACCTCTCGGCGTCATCTGCCAGTGTGTGAGGTCACTGCACCTCTGGATACGGGACTCATCTTTCCTCCTCCACGACAATCTGGACAGAAATGATGGTTCCTTAGAAAAGGTAAGACATCAAAGAGTTCATGTTTGGTTAAAGGAATAGAACATCAAAACTATCTTTGACTTTTGAAATTGTTCAGAGACCAATAAGTGTAATAGGGGTGGATTGGTTTAGTTAAATAGTTTAAATGTTTTATTTTTGTGTGCCAAAAAAATACAACCAGGTAAAAAACCCTACAGATGCACACTGACTGTGACTATATATAGCAAGCAGAAAAACAGAAACTCAAATAAAACTGTAAATCAAATAAAAAACAGAGACTTAAGGTGGACGTTTTTGACTATGCAGTTACTAGGGACTCTCCTGACTCCAGCACCCTAGCAACCACCATTAGTACCTTAGCAAGTACACTGCAAGAAAATGATTGAAAATACACACAACATAGAAACTCAGTAGCAACACTATAGCAACCACCCACGACACCCTAAATATTGTATAACAAATTTAAATGCTCTAGCAACTCCCTTCAGAACCCTAGCAACCACCCAAAACAGCCTAGCAACTACAGTGCAAAGAAAATGATCAACAAGATCTTGGAAACTGCATATCAACACCATAGCATCCCTACAAAACACAATGTTTGTGAAAAAATATATGTTTTATAATAAAACAATATTATTATGCAATTCTATATTTCATAAGAAAATACTGCATGGGTATAATTGTAGCAATAGCCAAAAATACATTGTATGGGTCAAAGTTATAGTTAATAATAAATAAAGCTCATTTATTCATTTTTATCAGAATTTATATTATTTTTTATTATTATTATATCATTTTTATTTATTATTATGTTAAAATGTACCCTTATGACTGGTTTTGTGATCCAGGGTGACATACATAAAAAATGAAAACCCTGCTAACCACATTTATTTATATTATATAAACGACTGTATACATATTAAACATATTAAAAAAAGAACTAAAAAACTTTCTTTTTTTTTGGTTTAGACGTTGTTAATAATGTGGCTATGCAATACCTCTTGGGAGGCAAAATGCTTTTTAAAGATTGCAGATAGGGAATATAGTGTAAAGCATGAGTTCGGCAGGTTCTGCCGCTACATGCCCCTCTGCAGGTTTGCTCTTCTGGGAAAGGCTCTGACAGGTGTCAGATGGTATGTTTGAGAGATGTTTTGTCCTGTGTCGAGCTGTCGTTGACTCACGGCTGTGGGGCAGAATGCTGTCTGGTATGCTGTGTCACTAACAGGAATATTTTTGGAACTTGTGGCGTACGTCCCACGCTAATTGGTACTTGGAGCAGGACTTGACAATGTTTACAAGCTTCTAGTGTAATCTCATATTCCTGGTATCCTAGTGCCTGTTTGTCTTTTGTTTGTGTGAGGGAATGTAGTTTGTGTTTGCTAAACCACACTGAAGGAGCTTTAGACGACTGCAGAGAATAACTAAACTGAGGAGAAGACAGAAAAAGAACACCTATTTGCATTTGCAAATTTGCTAATTGTTTAAATAAAGTATAATTAATTACATTTATTATTATTATTACTATTATATGATCATTAAATGTGTTCATATTTATTCGTTTTTTTACATGAAGTATTATAATTGTTACCCTTATTAGTCTTTAAAACTATTATTATAAATAATAACAGAAATAATAATATAATTATTAACATTAAACTATTGTTATCATCACCCTTCACCAGCTGTATGATTATATTAAATTGAACTTTCTTGTTCTTTGATTAGATAAAATTTGCTAACTGGCATTAAGTATTATAATTATTATTGCTGTTTTAATGTTAAAAAAATGTTTATGATGTTTCAAATTTGCCTGTGTGCTATTTCTAAAATATTAAATATTATATTTGTTAACATTAAATGTTTTAACAACAATAATACAGCTATTTTCAATAATAATATACCATAATAATTGTATTATTATTATTATTATTATATAATTATAATATAATTACCATCTTCACCACTACCATTGTTATTATTATCATCAAATAATAAAGGTTTTTTTACATTTAATAATAATAAAAATTATCATTATTATTATTAGTAGTAGTAGTAGTAGTAGTAATAGTAGTATATTCCACAACATTTTATATAATCTTTTTTTGTAAGTAATTAAAATAGAATTCAAAATAGGATCATAATTTGATAGTGATTCTTAATTTGGTTTTGTAGAAATTGAGAAAATTGCAATACATGTCTTTTTCTGATTTCTGACGCAAGAAATTACACATAAATTCGATCTTCATTAAGTTAATGAGCTATGAAAGATCAGCAACTCCTAAAGCATGACTTTAGGCACTTGTGAGGAGAATTAATAGACCTTCTGACCAGAGGAAAACTAAATAAGAACAAATAGTCACAGTCAACATAATGTGCTTCCCTCAAGAGTGCTTAAATGTGTGCCCTAGTCCTGCCAAGAGCGTGGCAGATAGAGATCAGGGCGGCTGAGACTTTGGGCCTCGATGGCGTAGATTTGCAGTAATTACAGGCCCCAAGAGGAAACAAACAGGAAGACAATAACATGGCACCTCTTCCGTGATCCCGGCATGGTCTCAGCGTCTGTGGCTTTTATGGTGTGGATGCACACAGGGAGTCACCACATTTATAGCCTGACGCTTTTATCATTTCCTCACTTGGGCCGGAGGAGATTCCAGCTCCGGTTTGGAAAATCCAGATGTTCAGCTTTAATTCTCCCCCTCCTCTTTTCCATCCTGGAGAGAGTGACACAAGCTGGATCCTTCCCAGTTTCCCAGAGAAGAGTCCCACGCAGACCCCGAGCAGCATGTGAACATCCTCACAGAGACTTAGTTCCTGTGGGAAAAATGGGAAAGTCTGTCTGGGAGCAAAGAGAGAGACCTGGGTCAATGCAATAACAACAGCGGTTACAAATGGCCTGTGTGGAAATAGACTGATATAACGCTGCTTAATGGCACAGTCAGCGCAATTTCAGCCTCAAGCTCCAAAATAAATAAGTTAGGGACTATTTGTCTAATTACGCATAGCAGGGCATGTTGTTTTAGCTGTCCTTGCATTGCTGAAGCAAGCATCACTGTTGCTTTTTCGAAAGCCCTAACACTAAGCATTAAACTTTGCATGCAACTCAACACTGTGCTATACAAACATGAATGATAGGCTTCCTAAAATCAGCAACTAATCAGCTGAGTAGTGACATGTGGTTACCAACCCCTACAAGATGTTGTTTTAGGGCTTTACTTGCCATATGTCTGCTGTTTCTGAACTATGTGTATTTTGTTCTACTACAGAGGTCAAGGTGAAATAAAGTAGAGAAGAAAGGAAAATCAGTCTGCCAGATAAAGCCAAGATGAACCCAATACGGAAAGACATGGAGCTGCTGAGTAACAGCATAGCTACTTATGGCCATATAACAGGTAAGAGCGTTCAACACTAACCACTCAATGTGAAGCTTAAGGGATCAAGCGGTGAAAGGCAGCTGGCTTAACACTTCTATAGATTTGGGCCCCGTCAAACGTCTGACCCCAATAAGAAAATAACAACCCATTCCATGCACTTAAGTGTTCTGTTTGATTTGGCTTCACACGTCTGGCTTCGTGAGAAGTGGCTCAAATGTTCCCATAAAGACGTTTCTCTTGTTCTTTTGGGGTTTAAGGTTTTTCTTCAGTGTCAAGTCAGTCTAGAAAAAAATGATTAAACTTAACTCAAGATTAAAATGATTAGAAATCAGTTTAATAGAATGAATTGTGAAGGATCATTCGAAAAGATATTTTAAATTCGAAATTAGGCTGTTTTGACTGTATTTTGATCAAAGCCTTGGATTAAAAATCTTCCTAATTCTGAGCTTTTCAATGGTAGTGAATAGCTTTAAAGCAACCCAACCAGAACGTCTCCCAACCAGAAGCCGTGGGTGGATAAAACCATCCACGACGCTCTGAGATCTCGCACCGCTGCCTACAATGCGGGACTTACGTCGGGGGACATAGACCCGTACAAGGCTGCGCCATATAACGTGCTGTGAGGTGGTGAAAGAGGCGAAGCAGCGCTATGGGAGGAAACTAGAGTCACAACTCCAACAGAGTAACTCTAGAAGCCTGTGTCAGGGACTAAGGACAATAACGGTCCATAAAGCACCAACATCCGGTATGATGAACGCGGGGACGTGACTCTAGCAGATGAGCTAAACACTTTCTACGCTCGCTTCGAGGCTGCAGATAAAGATGCTAGCGATGCTAATGCTAGCAGCGCTAACGGCTGCAGACAGGAAGACACTGCCAGCACCGGAAACACATTCATCATCTCCGAGCATGACGTGAGGAGAGCCTTCAAGAGAGTGAACACCAGGAAAGCAGCAGGACCAGACGGCAT
>JAUMHQ010000029.1:1076611-1087232 GCA_032361165.1 Enteromius paludinosus | reverse complement strand
ATATATATATATATATATATATATATATACATCAATAGATTTATTTATCAACTTTTAAATCTTTGAAGAATACTGTACAACCTAGATTTGTTTTGGGAGGGTTGTAATAGTAAATATAATAGTAAATAACTAGTAAATAACATAGTATAGCTTTATATGTCAGCTGTCTATATTTTATAGCTTAAAAACTATTTATTTATGTGATTAATTTATATATATTCTTAAGAATTTACCGTAACATGAAATTCATTTTCAGTGTCAGTGCCCTTTTTCTAACTCTAGTGTGAATCTTCTTGAGCATGACCTCTTGATGAGTTTAAGAACAATATCTTCTTGAAGATGTTGAAGCTGAAGATGTTTCTCCAAAATGTTACACTTACCGGAGCTCCAGGAGTACCCGGGGTTCCTGGAATACCCTGAAGAACAGAATAAAAAAATGAGAAAAGGATATCATGTATTTTAAAAAAATGAGCAGCTCCTGCCTTCCTGGACAAGAAAATAAGTTGTGTTGAAGACTGAGCTTCTGAAGTTGAAGGAACAGCTCAAACGGAGATTTACACATGACCGTACAAGAAAAACTCTGGGCTATAGAAGATGACAAAGGAGTTTTACGAAAGCACTGCAACAACTGATTATCGACGTGAAGATCACAATGAATGTTAAAATCTAATTATGTTACAACTGTTAACATACACTGTCAACCATACTGTATTTCCTCTTCCCCAAATAAACAAGAATTAATTAAATTAACAATTAATACTTGAAAACGACATACAATAAAAATGTATTTTTAAAATGTTTAAGTAATGGAAAGACTTGCATCTCTCCCGTCTCTGCCAGGTTCTCCTTGGGCTCCGCGAGGCCCCTCAGGGCCCTCAGGACCAGGGGGACCAGGGATGGGCTTGGGATCGGGCTGCAGGAGATTAAATGAGCAAAACAAGTAAAAACAACGAGTAAACAAGCGCGAATGTTTTAGATTTCTTTTTTTTTTTTTTGCTGTAGCTAAATATAATTACAATTTTTCAATGAATGCCAAAATCAATAACTGGAAGGGCTGTAAACAATCTCTATCTACCGAGGACCTTAACAAATTACTTTAACACAAGAAGGAATAAAATTTAATTCATTAGCGTTTTTTTGTCAGTTTCTCTTTATTAACTTAAGCGATACTTAAGAATACCGTTCCATCAATAATGGTTAAAAACACAGAAACGAATTACTAAGAAACTATTGACATTCTAGTAACTACTATTTACCATGTAGGAAGTAATAGTGCTCATTTAAAAGTATTTGCTAATCAATAACTACAATTTTTCTATATATATATATATAAACAACTGAATACCGGTTGATAATTAGTGTGAATTATGCACAGTGCATATTAAGTGAAAATCATGCATGACTCAAGTATTACCAAATTCTTCAGAATGAATTTCTAATTATATGGATCAGTATTCTAAAGTAAATAAAATGATCATTCTAAAATCATTATAAGCTTTTGAGAGTTATGCAATTATTTTGGTGTAACTAAATGAATTACAAATGTTTTGGATCAGTGTTGTTAAATTTCTTAATAAAATTAAACATCATTTACTTTGCAGCATTAATAACTTGCAGCATATAAATACATAAAAGCTGTTCCGGCTCATGTTTTGTTGATTGCAGTAAGTATAGCAAGTAGCAAATAGGTCAATTCAGCAACAAAGCAATGTAGTGGATTATTGGCTAAAAAAATACTAATTTATTAATTGATTAAAAAAGAAAAACAAAGTCAAAAAATCAAATACCTCAGCATTGGCATACATCTGAAGAAGCAAGAGAGAGAGAGAGAGAGAAAATTAAGATTATTGCTGAGTTAGTGAAAATGAAACCCTTCACCAAAAAGAGAAAGCACACCTGTAGATGGCGCCACAACATGCGGCCTAAGATAGCGCCCCGCTGGCCAAACCATCAAAAAACAAAGCGAATGCGTGAATTTTGACATTAATGCCAACCGTTCAGTGGCAAAGTGAGATGTTGCAAGTCTTTTTAGGCAACTAGCTTTTACAGACTGCCATAGCAATAATCTATCGTTATTTAAGGCCATACTTCAGTTATGCAGTACATGAATAGAATGAGAGTCGTATTACAACTGTATTTAACACTGACTGCTCAAAAATAAATAAATGAATGAAAGGGACAGTTCACTCGAAATGGTATACTGTCATTATTCTGTCATCATTGTTGCTGCAAACCTGTATGATTTCCTTTTTTGATAAGCACAAAATAGGATATTTTGAGGAAGGCTGGTGACCAAACAGGTAGCCATTGAGAGAGAGAGAATCGAACAAAAAACTATGGAACCATCAGCTTTTTGGTTACCAAAATTCTTCAAAATATCTTTCTTTAACCAGCCAGTTGACGATAACCATTGCCTTTCCTCCATGGTGTGGAAGTATCGAAGTAAAAGTCTACCAGCAAATTGTTGGTTACCAGCATTCTTCCAAAGATCTTTGTGCGTGTGTGTGTTCAACAGCAGAAAGAAAGTCATTCAAGGTTTTACTCAATTCCAAATAAGGACATACACTGATTTGACGATCTCAGCTGGAAAGGTTTGATAGTTTTATTATGTTTTGAGTGCTTGCTGATGACGAGGATAGAATACTAACAAACCACTTTATAACCCACCAGATTTTTCCACATTAAAGTGGTTAAACATTGCAAAAAGAGACTGTGATTGGTCAGGTTCTCATTTAAGACAAAACGGGATAAAAGGGGTAAAAGCGAAGTTACCTCAGACTGAGGAAGTTCGGTACAGCTCTCTCTCTGTGCTCTCTTTGGGTCACAGTGAATCAGCATCCACTGCAACTCAAACTGGAAAAAGACAAAACCATGATGAATATATTAATGGGATAAACGAACCCTTAACAGTGATGATTTCTTATTATAAATGTATCAGAATTGGGTTTTGAGTTTTAAATAATTGTAAGTATGACGGACAGCACTATCAGACTTATTTTTATCTGTCTGTCGGACAAAAAGTGACAAGGTGCTGAGGTCCAGCAATCTGGCAGTTACACTGACTGATGGTAACACATATCAGACAGTGTGACAGTTACACAGACTGACAGTCACATTTATCACAGGTAGCGGCTGTAACAGGTTGTGATGGATTTGATAGGTGCAGTGTGACAGTAAAATTTACTTTAGAGATCCGCAGCAAAACCTAAGAAACCTACGAAATAAAATCGAATCAAAACACAAAAGATTTAAACCTTTGAATCTTAGGAAGAGCCAACCCTTCCAAAACTTCATTCTCAGAAATAATTAACCTTTCCAAAACTTCTATTTTAGATAAAAAAACGAACTCTTTCAAAACTTAAATCTCAAAAGGAATCAAGCCTTCCAGAGAAGAATTAACCATTCCAAAGTTTCAGTCTTAAAATGAACAATTCCAGACAAAAAAAAAAAAAAACACTTTCAAGGGAATTATGAACCCTTCCAATATGTCAATCTGAGAGAGAATTTACTTTTCCAAAACTTCTTGGACAATCTTGGACAAAACTAACAATTTCGAATTCCAAAACTTCCAAAACTTCAATCTTAGGAAAAGACTTTCAAAGAAAGAATTAATCCGTCCCATATTTAAATCTTAGAAACAATAAACCATTCCAAAACTTCAGTCTTAGAAATAATTAACCCTTCCAAAACGTAAGGAATTAATTCTTCCAATACTTTCACCCTAGAAAGAATGAACTATTCCAAAAGATTTGTTTTAGAGAGAATTAGCTGCTCTTAAACTTCAATATTACAAAGAATTGACTCTTCCAAAACATCTTAGAAAGAATTAAACCTTCTAAAGAATTTACCATTCCACATTTTCAATCTTAGAAACAATAAACCTTTTTCAAAAAATAACCCTTCCAATATTTCAATCTCAAAAAACCTAAATCTTATAAAAATCTAACGCTAAAATTTCAATCTTGCATGCATTAACCCTTCCAAAACTTTACTTTTAAAAAGAATGAAAAATTTAAAAGAATATCTCAACATAAAGGTATGTCTAAACAATGTTTTGCTGGCAAATATGAGAATTGATCAATAATAATTTTTTCATCTACAGGCAAATCTCTTTTATTCATATTCTCTACATTGAAATGTAACTATTTTTGTGCACCTTTAAGAAAGTTTAAAACATCTTGGTTAAAATATAAGGTCAAACTGGTGACTCTCACCACTACAGAGGTGCTGGGATCAGAATCCAGTCTTCCGATCAGAGTGTCTCCTTCAGTGTTGACGTATCCTTTCCTCTTGATGGGTTTCTGGTCCACAGGGTGACAGTCCACGTACAGCGTCACCAGCTCCTTCTCCACACCAACCATAACTTTGTGCCATTTAGTGTTGAAGAGGACGGAAAGGCCTGGGAAGGTGACGGTCTGCACGTCTCCCTCCATAGTGGTGAGAAAGAACTCCAGGGCCTGCTGGTCTCCATTAAGACGCATACCTGCCTGCTTCAGACCGTCTTCATCCACCACCTGCCAAATGTTCCATACCTTGTTGACAGTGTTCTTGATCATACGGAAGGTGGTCATGAAGGAGTACTCATCTGGGAAGCCCCTTGGAAAGTTCAGCCTGGTGGGCAACAAATATTGATATATGTTGGATATGTCTTATATTTCATAAATGAAAATATGCAGGCAGCAATCAAGCTGCTGTTAGTTATCGATCTGTTGTCTACTGTTACAAATATAATGTGTACTGTTAAACTGAAAGTAATGGAAACTTTACTGTAACTTTAAAAAATGTCAAGTCCATTTTAAAGTAACACATTTATATTTTAATGCATATTAATAATGGTGTGAAGACTGGTGGTTTTAGTGAAATAAAACAAAAAGGCAAAATAAATAGGAAGTTAGATTAGATTACATTTGTGTTACAAACATTATAAAAACTGACCATTTTACAAACTAATAGCAGGTAAAACTGTGGTTTCTCAAGAATTGCAAATGCGTAAAAAAAGGAATGTACTGTAAAAGCTATAACTTAGCACTGATAGGTTTCTTAAACAGAAAGTGCTTCTGTAAATTCGTAATGAAGTTACGTTCTTGTCACGAAGCACATCTATTTATAAAAGGGATCTATTACCGCTAAGAATAGTAATTCACCTCCATTATTGTCTGATCATCAAGGGAATAGCCCTGCATTATACACACACACAGCAGCTAGGCTTCAAGTTGCTCTGAGGTAGAATTATGAATGCCAAACAGATCTGAGCCAAGTGCACTTTCATCTTCAAAGCCTGTGGGTTGTCCATGAGTTATTTCAAAGGGACGGTGCCGGCTTTCATTGCACAGTGTTAAAGAATCAGAAGCCGGGCCGAGACAGAAGACAGAGGTAGAGACAGACCACAGCATCTGAGGATCAATTACCTTGTCCGGTTTTACACACACCCACTCTGGGATTGACCCGTGTGGTGTTTTAACGGGCAGAGGTGCTCTGCGGGAGATGTTCTTACAAATGAAGCTACGACAACCTTTAACCAGCTTGTAAATGGATCAAGGAAAGACCATAAATACGGAGCTTCCTGTTGGCTAGTAAAATAAATGAGGGCCACTGTTTGGAATAATCTCTAATCTCAAGAAATCACTTTCTTCCTTTCCAAGTTTTGGCTTATAAAAGGTGATTGATCTGTACTGATTTCTCTCCTGATTCAGATGAGACAACATTATCATTATCATCAACACACAGCTTTTCTCTTCACAAGACATTAATTGATGGACTGGAGTGGTATGGACTATTGTGATGTTTTTTTATCAGCTGTTTGTACTCTGATTCTGATGGCACCCATACTACATGCACATCTATTTACTATGGAAGTACACAGGTATTAGGGACACTTAATATAAAGTGGGACCTCATCAAATATTTACTCTTTTAAGAACAAAAATAATTTGCTTTTAGAGAATATTAGAGTCTCTTTTAGCTCCTCATGTACCAAACATTTTATTAGGTCACAGAAACAGACCAAAAAGACTTGACAACCAAGCTGAAACATGACTATTTGTGAGTCTGATTGTCTGGGTATGCAGTGATCTGCTCGAGCGGATCTGCATGGGTTCAGACAAGTCAGTTTTTTGCATTATTAGAAGCTGTTCAGAGCCTGATAACACCTGTCTCTGACCTGTAATAATGCAACACCTGAAACAAAGATCATGTATGTCAACAAGTTAATGTGTGTGTGTGTGTGTGTGTGTGTGTGTGTGTGTGTGTGTGTTCGTGGGACATTTCTGGTCCATGGAGTGCTGCTCTAATGCATAAGATGTACAGTAAGTGAAGTGTTATGCACTTGTGCCTCATACCATTTAAACATGTAACTAAAATAAACCACTCACTAAAGGTATACTAAATGTATATGTATTGGTACCTGGTTGGGATCTGGAAGTTGGCCTCTCTGTCGAGTCTGTACGCCACTTGGAGGGGTGTGGATCCTTCTACCTTTCTGACGCCCCTCATGGGAATGACATCCAACTGAAACTGCGTGATCAGATCAAATCCTGCCACAAGCAAATACATATTTCAAATACTCAAAAATCTGAAAGCAATAATAATAGTATTTCTATTACAATTTACAATCAATTTTGATCAATTAAGAAGTCTTTCAGACTGTCCAAATATGAACCAAACTGGGGAAAAACTTTAATTCAAGATTATTTACAAATATCAAAATATAAATGTAATAAAGCATAAAACCCTAATAATTTCTTATAAATAAAAAAAAAAAATAAATAAAAAAAAAAAAAGATCTGAAATCCATATCCAAATATGAACCAAACGGGGGTTTAGAGCTTTAATTATTAAAAAAAAAATCCAAAATATAAATAAAAATAAATTATATATATATAAAAAAACCTGTCAAAAAATCTAAATATCTTATTTTATGGATTAAAAAATGCCAATATTTTTAATCAAATATTATTCCAAAATAAAAAAAATATTTGTAATGTTATAAAGCCTAAAACCCTACATTTCTGGAACAAAAACCAACACAATTTATAAACAAAACTAAAACCACATTAAAGATTAATATGCATTTATGCACATATCCTGCCCAAAAAACATCCAGCAGTTCTCTTTACACGGGTTAACTTCAGTAATTGCATTTGAACTTGCTTACTCCCTGTTTCCATCTGTGCACAGAGCAGCACATGTTTGTGATTTGAGGTTGCACCCTCCGCATTATTTGTTAAAAAGCAAAGAGGTCACAACCAATTAAAATCTTGCTGAGCTAGAAGTGTTTCCACCGCAGAAATTGGCCAGCCAGCGACCAACATTTTATTTGCCTCATTTGAGATCTAAAGATGTCTTAAAACAAGGCGACTATCAGCTTTAGCATCTTTACCTAATAAAACAAAGTCCTGCTTACAGAAAACGACTTATAGGTAAACAACGCCTGAATGTTTTAATGATAATGCAAAAAGCATGGTTTTAAATATTCATATTAACAGTCAGGAGAAGCGCTCGAGTCTGCAGATATTGTTCACTGTATAAAGGAGATGCCATTATATATACTGTATATAAGCTTCAATTAGTACAAAACATGCAATCCTTAAACGACTATATTACATGCTCACAGCGACTCGATTTTACCTGGAAGGTCATCTTGTCCATTCTTCATGGTTGGGCACACCGTGTCACCATCTAATCTGTTTAAATCCAGCTCTGAAAAATTCATAAGCAACATGAGTGTCATTTCAGGCCTGCCTGCAGTGACATATCACAAGAGAATATGCTCAGATTGTCAAAAACGTGACATTCACCTACATCATAACAGAAGAAAAAGTACAATAAACACAACAATATAATAATAATAATAATAATAATAATAATTCATTTTTTAAGAAATTTTACCATTTCAAATTTATTTACTTTTCTTAATACAAAACCACTCATTCTAAGGTCATATGTGCACAGTTGAGCATAAGATGTGATAAATGTGTCATAATTACAGCGAGGATGTATTTTCTGGATTTATGGATGTAAGTGTACATGTGTGGGCCTGCAGGACAGCTTTCAGAAGGTCAGACTGACAGATATAGTCATCTGTGCTCATTTGTATTAATCTAATGTAAGTACACGACAGGAAAACAAATGTGGCACTCCATCCATCATAAAGACAGTTTCCTCCCATGAACATTAGATCTTATGATGGAGAACATCAGCTCTTATTCCTTTCCTTTCTATAGTTCACCATTTGACACTCTGATGCACCAAAAAATAACTTGAGAAGGGATTTTAGTTATTGTTTTTTTCATATATATATTAGATATTTTATATAAACATTTTATTTTTAGGTTTTTACTAATTTGTTGTGGGTTTTTGTCATTTTTATTAGGTAATTTGTTTTGTGGGTTTTATATTTTTGTTGGCTATACCAACCTGATCTCATGGCAATTCGTACATATTTTACGAGGTGGCTAATTCGTGTGAATTTGTACGACCTCACTCATACGAATTCATATGATTTATTCTAAATCGTACGCATTTTACGAGATGCCAATTCGTATTAATTTATACGAATTACCTAAACTGAACCCCGCCCCTAATCCTACCCATCATGTGGTTTAGACAAATCGTAGAAAATAAGTACGAATTGGCACAAATTTGGCACCTCGTACAAATTGGCCGTGAGACTGTGTTGGCTATACATACATATATTTTGTTGCTTGTTTTTTTTGGGGGGGATTGCGTCATAATTTCATACCATGATGATAATACTATGGTATGTTTAACAGTACCTTGCTGATAATGTACGTTGTGGTATTCCTACAGTGCTACAGCATATTTTAAAGGTAGCTCAGTCTGGTTCCACCACAGTGGTTTTTGTAAGAGTTTGGCTCTGTGAGTCAGAAGAGACCAAAACTGCAGCTCTGGAAATCATGAAATGAGTGCCGTGGGGAAAGTAGTGGGGTTGATCTGCTGACACAGCACTTTACACAGGTATAGTACGAACAGACACACTGACATCTGGAGCTTCTTGAAAGCCTGAGATAAACAGGCACTAGCGAGAGGTACCAGAGTAAAAAGGGCATTCTCCTGTGTTTTTACAGTGCTGTTTATCCGGGCGCTTTCAACCCTCATATCCTCTTGTGTCATTTTAAAACCACCCATTAGTGCAAATGAGGGACTAAGCCGAGACTGAAGCCACGGCGCTTGTGCAGTCACACACAAACGCACACACACACACACACACACACATTTATATATGACTGTAAACACGCACAGTGATTCAATGAGGACCACACACTGTCAAAATAAAACAACTCTAACATTCACATGACAGGGCTTAGATCACTAAAGGTTGGTGAGGGGCTAAAAGTTGATAAAAACTAATTTTAAGTAAACTACATGACTCTAGTGTAACCTTGTGAGCAAAAAGCTGCATGTTTGTAAGAAGAAAATCCATCAAGACTTCTCTTCTGGCTAAAATACAAATCCATAATCCATAGTATTGCTTTCTCCAGCGAAAAAGAAAAAGTCTCAGGAGAGAAATATGCACAGATCAATTTCTAAACAAATATATTGGTGGATTTAGATTTTGTCGTGAGAGGAACACAAGGGATTGATTTATTATGGATTGTGGAGTTGTGTGGATTACTTGTGTATTAATGTGATGTTTTCATCAGCTGTTTGGACTCTCATTCTGATGGCACCCATCCACTAAAGAGGATTAATTTGTAAGCAAGTGATGCAAAGTTCTCTCAATCACATCCTGCGATTTTTTTAATCTGAGAGTGCACTGTGTATAAACATTTTTTACTCTGAATCGTTTAGACTAGTCATTTTTGACTTCAACATAAAATATTTGCATACAGTATTTCCCACCGACCTGGTCTGAATGAAAATGCGAATTCAATCTTTGTCACTAGTTGCCGCTTTTGGAGCATGGTGTTTCCCCCTAACATTACTTTATCATCAATCTTTAAAAATAACAGATAATTTCCTCAAATTAATTTAAGATGCCAGATAAACAAGTAAAAAAAAAAAAAATAAGAATGAAAAGCATTGTTGGATGAGTAGCATTTTAACTTTAAACATTAAACATCAAACAGTCATTTGAGAAGATACTCACGAGCGAGAGCTGGTGCACAGAGCAACATGAAGACAATCAAACGTGTTAAACATCCTGCTAACGTCCGTCGCCAGACCCGACTCCTGCAGAGACAGAGACATGCACTATTCAGACTCACACAATGTAAAACTAATACATGCAAACAAAATAAAATAAATAAAGCAGCACAACTGTTTTCAACATTAATTATAATAATAAATAATAAATGTGTCTTGAGAAGCAAATCAGAATATTTGAATGATTTCTGAAGAATCATGTGAAACTAAAGACTGGAGCAATGATGCTGAAACTTCAGCTTTGCATCACAGGAATAAATGATATAAATATATATTCAAATAGAAAACTGCTACATTAAATTGTGATGGTGTAATAATGACAACATTACTGTTTAATCTAATAAAGGCACTCATGGTGAGCGTTACATTTTTTACAACAGACACACACACACACACACATGTTGGGTTTACATGTTTTATGGGGACATTCCATAGGCGTAATGATGTTTCTACTGTA
>JAUMHQ010000029.1:969427-993925 GCA_032361165.1 Enteromius paludinosus | reverse complement strand
GTGTGATTCTGCCTCTCTGTCTGATCCCTAGAATGAACTTACCTGAGATACTTACCTGATGACTCTGCCACTCTGTCAGATTGTGACAAATCACTTACCTGTATGACTTACCAGACTTAAAGAATGAAACGCTGAAGAGATCTGTTTGTTTGAGCACTAACAAATCACCTGTTGAACTTTAATCCCATATTCAACATTTCTCCAAATCCTGCAGGAGATACAGAATTCAGCCCCAATCGCCACCGCCAGCCCTGTATCCAAACCTCAAACCTTTTCAGGCAATCAATCATCCTGTGAAAGATTCTTGTTGCAATGCTCACTCTTCTTTGAAGCCCAACCAGATTGCTTCGTTACCGATCGTAGCAAAATAGCCATAATAATCACTTTACTTACTGGAAGAGCACTCCAGTGGGCGGAGGCACTGTGGAGTTCAGAAAGTCCACATCTCTCATATTTGTCATTGTTTCTCCAACAGTTTCGTCTAGTTTTCGGGCAACCAACCAGGTCTATCACCACTCATGAGGAGTTGTTGCAACTTCGGCAAGAAAATCTTACAATCCAAGAGTATATACTTTGTTTCCGCACTCTCTCAATATCCAGTGGATGGAAGACCGCTTTACTGGCTGTCTTCAGGAGAGGTCTGAATACCAACATTCGCCTACAGATGGCAATATATGATGACAATGTGGTACTTGATGCATTTCTGAAACTTGCGGCCACCATCTCTCAACACCTGGCCGCTTGTGAAGCACCTGTCACCACCACACCCCAAGCGGTCGATGCAGGAGAACCTATGCAGACAAACTCTCTAAAATTAACCTCTCAGGAGAGATCTAGACGCATATGTGGAGGACTTTGTCTTTACTGTGGAACTCCATCCCATTGCATCACAAATTGCCCCGTAAAACCAGCCCGCATGGTTGTGAGTACAAGTCATTTTCACTCAAATTCCCTGCCATTGATTGATGTCACATTAACCATGAATAACCACCTCTTCCCGCTGAGAGCGTTAGTGGATTCAGGAGCTGCTGGGAATTTTATCTCCTCACTATGTGTGGATGCCCTGCAAAAAATTCCCATACAGCTGAACCTGGTTCCCTACTGAGGGATAACTATCCAAGGAAAACCACTGAATGCCAAACCCATAAATTCCCGAACCGAGATTCTCACACTCCAGATCGGCTGTTTGCACCAAAAAAGGATTAGCTTTCTCGTCTTACCTGAGGCATCTATTAACATTCTTCTAGGAAGACCGTGGCTCTCAAGACACAATCCTACTACTCTCTGGAACACAGGTGAAATATTACGAGTCCCTATTGTTTTAATCATTGTTTGTCGTCCTTGCCACAGCCAAATGTATTACCGTGTCTGTCCACCACAATTGAGAGTTCTGAAACAAATACAAAGGTATGTGTCCCGCCTGAATACCTATTATATGCTGATGTCTTTAGCAAAGAGGCCGCAACTCACCAACCACCTCATCGTAGATGGGATTGTGCAATCGACCTCATTCCGCAAGCAGTTCTGCCACAAGGTAAAGTCTACCCTCTTTCTCTACCTGAACGAAAAGCTATGGAGGAATATGTAAATGAGGCTCTTGCACAGGGTTTCACCAGCGACATCACCAGCGGCTTCCAGCTTTTTCTTTGTGGCGAAGAAGGATGGAGGGTTAAGACCATCTATCGATTATCGAGCGTTAAATTCCCAAACAATCAAGTTTGCTTACCCTTTACCCCTTATTCCATCCACACTGGAGGAACTGAGAGATGCTAAAGTATTCAGCAAGTTAGACCTTCGAAGCGCGTATTATCTCATTCGTATTCGTAGTGGTGACGAATGGAAAACCGCTTTTGTCACCCCTAGCGGCCACTACGAATATTTGCGTAATGCCGTATGGCCTGGCCAACTCACCATCTGTGTTTAAAAATTTAATGAATGAGATTTTCCGGGATATGTTACATCAGTTCGTAGTCATATATTTATAGATGACATCCTGATATACTCACCTGATCTCTCTATCCATGTCTTCCATGTTCAGCAGGTCCTCAAACGCCTGAGATCCTATCGGCTCTACCTGAAAGGGGAGAAGGGAGAGTTTCACTTGGACTGTGTACACTTCCTGGGGTACTACATAACTCCTGAGGGGATAGAGATGGACACGAAGAAGGTGACAGCTGTGCAAGACTGGCCCGTACCGTTACGGTAAAGGAGCTCCAGCGCTTCATGGGGTTTGCAAACTTTTACCGCCGTTTTATAAAGGGTTTTAGCAAGATCTCTTCTGTACTTACCTCACTGTTGAAAGGGGCAAAGAAAATGATTCACTGGAACCCCGCAGCACACAAAGCCTTCACGATGCTAAAGTCATAATTCTGTAATGCACCTATTTTAAAACACCCTAATCCTGATCTGCCATTCGTAGTGGAAGTAGACGCGGCCACCACCGGAGTCGGAGCTACGCTCTCAGAAATGCACGGAAACCTCTCAACGCTACATGCCTGTGCCTACTTCTCAAAGAAATTATCAACGGCAGAACAAAATTATGACGTAGGTAATCGGGAGCTTCTAGCTATAAAATTAGCGCTCGAGGAGTGGCGCTATTGGCTGGAGGGAGCGCAACATCCATTCACTGTGATCACTGATCATAAGAATTTGCAATACCTCAGAGAAGCCCGCCGATTAAATCCCAGTCAAGCCCGATGGACTTTGTTTTTCACCGAAGACGTTTTACACGAAGGCGGATGCCCTCTCTCATCTCCACCAGCCAGATCCAGTGCCTGAGACACCTGAGCCCATTCTTCCACGAGATGTCTTCCTCGCACCCATACAGTGGGCAATCAACTCACAAATTCAACAGGCCACGCAACAAGAACCATCACCATCAGGAGGACCAGCAGATCGTCGGTATGTACCCCTTGCACTCCGAAAAATTTTGTTGGATTCTGTACACACATCTCCAGGATCTGGACATCCAGGTGGCAAGCGTACCCTCGCTCTGTTACGGAACCAGTATTGGTGGCCTGAGATGGCTTGAGATACCTTTCGGTATGTGAGGGGATGATCCGTCTGTGCCATGTCCACTACTCCTCATCGTCTGCCCGAGGGTAAGCTAATGCCACTTCCCATTCCCGAACGGCCTTGGTCCCATATAGCCATTGATTTTGCTACAGACTTACCTGACTTGGAGGTTTTCACTACCATACTGGTAGTAGTGGATCGGTTCTCTAAGACCTGTAAATTGATCCCATTGTCTGGTGTACCAACAGCCATGAACACTGCTCAACTCCTGTTTTCCCAAATTTTCAGACACTTCGGCATTCCCGAAGACATAATTTCGGACAGAGGGACACAGTTCACATCTCGTGTCTGGAGGGAATTCTTTCGACTCCTGGGCGTATCAATCAGCTTATCTTCAGGTTACCATCCTCAGACAAATGGCCAGACGGAGCGTAAGATACAGGAGATATCCAGATACCTCAGATCCTATTGTCATGACCACCAAGAGTCCTCCGAACACCTTGTCGAAAACTAAGCCCAAAGTTCATAGGACCATTTCCCGTGCTCAGACAAATTAACGAGTCACCTACGAACTAGAACTCCCTGCACATTATAGGATAACACCTACCTTCCATGTGTCTTTGCTTAACAGTAAATGAACCCATGTTTCCTTCACCCACAGACCACCCGGAGCCCCCTCCTCCACCCGAAGTCGAAGCCGCAGACAACATCTATCGAGTCCAGTCCATCCTCGACTCCCGGCAACGCAATGGGCGGCTCCAGTACCTGATAGAGTTGGAAGGTTACGATCCAGAGGAGAGGTGTTGGGTCGATAGAGATGACATATTCGACCCATCCTTAACCACAGAATTCCACCTGTCACATCCTACCTGTCCAGCCCCTTCGCCGTCGGATACGAGCGTCAGGAGCCACTCGTGGAGGAGGGGGTAATGTCACACCGTCACGTTCACCTGATCCAGAGTCAGCAGTCACTGAGAGCATGCAATCACTAATCACGAGATCACAATCACCTGAGTTCTAACACCTGACCGTCATCAGAGAGTACCTTAAAAGATTGCTTCACCAAAGGCTCGTTGGCTGAGCTCAAGGTTAGACACTAGTGCTATCTCCTCTCCGATACTTACCTGTCTGATCCACAAAGCCCCAGCACTTCCCTGAGCTTGGATGTCATCCGAAGTTGCCCTTGGACACAGTGACTGGAACCAAAGACTGAGTATACTTACCCGATATCTACCTGTGTGATTCTGCCTCTCTGTCTGATCCCTAGAATGAACTTACCTGAGATACTTACCTGATGACTCTGCCACTCTGTCGGATTGGGACAAATCACTTACCTGTATGACTTACCAGCGGAACTTCTCTGTTGTACTCACCACCTGTTGTTCACTTCACCTTAAAGAATGAAACGCTGAAGAGATCTGTTTGGTTGAGCACTAATAAATGACCTGTTGAACTTTAATCCCTTGTGTCTGTATTCCCTGAGCGTGACAGAAGCTCAGCCCCTAACAGACAACATGGAACAGGAAGATGCGGCAGCGATTGCAGAGCCATATTCAACGTTTCTCCAAATCCTGCAGGAGATACGGAATTCAGCCCCAGTCGCCACCGCCAGCCCTGTATCCAAACCTCAAACCTTTTCAGGCGATCAATCATCCTGTGAAGGATTCTTGTAGCAATGCTCACTCTTCTTTGAGGCCCAACCAGATCGCTTCGTTACCGATTGTAGCAAAATAGCCATGATAATCACTTTACTTACTGGAAGAGCACTCCAGTGGGCGGAGGCACTGTGGAGTTCAGAAAGTCCGCATCTCTCATCTTTGTCATTGTTTCTCCAACAGTTTCGTCTGGTTTTCGGGCAACCAACCACGTCTATCACCACTCATGAGGAGTTGCTGCAACTTCGGCAAGAAAATCTTCCAATCCACAAGTATATACCGTATATTTCCACATTCTCTCAATATCCAGTGGATGGAATAAGACCGCTTTGCTGGCTGTCTTCAGGAGAGGTCTGAATACCAACATTCGCCAACAGATGGCGATATATGATGACAATGTGGGACCTGATGCATTTCTGAAACGTGCGGCCACCATCTCTCAACACCTGGCCGCATGTGAAGCACCTGTCACCACCACACCCCAAGCGGTCGATGCAGGAGAACCTATGCAGACAAACTCTCTAAAACTAACCTTTCAGGAGAGATCTAGACGCATACGTGAAGGACTTTGTCTTTACCGCTCCCCCCGTTACAGGGCTGAGTGTATCCTTCAGAGGAATCCGTTTGGAGGTGTCGCGGCTGAATGATTGGTTTCAGCGATGGTTACACGATCAGCACCATGGCACATTTCAGATTGGCGTTTCCCTGGAGTGTCGCCGCTTATTCAGCCTGTGGTTCAACCCTGCTTTCCTATGGGTTGGAGTGCCCCTAGTACAGGTTTCGTGGCATGTCGTGGTCCATGTCAATTCCCTCGAGTTGTTGGCAGTGCATCTGGCCCTGCGTCATTTTCTTCCGATGCTACGCCACAAGCATGTGTTGGTCTGGACGGGGATGGGAAACATATGGCACCCACGTCCCGATCTCTGGAACCTGCTCGTCTGGCTCGGGACGTGGCAGACTTCTCCAGCCTTTCCAGCGCTGTCATAGATACCATCTCTCAAGCGCGAGCTCCCTCTACGAGGCAGGCTTACGCTAAGAGATGGGGTCTGTTTGTCGAATGGTGTTCGTCCCCCGGAGAGGACCCACAGAAATGTACGATTGCAGTTATGCTTTCCTTCCTGCAAGAGAAGTTGGAGTGCAGGCTGTCCCCTTTGAACTCATCGTCCAATTCCGCAGAGGTGCGCGTCTGGTGAATCCCCCGAGACCTGCCCTCTTGAGACCTAGCCGTCGCATTAAATGGCCTGCGGTTAGCTCCCTTTGAGCCTCTTCAGTCTACGGATATTAAACATCTAACCAAAATCCATCGTAGCAATCATTTGAGAATGTACTTACTAGTCAAATGGAGCAAAGCGCCCTGGAGATGTTGTACGACAGCAGTTCCACTCCAACTATGCTGGGGTGCAGGCCATCAACACGGAAAAGCCTAGGACGTTCCCAGAAAAGATTCTAATTATTAACAAAGAGCTGTTTCTGTAACCATTCAATTAGAGCAAGAAGTCTACTGAACCTTTCGTGCCCACATCGATACATGGGAAGTGGTCCTTACATGATGATCCTGGTCACGGGCGACAATCTGCGAACTGCCTCGATCAGGCTGCTGATGTCCCTCTTCAGAACCTACGTCTGCCACAGCCTGGTGTCGTTCAACCCCGCATGCAGGACAATCACGCCGACGCTCTCACCTTCCTTCAGGGTATCTGTGCAGAAACATCGAGAACGCGAGCTCCAGGAAAACAGTGTGTGTGGACTTTGCCTTTAGCTAAGTGAAGGATATCTGGGAAGATCGTATCCAGGGTGCACGGGACCTGTGCAGGGAAGCACACGGAGTAGAGGTGGTCATAGTATCGCGCTGTATACTTACCCGGGAGGATTCCAGAACTGCTCTTCGCTCTCTTATTTCGGTTTGTCTCTCCAGCAACTCCTGAATCTGCTTTTCCACGGCCTTCAGCTCGAGCTGCAACGAGTGCAGCTTGAACGTGTCCTCACCTGCACTCAAAGGTGGACACAAAGTCACCATTAAAGCAAGTAACAGTGTGTAAACAATGGTAAGGTGTGTAGATAGTGTGTAAACAATGCAAACAAGATTAGTGGCGACCACGCTGGTGCTGCCAATGGGCTATAAGCTAGCGGAGTAAGGAAATCAAAACTAAAATAGTGATAACAAGCAATCCGGTTGTTTTAGTTGTAAAATACAACAGGTGGAATATTCACATGTTATAAGAAGCAAAAAATATGGTTTATTAAATAGATTTGTGATTGAAAAATAGACAATAAGAAATTAACTTGAGGGAGCTCCCGTCTGTCTCGCTGACACGTCATTTCCGGAAACTCGGAGAACTGTGGAACACCTTGAGACGAGGTGAATCAAAATCCTGATTGGTGTACCCGCATTCCACCTGACTCTACAGACAACAAGCAATGTGGGGAAAAAGCATAATTTAAATCAACATGCACAAAATATAAATAATAAAATACAGTTATAAACTGTTCATTACAATAATGCAGAATACATTATGCAATCATTGTTTCAAACATTGATAGATGTCATTATCTATATATAATTTAACAAATTGAGTTTCTAGTAAAATAACGGTTCCAATGTTATTCAGTTGCCAAAAGGTTATTAAACAAAAGAAAAATACACACACATTACGGAAAACGTTCATACACAAACATATTACAGATTACATACACTCATGTACACAAATCCATTAACCATATGCCATAACACACAGAGTAATTTTCTGAGAGTTGACAGTTGAAGTCATGTTAATGAGTTTCACTCTGTTTAATCTAAATTAATATCAGTAACAAACTAGACTGAGTCTCTGCACTGATTACAAATGAAGAGTAGAGGATGAGAATCTATCAATTCTCCAAGAGTCACAGAACATCTACTGTAGAACTAATCCTTCAAAATAAGTAAACAAATTTGTTTACCTAATATTTGTGTGCATTGTTTGCAAGAGTGAACATTGTTTAAATCACAGTGTCATAAAGTCAACATATAATTATATTTAAAGCCTGTTTTCTAAAATAATATGATGATTTGCTAATGGATATACAATACAAAAAAAAAAAAAGAAAAAGAAAAAAAGAAAGAAGATCTCTTAACTTCACCATTACAAAAAATGCAAGTTATTACATTTTTATGAAACAAAAATACAAAGACGTTTTCTTTGTAATAACATGCACTGGTAAATCATTCACAATACAAGACCAGGAATGTTAAAAATTAAATAAGAGTCAGTTTTGATTTGATATTGTCCTTAACGCTTTTCCCTTTTGCTAGAATTTCACAAATTAAACTTTTAAGAACGATTTACCTGTATATTTTAAGCTTTGTACTCTATATATATTCAATATGATCTAAATTTACACTAATAAATTCATACACAGTTAAAAATAAAAGAGGAAAAGAACCTTTCAGTGAACAGTTCTTAAAAGAACCACATTTTCTTCGAATAAAGAACATTAACAATCTAAAGAACCTTTGTGGCATGGAAAGATTCCATGGTTGTTAAAGATTCTTAATAGAACCACAGATGCCAATAAAGAGCCTTTATTCTTAAGAGTGCAGTGATTTTGCTGTTATTTTATAGACGCAATATGCCTAACAACAGTCTGTAAAAATCATGGTTATAAAGCCTCACATGGCTTCGAGCTTGTATTTGACACATAAAGAATAACATTAATATGGCTCTAATATTCCCGTGAACTGTTTTACCCCAGCACAGCAGAGTCCCGCCGGATGTGACCTCAACTGCCTCCTTAAAGCTGGTCTGGATTCAATCCAGCCTTTCTTAGAACCTTTTAACATGTCTTTTCATTCCATCCACTGGGTTTTGTGATGAAGACCTCACCACCTCGTGTGATCAAGAGCAGAGACAGAAGAAACAGCAGCTGTAAACCCCCAGAGGAGACAGAGAGGCGAGAGGAGGTGTGAACAGCTCTGATGTGAGGAGCCACACGTGGGAACCTCAAAAACTCGGATTTGGCACAAGATCTTCTAAAGGGAATATGCCAAAGCTTGTGGGAGAGATGTTTTAGAAATTAAGATATGAGTTCGAGGAAACAAGAAGGTGAAAAAAATATCTGAAACATCAAAACGGTAAATAAACCAGAGTTTCTTGTCTCCTGTGAGATATGACTTTAATTAAAGAAAGCTATTCTTGAAGTGCTTTAAAATGAACTGCATAGTATATTTCAAACCAAACAGAGAAATGATAAAAAAAAAAATAGACCTACATTTTGTACAGTCTACACAAATTATATAGATCATACACTAGTTGCTATTGTCAAATAACAATTGGTCTCACTTTTTATAAGGTGGCCCTGATTACTATGTACTTACATTGAAATGAATCATGTGGTACAATGTACTTAATGCGTACATACAAGTTTTTACATACTTTTAAAAATAAATATGTAATTACACCTGTAATTAATTTCTGTAATTACATTCATAGTTACACTTTTAACCCATCCCTTACACCTTAACCCAGACTCAAATCTACCCACACCACCAAACCTGTCCCTAAACTTACCTGTATCCACCTCAATAGCAGCAGAAGTGTTTTGCAATATAATAAGTACAGTAAGTACACTTTTCTGATGTAAGGACATAGTAATTAAAGTTTTTGAAGTAAGAATTTTACAAAAAAAAAAAATGTTTCCATTAAACTATATATATATACTTTTTGATAAATATTTAGAAATAGAAAACATGTTTTAAATTATAATAATTGTCAATGCAATTTATTTAGTTTTTTTTATATTAAGAAACAATATTTACCATGGTAAAGTTTCCTAAAAAAAAAACACATTTTTAAATGCAATTATATACTGTATATATATATATAAAAGTGCCAAAAATGTGTGTCATCCATTGGAGCTTTCAAACTGCATACATGCTTGCACCTTTTTAAATGCCATGACATGTCGCGTAAGTTTGGACGTCAATTGCGTTCATTCGAGATGTGAGAACTGATGACTTTTGATGTCACTGATGTCAAATCTGACCATTCACCTTTATATGAACATGCACAAAAAAGATCTGAGAGCTCTGGCAGAGTAGGAATGAAGTGAAGACAATTTTAGCAGTTTAACAGCTAATGACAGATGACAGATTTTTCTAGACTATTCTTTAATACATTTTTTTTTACTTTTAATACTTCTGACTAGGACATGGTCTAAATGCAATGGTGCTATTTTCTCTTACATGCTAATAAACATGCTCTGTGACTAAGCCTCAACACACTGTGGTTTGAGAGTAAATCAGGAAGATTTAACATCAGGAAGAACACTGTTGACCTGCTAAATACGCACTGACTTGTGTAGTACAGATCACCACAAATTACTGTAAATGTCTATGGTGTACAGTTCTAGCATGGTACACTGTCAGAAATGAAAGGTACAAAAGTTCTTCAAAATGTGCATGTCTGTACATTTGTAATTTTTGGGTGAACTGTTCCGTTAATCAAATGCAACATTTAGTACAGTTCTGACCCCTGCAGTAATCTGAGGTTAAGCATTTTTCTCAAGGATCAGACTTCTGGGTTCAAGCCTGCAATCTGTAACCACCTTGACTATAAAGAGGTCAGTGTTTTGGTAAGGAATACCAGGAGTAGAGCTCAGAAAGAAGGGAGGGGAAATGAGACACATGAGAGGGGTAAAAAATTGTAAAATTAAAGAACAAAAAATATCCCAAAAGGTAATTTAGGAAAATTGTGTTATTCTTGGTTAAGCGAAACATGAAGTGAAGTGAAGTGAAGTGGCCAGGTATGGTGATACTTGGAATTTTTGCTCTGCTTTTAACCCATCCAACGTGCACACACACAGCAGTGAGAAGTAAACAACCACACACACCATGAACACACACCCGGAATGCCTGAATAGCCGTGTCATATTAGTTACACATTTTCATGAAGGGAAGAAATGTCCAGGCTCTCTCCGTAGGAAAAAAATTAAGATACAATTTATGTCAAATTAGTAAATCTGTCTTTATTCCACGTTGTCTGCTGTCATTTTGTACTAAAATATTACATGACAGGTTATGTCATTTCCTTTTCCTGACCAGCTCACAGTGATCAAGTCCAATTTACAGCAGAGGAGTCACAATACCACCATTTATCTCTCTGATTCCAGATCAGTTTAGGCTGATGATGTGGAGGTCCTTCCCTCAGAAGGATGAATCACTGCAGCATGAAGAACAGAATTTCCAGCCCATTTCCTCCCTTAGATTGTGCCGTTATGTTCAGCTCCATAATAGATTGTTGTGTATCATAAATCTCTCCTTTTCCTCTCCATCTGAGATCCATTGCACAGTATAGCTTATACATTGTACGGTAGCTCAAATTTTCCCCAATATATAGCCTAGATATATAAAATCTCAGCATATTACAGTTAGAATATGCATTGGTGGCTTTCTCTATAACAAAATATCATATTAGCTTAATTTAAAATGAGATTTAATTAATGTTATAATTTTTTTATTATAATGTTATTTTATTTTTATTAATTGAATATAATAAAATTTATATTTACACATATATTCATATATTTAATAAATAAATTAAATATAAATTAGTTTTAATAATGAAACTGAAATATTTAATATATATTCACATTATTAAAATAAAAAACATAATATAATTTAAAATTAATTATTTGTGTCAAATTATTATAAAATAATCAATATTATCATCAGTACTACTAATGCTTAATTTTAGTTACAACTTGAGTCATAAGTTTAAAAATGAACATTTTAAAATAATCAAGGCTCTTCAGAACTTTTCAAGATAACCATGCAATCCTCCAAAACAAGGTGCGGAGATAGCCAAAGGTTTATGAAATGCTCTGAAATGATGTCCAAAGATAACAAGGCTAAACAGAACTCTAGGAAATGATGTCCAAAGATAACCACGGCTTTACAGAATGCTCCAAAATAAAATCCAAAGATAACCGAGGCTTAACGGGGGTTACAACAGCCACAGAGAAATATTTTCTTGTGGCAGTATATAGTCTGAGATACTGCTTACATAACTTAATATTAGATTTTATTATGCCTGGATGTCAAATTGTTTTGCTACTTTCTACTTCGCCTCTGGAATTCATGTAACTGTCAAGTTGGAAAGGCTCATTTCAGGCATTACTCAGATCTACACATCTGTAAGCATTCATACCGCACAAGTTGGTTTGACAGGATACATATCAAACCATGAAAGACGTCAGATCATGTGAAGACATTACAAAAAGCCTTGGGCTGAGTCTGACACTGGCCTCTGACCTCTTTAAAGGGAATCTGAGGGTTGGCTCGCAGACAGATTGGCCCTGGAGGGAAGGGAGACGTTTTTATGCTCTGCTGGAAGGCATCTCTCTCGCTCTCCATCTCATGCTCGCCTTCAGGCAGGAAACAGAACAAGACTGATGGTATAGAAGAGACCGGGGAGTGTTTTGTTTCAACGTCTGTAACTTTTTTTTTGTGACTCAGACTTTCGAATCATATTCCCATATTTATGAGGATTTCATAAAGATGAGAGTAGGACACACTTTACCCCAAAAAGTAAAACAAGGAGAAAGTAAAAGAAGGGGAACTGAGGTAAATTGGGACATATTTTGGGATTGAGCTGACTGTGGAAAGCGTTCCAATTATGCTGAATTCACTACATTTTGCAAATGAAAGACTTGTAAGATTTTGCATTGAGACAAGTTCATTTTATACCAAAATTCCCTGCAATGCATATTTACTGTAATGCACAATACACTAAGCCACAATGGAATTACTGTAGCATGAAAAACAGTTCTCTTTTAGTCAGTCACTATGACGTTACGTCACTGACTGACGTCATAGGGAAACCAGTCAACTCTGACTTTTTAGAGAAAACGCCAATGGGAATTGGCCAGTGGATTTTATATGCGAAGCCACTCCCCTGGACATCTGGGTATATAAGATGGCGGCGCACAAACCACCATTAGCTTTCTGCTTTGGGGTCGATTCACTTGTCGAGGAAGAAGTTGGAGAAGAACACCTGCTGTAAAAAGAGCCTTGACTGGAATGTCCTGCACTCTTTCACCGACTCCCAATGAACTGCAGGCCAGGCCGCTTCAGCACTGCATGCCAAGGTGATCCTGCAGGTCCACCAGGCCAACGCACTAAAATAACTGCACAAGGGTAGTTCTGACTGTTCAGGCGACGAAGGTCACTGCACGGGCCCTCGGTCAGGTGATGTCCACCATGTTGGTCCAAGAGTGCCATCTCTGGCTTTTTCAACCCACCCGTCTCCCAGGCCGGCCTCTTTGGCGACACTGTTAAGAACTTCGCCCAACAGTTCTTGGCAGTCCAAAAACAGACGGAGGTCATCAAGTATATCTCGACCCGGCCCGATGCCAGAACTCTGGGTGTCGCGCCTCCGTAAGGTCGTCGCCGAGAATGCCTCCCGGCCGCTTCAGCATCAGCTCTGACCCCAGCAGCCCTGAAGGAGGTAACACCTAAGCAGGGGCGTAGAGCTAGCCATTGTAAGGGGGCACAGTCTGTACCAAACCCGGCTACTGCTAAGTCCTTCCAAATGACCACTTCCCAGCCTGTCTCATACACCCAGGATCACAGGGATTCTTTTTACCTCTGTTCATTCAGAGAAGAGCTCCTCTGTACTGTGTGAGGAGATAGCGGTCCTGTTGGTGAAGGACATGATCAAGCCAGTCCCTCCAGCCAAGATGAATTCGGCTTCTACAGCCCCTATTTCATCATTCCCAAGAAGAACGGTGGGTCACACCCAATCCTGGATCTTTGGGTCTTGAACTGGTCCCTTCATTTGCTTCTGTTCAGAATGTTAACCTTGAAATGCATCCTCTCTTGCGTTCGTTACCAAGATTGGTTTGCAGCCATTGACCTGAAGGACACATACTTTCATGTCTCGATTTGCCTCGACACACGACTTGCTTTCGAGGGTCAGGCATATAAGTATAAGGTCCTCCCCTTTGGCCCTGGCCCTTTACCAAGGTAGCAGAGCTACTACTAGCTCACTCGAGGGATCTGTTGTGCAAGTGCTTCGGGCTTTCTCTCACATTTTCCTGAGACCCAGACCTGGTTATGTGCCCAAAGTTCCAATCAAACCCTTTCGGGATCAGGTGGTAAACTTGTAAGAGCTGCCTGTGGGAGACATCTGCAGAGCTGCAGTTTGGGCAACACCCAACACCTTTGCCAGGTTTTACAATATTCGCATAGACCCCATGTCCTCTCATGTTTAGGGTAACATCAGGTAGGCCGAGGGGTGTCGGCTTGCAGTGCCATTCCACTGTATCTGAGCGCTTTCGTCTATTTGTTCCAAAGGATTTCATCTGGTCGCTTGAACTATGTCCAACGGAGGTTTCCTTCCTCCCCCGTTGGTCCACGTTTTTTTCCCACCATGTCCCCTTCCCTTCTACTTTCTGACCCCCAGGGTATTGGGAAGGTATATACAGTATGTAATGTATTCATTGCTTGAAAAGGCTGAATTGTACACAAAGAAAAAGAAACAAAGTTTAATTCCATTTAAGGTCACAGAGACAGGCCATCATCCTGGGAGAAAATAGCCCATCTGTGTTTGGTTACATATAGTATTATAATGAATCAAATTCACAAGCACCGCACAACTGTTTTCTCCATCATGACTTCTTCATCAGTGATGACAATAATAGTACAAGATGCTGGGCCAATAATGTTCCAAACAGGCTAGCTCGGCTTAAATAAATCCAGAGTTGGTGAAATTAGCATTTTTGTCTATTTAGAGCCATCTGTGGTAGTTTTTATGTATGAATATTAGCAAAGACCCCCGCAAAACTCTCATTCTGGACCCAAAGACAAGACACAACATGACAATACTTGAATTTGAGCAGCGCAGAGCTTATCGTGAAGAACTGAATAGCAGGTATGAAATTGAGGGTGTGAACTCATTCTGAGATGCTGTAGTCGGCATTTGTCTCTGTGTGCAGCACACACTGTGTTCGCTTGGAGCCAGTCTTGGCGTACACCATTATCCCGGACACCCTTCAGAGCTAAAGAGAGGCTCTCAAAAGAGCAGGGACTGCTGACGGCAAGACTTTCTACATGTTAGCACAATTTCTCGACCACATGAACACCAGAGGTGATGAAATGAGAGTCAGTCAAACATAATGATGGAGATGTCAGACACAGCGGCTCATCGCTTTGCAAGACTCTACATGCGGGGAATAATAATGAGGCTTTGTTGTTGTTGGTAATTAGTGTGATATGGCTATCATTCAGAGATGACAAAATCAGACTACATTTTACTTAGTCCCCAGTATTAATGGACATTTCTTCTGCTTCACAAGTTACATGTAACAAATTTAATGATTTACAAGCCATTCCATCACATAAATAAAATTCACAGATTTACAGCACTAAAAACCAACAGCCAATAAACACACACCAGTAAACAAATGTTGATTTAATTTTATTCTGATGAACCAATATTTTAAAATGCTATTTAAACAGTGTAATTATAAATATGTGCTAAAGGTTCAACTCTTCGTAGTGCTATTTTGCACAAAAATGTTTTGCACATTTTGCATCATTGCACTTTATTTGTGGCCTATGGATAATACATCTATATGTGCAGTTTTACCTATTTTTTGTGTGCGGATATTACTATTTATGTTTGAATTATTATTGCTTTTCCAGTCTTTTCCAGTTTTTCTCATTATCCTAAAAGGTATAGTTCACCCAAAAATAAAATGATCCTGTCTTTTACTCACCTTTGCATCCTAGGTGTATGTGACTTTCTTCTTTCAGATGACTCCATCTGGAGATCTAATAAAAATTGTCAAGACCCCTCCAAGCCTTTGAATGGGTTTAAATGGGTGATAGCCGTTATACATCGAAAGACATTAAAAACGTGCCGATGAATGCATGAATGTGCGCCTCTGGGAAATTTGGTTTCAAAGGAAAAAATGTTTCCTTACTATAACAAAGGAAAACCAGTCTCCTCTTGGCTTATATCAAAATCCCCCTACATTTTTCTTTACAAATCCTCGGTTTGTGCTTCTAATTCCACAGATCATTTGGAGATGTGTGAGGGACGTTTTATTATAAATGCGCAGACGTTATTTCACGTCTTCCGAAGTGTACCAGCTATCACCCATTTAAACCCATTCAAAGGCTTGGAGGGGTAAATTTTTATTTGAAATAAATAATCATTTGAAATATGTTAGATCATGATGTCAAAGTGACCAAAGACCACCTCTGCCATTAATAAAAGACTACTTCTACATTATTGCCTCTTTAACCCCGCTCACTGATTTACAATTGTAATGGGACAAGAGGAAATACCAGAGGGATGCCAAAATAGCATTACTCCATCCACAAAACCAAAGAGATGAGTAAAAGATGAGGCCTATATCGTGTACTGACAGCACACTTTCATCTGTGTCTACTTTGAAGAGCAACGCCAACATCTTATCAACAACCAAAGCACATGACCAAGTCTCCACTCTACATTTTTTCGTTTTCTCAATGATCTGTTACACTCCAATTTATGTCTCTACAATGTCTCGCGTTTCTACAAGCTTTCCTGCTTTGAAAAAATGCAACTTTAATTTCGCAGTCTAACATGTTTGCCAGCCTTCTTCCTGTCTTCATAAATGTTGGTCAGTGATATTCAAAACCAGAAATTGGAGAGAGAAGACAGGAAATGAGAGCAAATCAGCACATTGCGCAGGTTTCAGGGAGCACTTTGGTGTTTGTGTGTGCGGTTAGTGGATGTTTTCCTGGGGTTTTCGAGTCCTTGGTCAAGGGTAATGTCAAACGTTTCTGTTTGTCACTGTTGACTCCCTATCATGGACAGCAAAGGCCGTGTAAGCAGCGGTTTCAACACGCTGAAATGCTGAGGCAGGATTGATATGGTGCCAAAACCCACAGAGTGAAAAAAGCCTCACTGTTCCTCACAGATCTAAGAGCCAGAAAGGACAAAACAAATGCAGAGAAAATCTGCAGCAAAAACAAACTCACAATTACCTTAATGCATGACCAAATGGACCACACGGCAGACAAGAAACAACATGATGAAAATCAAAGAAGCGTTATAATTTGATTTCTGCACATGGCACAAACTTGCTGTATTTGAAAATCAGCCGTGTGTTCTGCAAATCCCATCTTGTTTTTCTTTTTTTCCTAATTCAGTAGCTGCCTCCACATTTCTTCATTAACTCGGGTTCCTTCATTTAAAAATCACTCCCTCTTGCTTTTGAATTGAAATGACTTCCATTTGAAGGAGCCGTTTTCATTATAACTACTGACTGTCTCAATTGAGTACGCTTTTTGATAGCCGTAATCCTTTTAAAAAAGTATAATGGTCATATATGAGGGAAAAGTCTCAGAGGAACACAAATAAAGCTGGAATACAAATCAAGTCTTTCAATTTACATATTTCTAATTTATAAACCTTCCCGTTTGACTGGCTATTTTGTGACCTAAGGGGACAGAGATAAGAAAAACCACAGATTTTTTTTTCTGTTATCTTTTCATTGTTTTTTGCTTTTCTGTCAGTCTCTCAGAATTGAAACTGCTTCTGCCTAATCTTCAAAGATGAAAGTTTGTAATGAAAAAAAAAAAAACGTGTATAGCCTTTAGATGTTGGTAGCCCCTTTATCTCATCTCCTCTCCTCCAGCCTTGTTGTGTGACTGTGGTTCTACTCTTCTCCATCATTGACCTGTATCTGCTTGTGGTGGCCGTAGCCGGTCTCTAGGTCTTCTGACAGGGCAGCTGCAGCAGGCCCCTCATCCTCGGGCCCCAATTAGGCCGTGCCATCCAAGCAGGTCTCCCCAGAGACGACGTCTCCCCCTCAGGATTGAAGCGGAGCTGGCAGTCTCTGATGCTGATGAGGGGGAACAGTAGCTGAAGGGGAGGGCAGTTAGAGCTGAGCCTCTAAGGCTTTGCTAGTAATTCTTTTTTTTTTAAATAAATGCCACTCTTGTTTTGTTTTTCGCAAGCCAGTGCCATAACAGCTCACAGCTTCTGGCAAAGTGAACTGGTCATATCAAACTGTGGGTTTAATAAGTCACTTTTCTATCACTTTTTTTCCCCTTCCCCTGCCCCCTTCTGTTCACTTTCTGGCTAGTCTTGATAAAAAGGCAAAAAGTGTGGCCAGAATGTAATTACCTATCAAAGGATTCAGAAAATAACAACAGCAATATACATTTATATATATATTTATAATAACTAGGTACTAACACTAAACCTACCCTATGTAGCTACCTTATATTACCAGTACTTTCTTAGGTAAGTACACAACAGTATAAGTACACTGTAAGTACACACAACATAAAATTAAGTGCAACCTGATTTTTTTATTTTTTTTTTAGATAAAAAACATTCCACATAAGCATTACATTTCACAGCAGCTGTGTTTTTCTTCTGTGTCATCGGTAGCAGTTAAGAGTTTACAGCCTTTTCACATTTTCCTGTCTTTACAGGATCGCCATTAAAGGTGCCATAGAATACATTGAGAGAATATTTTAAATTGTTTTCTGATGTACATAGAAGGTATGAAGCTTAGGTAAGGGGAAAAATGCTCAGAAACGATTTTACAGGTCCATTTACAACCCTAGAATTTGACCCTAGTATGAAACAGTCTGTTTTTGCCTTATTTGGAAGGTTCATGAATAGTAATGAGGAGGTCTGCTCTGATTGGCTGTTTCTCAGCTTGCTCATTTCAGTAGCACAAACAGATTTCTACTCTCCTGCGTGAAACTCTGAAACACAAGAGTGCCAAAAAAATATACTCCAAGGTTTGACAGTTCCCAGCAATCTCTCCACCTTCAATACCACGACTGAGGTGAGACTCTTGAGCAAGGCACTGTTCCCCCAACTGCTGCTAGGGTGTGGTTGATCACTTCTGACTGTTGTATGTGTGTGTGTGTGTGTGTGTGCACGTTGGATGGGTTAAATGCAGAACACAAATTCCAAATATGGGTCACCATACCTGGCCACTTTCACTTTTTCACGTTTGATCTTGAGAATTCATAATTCAATTCAATTCATATGTATTTGTATAGCGCTTTTCATGATACATGTCATTGCAAAGCAGCTTTACACTAAAGTAATGTTATGTAGTAGTAATAGTATTTGTAGTAGTAGTTTGTACATGTACATATAGCATAGATGTGGGGTAAAGATCAATTTGACATAATCAAACAGACAAGGAACATTCAAAGAGTTTGGTAGTGCTGTGTGTTGTTTCAGGGTTGGCATCATCCTTTGATGAAGTCCTCTGTGGGGTTGGCATCATCTCTTCTTAAGTGTTCTGGATCCAGGTTGGAGCTTATTAATTCCTAGTTACCACGGGGTGACAATCCTATGGTAGAAACAGAACAAAATAGGAACAAAATTAGCGTAGCTGCTTTTCAAACTAAGAAAATGTAGATTTGTTAAACCAGAGCTAAAAAATTAATAATGAACCTCTGATCAGATATAATGGCAGGAAAAGTTTAGATGCGTTATTCGACTGCTTGGCTAAAAAGATGTGTCTTTAATCTAGATTTAAACAGAGAGAGTTTGTCTGAACCCTGAACGTTATCAGGAAGGCTGTTCCAGAGTTTGGGAGCCAAATGTGAAAAAGCTCTACCTCCTTTAGTGGACTTTGCTATCCTTGGTACTACCAAAAGTCCAGACTTTTGCGATCTTAGGGAGAGTGATGGATTGTAGCGTAGACAACACAGGGTAAATTGTTGCTAATGTTGTTAGCTCACTAAGAGACATTCGTTGGAATTCGTTGGAATTGCCCCCTTCTTCAGTATCAAACACTGAGCAAAGCCGGCTTCATATTGTCCCAGATTAGAAAAACTGTAAAATGGGCAGAGCAAACCAACAACTTTGAATTGAATTTAATTGAATTGTTGCGGTATCCGCTTGTAGATGAACATCAACCATGCCTGTTGACAGTCCTTTTCTATAGGAAGGGTGTGAAAGGTGCTCACATTCCCTGCACAGCCTGGAATGTAACATTTATAGCGATGATCCGCCATTGTCGACACTGTCTTCAGACATCGGATGACTTGTCTCGTCTGCGCAGGTCCGGCTGGGCTAGAGCATGGGCGGGTGTATGCAAATGTGGTGAGCGTAACTATTATGCCTCTTGACTGTTAAGAAACAGTCTGTGTTGTGTAGGAATTTGACCTTTTTTCAGTCGTCTTTTGCAAACACTTGATTTGTATAAGAAGTAGGAAACGATGGTGTTTGAGACTCACAGTATGTTATGTCCATGTACTGAACTGTTATTATTCAACCATGCCAAGGTAAATTCAGTTGCACCTTTAAATCTATTATTTTCAGAAACAAAGACATAGAAGGATATCTGCCATTTAATTAGCATTCCTGAGAGACGTACATACAATAACCTTCAAAACAGGATGACATGACTCATTCATGGCTCACAAGCCACCACATATTATGTTTAGAGAAAACTGATTTCTTTTTTAACACTTGAATAATGTATATCCACTCAAAAATACACAGCAGACAATGACTCAAAAGTTATAAATATATATATATATATATGGCTAGTCATATATTCCTCTTGCCATGATTTATTATTATTCATGACCCTTCCAAATAAACCAATAACAGACCATTTCATTCTGGGGAGAAATCCTAGGGTTGTAAATGCACATGTAAAACCGTTTCTGGAGTATTTTTACCCTTACCTGAGCCACATACCTTCTATGTAGATATCAGAGAACAATTTTAAATATTGTATCAATGCATTTTGTGGCACCTGTAATCATTTAAAACATAATAAGATTTAGAATTGATCACCTGGGTTTTTTACATATTAAATAAGTCAGAATAATTATGTTGTTTCTTTGTACATAAATATATATCTTATTCTGAATGATTATGGAACATTATTTCGCCCATATTTTGACTTTTTTTCCTATTTTCAAAAATGCTATGTGAAACATGAAAGTATAGACATTTACTTGCATTTATTGTTTTCTATGTAAGCCACTAAATTTGCTACAGGCAACTGCAGACAACTTTTCTTTGAGCCTCAAATGAAAAATAGCTTACTCTACAGGATTAAAAGAATAATAATCAAAATTCAGATTTTTCTCAAAATTAGAAGATACTAACTCAAAATTGAGATAAACAATACTTACAATTCTAAGCAAAATTCTTAGGAGACGTTAATTAAAAATTCAGACAATTTCTCTCTCTCTCTATTTTGTTCTTGCCAGAATTAATTCTAAAAATTTTATCATGCTGGTGAGTTTCTCTCACAGTGTTCTTTCTCATAATTGCAAGTTTATACTTTGCAATGTGAGTTAAAAATTCACAGTTTCAAAGTAATAGGCCCTACCTCAGTGTCAGAACTGATAGTTAGAAACGTGTGATATAAAACGTAGCAATTTCCTTTTTTATGGCTTTTATCCCATGACAGAAACTAGATTTCAGACTTGTTTTATCATCTCAGTGTCCACAAACCATCACACTGTACACTTATAAATCCTAGAAAATGGGTAAAAACACTAAGTACACTATAGGACAGAAAATACATATTCTCAAACTGTACATAATCTGAAACACATTTTTTTTTTCTAGATATATTTGATTTCAATAAGATTGGACTATATACTTTATATTTCAAAACACATTAAACAACATCTTAATGGAAATCTAAAACTGAAAGGTTTATGTGACAGTCAAGGATGGAAGACAGAAAATATCGCTTCAGTATAAATAAAATCAAGTCAACTTGATGGAATCTTGATAGAAAACCTTACACCGATGGCTTCTAAGTCAATTGGCTTGTTTTTTTCTATGCTGCATTATCTATCATTCTCTGTCCTCAAATTGTATATTTTCTCTGAGCAGATAAACCCATCAGAATATGGACACCTTCATCGTCCTGTCAGGTTAACTGCACATCCAAACAGCTTCATGGCGGTTTGACAATGTCAGGTCATGAAATGTAAATCCTTTAAGAAATAATAAACTCTGGATGTCTTCTATTTCAAGGATATGTATCTCAACTATAGGGCATAGTGTATGCTGCACAGAAGCAACTTGATTTTGACTTGCTTGAACTTGACTTTTATTTTGTTTAACCAACATATTTAAAGGTAACTCCAGAGGTTTGTTCTTTGGAACAGTTTGAATCGTCTAGATAAGACATACTGCACACTAATTTTATGTCTCTACATAAAAGATATACAGTTCCACACAAACAATGAAAGGGTTAGGTGATATAAATGATATAAACAATGATACATTTCTGGCATCGCTTACTCACTCGGGTCTTTGAAATTTGGATGACGTCTTTTAGTGGAGCAGACGCTTAACCTTTTCGTTTCCTACAAGCAGAAGCATTGCAGCCCACATTCCATATAAGAAAAAAAAGGAAGCTAAGCTAAGTTAATGGGCTATAATAAAAATATATAACATAAATAATAAAAGCTGCGTTTATATATTTGTCACTTCATTTAATGTTAATAGTTATGTTGCATTGAACTCATATGTAATTCATTATTAGAATTAATCTTTATAATTAAAAAAAGAAAAGAAAAGAAAACCTAGCCATACATTGTTATTTGTGTTATCTCTTTGAGACTAAGCTCGTTCACGTGATCCCAAAATCTGTGTATGTGTTTTATTCTCTCCTCTGATTCCCAGGCTTATTAGTTTCTTTGAGGTCTATTTAAATCATAGAACGTGGCTTAACGTGAGACCATTAATCTCCTTTTAAATTGAAACGCTTTCCAAATGACATGGGTCATCGCCAAGAGCTTTAGATGAAAAGATTGGAACTTGTCAATACTTGAGACAGAAAGTTCATGTCATTTTCTGATAAGTTCACGGTGAGGATGTTGTAAATCCTGGCAAACAGTGAAACAAACTTTGACCTCTCTTCTTGAGGATGAGGAAGACGAACACAGAATGGAGTAGTAGTGGGAGAAATTAAATGTCAGTAACTGCCCATGTCTCTAAATCTGCAGAACCAAATGTCAAAGAATATGTGAGGAAGACTGACAGATTTTCTACTGTAGCACACGGTCATAGCAATTTAATGTGTGTATTGTGACATAGCCTACATATAGTGAATGGCAACACTGAGTTAATTGACATATTTGTCAAATGTATGTCAAAATTCCACGAAGAGGGCAGATTCTTTATGGCAGCAACCAATGCAAATGCAAAATATTTAATTAGATTAAAAATACAATTTAAAATTATACTACCACATTGTATCCTATAGTGAATGAAAACTATCATAAATTGTTAAACCCCCCCCCCAAAAAAAGTTTCATGCATTATTATTATTGCATATTTATGGCAGATCAGGGGACACAAATTATCAAAGCAAGAACGATTTGAAGGCATTTTTTTATTTCATTGCATATGCCAAAAAATCACACATTCCAATTGATATTTCAAACTTTCTTCAGTTCTTCTGATGAGTGAATGAGGAACATTAGGTCATGAGGGACTGTCAGCCAATATGCTTCAAAACTATAAACACTCTGAAGTTACACTTCAAGCTTGCGTCACTGGGATGAAGTTGAACAAAGAGAGAAGAAGAAAGACAGAAAGAGACCAACAGATTAACTTTTTTTCAATCTAAGAATTGCAACTCAGACACTTGAGAAAATTAGTACATTTGTAACATCAAAATGTCACGCACAAACATAAACAGCTGATACAGAAGCAGCAGAGACACATATAATATTATACATGACCTTCCACAGTCATGCAAGTTTGATATTAATAACTGAAAGCCATTAAAAACTAGTTAATCTGAGCAATGAACAATGAGATGCATTCAGACGGTCGCTGTCCGAGGTGCTGAAAATGTTTTAATAGAGAGAAACACTAAAAAGAGTAATATTGCGACGTTTTCTTGCAATTTTACTTATTTATTTTAGTCTTCAGTGTCACCCGATACTTCACAAATCACTCTAATATTCTATTTTCAAAATGTTTGTACCCCTTTAACAGGACAACAAATACATTAAAAAGGATATCTAGGGGGGAAATGTCTCTAACATGATTTAACTGAATTATGCAAATGATCATAATTATTCCTATGAAACTGATCCTATCTCCATAATTGTTGCACGCCTCGTGACACCTTATAAACGCTGCGTATTTAGGCCTTACCAAACACCATGCTAATTATGCAGTGACTAAAACCAGCGCGATTACAGACATGAGGCCATGACTCAGCCCTGATCCTGACCTCTGACTGAAACAAAGGACGGCCCGCTGGCTAAATGTGCATATGCACCGCTGCGCTGTGAAAAACAGACTCTCTGCCAGAAAACCAACTTCAAACACTCCACTAAAGGTTTATTGATCTTTGCGGATTGCAGCCTCTTAGGAACACAAAGGAACTTTTAAAGTTAATCACAGAGGTTTAATAAAGAAGAAAAGAAAGAGACACTTTGAGTTAATTATCAAATAAAAGTCAAGTGTGAAATGCCTGAATGTAATGAAAAAAAGTTCCCTAGGTAATTAAAAAAAGCTGTGTATACTTTTGCAAAGCATAGAAAATAAATTTATATATAACTTTAAACAAGTAAGATCTATTTCCTGGAAGTTCAAGAGCGAGGCTGCAGCAAATAATAGTCTAGACTAGACTAGACCAGAATAAAATAGAATAGAAACAGAAGAGATATATTAATATCCAGGGCCGGAGTGGGACTCCTTTTCAGCCCTGAAGTTCCAAGCGTCAGACTGGCACACTTAAGTTCACGACTGACTATATTAAAATAATGTCATTTCCAATTCAGTGCAAATACAGTAGCCTAAGTGTTGCTTCACAGTGAAGAGTT
>JAUMHQ010000029.1:942889-964241 GCA_032361165.1 Enteromius paludinosus | reverse complement strand
GTATTCTCCCATTGTACGTTGGTACATCGTTTTCAGAGCTAGCACGCATAGAAGCGTTCCCCTAGCGTCTTCTCGACGCAGTGGAGTTCCCGGAAAAGAACTACACTTCAGCGTACAATAATAATGCTCCAATGATGATGTATTCAGCAACATTAAGGTATTCCTGATTGAACATTTAAGAATAAATAAAGCAACATGAAGAATTAACAGTCCACATGGAACAGGGAAAATAATCAATAAAATTAATGTGGTATTTGAGAATAAAGCTCAATAAAGAAATCCATGAAGCAAGAGAGCTGGAAGATGGCAAATATTCCTACATATGTAATAGGCTTCTCAAACAATATAGAATATGTTTCACAGGAAACAAATGTAACTTATCAAAAGCAAATCAAATGAAGGGCATTAAAGGCATCTTAACATCAACAAAATAGGATACTTTTATTTTAGAAGCAAAATTGTGCACAACATTTTGAGAATTCGGCTCGGTTTCATGAGCCTACTGCCCTTCCATGCTGACTACTGCCTATGTAGACAGCTGCTTTTTAAGTGACACAACTGATTCAAATAAAGTTTGACATCTGCATGTTGTTAAGCTAACTTTCTTGTATCAAGCCTAAAAATGCACCAAAAGTGCATTTAACTGCTCCAAAAGTGGCAAAGAATGAATTTGCATTTTAATTCAGACCAATGCGAAAAGAGCGATAAGTGGGCAGGCAATAGGCCTTTTTCACACTCCGCATTTGAAAACCGGAAGCTTTGAGATGTTGTGTAAAATAACTTCCTGTATAAATGGCCATGCCCGTAGCACGGGGTTGTTGTGATATACTAAGAAACATTTCACCATAGATGGTTTTCCATCATTAATCGGGTATGACGGAAAGAGGAAAAATGTTATCATGATATTCCGATGCAAATTTCATGATTTGAATAGGAGTGCTAGGTGTATCAATTTACAATAATTCAGAGACAGACCAGCTTTTTACTTAAAAAAATACAAGAACACTGTCCAGGCATATCACATTAAAGAGCAATAAAATCGGGCAAGCTTATACACTTTTAAAAGCATTAACTACAACTGTTCAAACGAAAGAGTAAGTTATAGAACGTTTTTATGCACGCACTTTACTTTCTGAAAATATTCAGATGTTGCCATCCCAGAGCAATTCAAAAATAACTGGTTAAACTAAACGTGACAAACTGGGTTTGAGCGCATTTAATAGCATTATACTGTGGATAAAACGGAAGCATATGCCTAAACACTGCACAAAAATAAAAACAATAACATTAAAAATAAAATGAAAACACTGTATTCTGAGTATTTCTCCAGCAGTAATGTGAGCAGCTGCAGGCAGATTATAGATCATACAGGCTACAGTGGAAGTTATTTTACACAACTATTTGAAGTTTCTGGTTTTTGAACATGGAGCGCGAAAATGGCCCACATGCTAACATTTCAATAAACCCGCCTTTGAATTCCTTTTAAAAATGACTTGTTTCACTGATTCAGAGTTAATTCTTTGTCTGCTTTGTGAAACAGTGACTAAGCTTTGCACTGTTAGATTTAAAACTTTGCAGGATGAGCGTGTTAAACACTGCATGAAAGGTAATTTTAAAAAATCCATAAATGGGGCACTTTAAAGGTTCTTTTTGAAACTCTCAATACCAATATTTTTTAACGAATGTTTAAAAAATGAAGCTGATAGGCGGTGAATTAAAGGAATTAAAGAAAAGGCAGACAAGCCAATTAAGGTAAAGTGTTGGTAAATCAAAGAACTGGTACCATGACATTTAACGCAAAAGCAATTAACCGTCTTTTAGCATGATGTGTGATTATTTCATCAAAGTGCTGTGCAATTCCATCAAGAAAAGGTGATCACACAGTTTGGCTCAAGGCTAAAAATATCTCATTAAACTTGTGGATCTGAAATGGAATCTGTCAAATCAATGTCATGTTATGACAGCAATAGAAAAATCATTACTGGTGATGGTCTGAGCGTGATAAAAACCGCACGTTCAACAGCACACACACCCTTTAGCTGAAAGACATGCAAATACACACGCCTGTTTATTCTTAGGCTGAATGTATGTGCTGAAGAGGTTATTTTCTTCTTTGTACGAGGAGTTTGTGTCCAAAAAAAGGAGCAGGAGAGAATTTCTCACAGATAACAGTATCTCATTCCTGTAACAGCGAATAACGAGAGGATGTGATTAAAATCAGACCGCAGGGGCCCCAACAACCTGTCCATATACAAGGTTAAAGGGATCTGTACAACTGTTCCTGTCATGCACACACTCGCTGCGAGAGCAGGCTGCTGAGAAGGAGTGCAGTAGATATTGATTGGTGATATGGATCATCTCTCTGCACTCCTGCGTGACTCCTGTTCTCTTTCTAGCACTCAATCTATCATAACTCAGCACGTCTCCATCAGAACGTTGCTTTCTGTCTGCCAATGACACGCAGAACTCTCAATCTCGGCCCTGAACGTGCAGAGGTTATCTGAACAGATTCACCCAGATCTGCAGAGCAGAAGCCCACCTTTCGCTTGGGGTATCCCTGGGCCTAAGCACACTGCAAAATATTACTTTATTAATCAATAGTTTTGTCCTGTTTTCTAATACAAACAAATCTAAACATCCGTAAAACAAGCAGCATCTTACAGGAATGGTTGCTGAAAATGTACTCACTCCAGGAGACTCGAGATGTAGATGCGTTTGTTTCTTCATCAGAACAGACTTGGAGAAAATTAGCATTACATTACTTGCTTAGCAATGAATGCTTTGCTGTGAATGGGTGCCGTGAGTCTGAGTTCAAACAGATGATAAAAACATCCCAATAATTCACAAGCTCTACAGTCTGTCATTTAACCTCTTGTGAAGCGCCTTAAAATAATGGAGACTTGACTCACAGCTGATTCCCATGGAATTTATTCGTCCTATGAAGAATACAAATACACAGCCAATGCTAAATCTTTGTAAAATATTTTTTTTTTTGCATTGAACTACTTTTTGAACTTTTTTCAGTAAATTAGAAGTATATTGTTAATCAATGCTTTTGTTTTATGCAATTGTGATTTTATTTTTCAATCTGATTGGCACAGTACATACAGGGGATGCCAGAATATTTCATTTAATTAAATAAAAAATTTTACTAAATGAGATTTATGTTTAACCTAAAAAAAAAAAAAAAAAGCTTTATCTTAAACATATCATATATACAAATTAGCAAATTTTAATTATTAAACAGAATTGTATTATTATTGTTATTTAAAAAGAATTTAATTTAAGCATTTAATTATTAACATACTATTCGAATACTTCCATGTAAAATATTCATAAGCTTGTTTCGGAAGCCTGAACTTCATAATTGCAATGATATACAGCAAACTGAGTATGTGTGTGTGTGTATTTTCCTCACGTTGCTGCTTGAAGTTGCAGGCTATAAATGCCAAGGCTTCCCTCACTGACAGATCCCACACAATGACCTTTAGCCAGACTTACACAACAACTCAAGAGCCAGTTATTCCTCATGTATACACAGCCACACATATACACTGAGGCGCTTTGGATGTTAGAACAGCACTCCCAGTCGCTGAAGACTTCACTGGATGCAAGCGTTAACTCTAATAGAGGTCGCGGCTTCACTTTGGTGCTGGCAGAAACCTGCAGACTCCATTATTACTGGGGCTTTCATTGTGGCTATGGCGTGCAATACAGAGACTGAGAAGGCAGAGAACAGCTACCTGCCTTTTTGCCCCTGTGTCATTTTCATCCCTCAAAACTTTTCCATCTTCTCATTCCCACACCGTCCAATAGAGGCCAGTAGACCAACAGACACATATTGCTGGCAAATGATACACCAACATTTATAAAGTTATGCTAAAGCAAGTGAAGCATTGAGGGATAGATATGCATCAGGTTGTGATATTGTATACATTTGTGTACCCACGTCATGCATCGAGGACATTTTTATAACTTGCTCACAAAACGGTTTCTTGTAGCTTTATAAAATGAACATCCTTCGAATGCATTTTTGTTAGATGGCTATTTGTATTCTGCTTTGTTCTCAGAGTTCCAAAGCAGCTTATGTTGCATTCAAGCTATATATTTTCTCAGTTCATGCATCCCTTGGAATCGAAACCTTGAATATGGTGTAGCAACAGTAGTGCAATGTTCAACTGTTTGACCTACAGCAATAGCCACAACGTGTGCCAGAGATCACAAAAATCTGACTATGCAAGTCTACAGAAACGAAGTATGTGAGCCTTCATCCTGATTCCTCTCCTCCCGTCCCTGCACCCTCCCTCCGCTCGATGGGCATCGATTACCCAGAGGCTGACGCCCGGGTCCCATCGAGGAGTAAGTGGATACAGCTCTTTACCTCCTACAAGCTTGCATGCGCCCCTGCAGGGACAGATCGAGGTAAATGAATAGTGTTCTCGCACATAGTAGATATTGCTAATGTATCTGCTATTGATAGAGTGAGACAACACGAGTAGCTTCGCCTTTACTTAATACAAAACATAAATCTGGCAGGGCAGTGCCAGAGAGCTCAGTCAGATGGCAGGGAGCATCATTAGATTGCAGCAGCTCTTGTTCATAAAGGTGATCCAAAAATTTTGTGATACTGTATTTACTTAGAAAGGATCAGAATGCTTGTAATTCACTACCTTATCATGTGGTAAACTGAAGTTTGTCTGGTTGGACATTAGTTTCTGACTTAATTTTCTCCCCAAAAAATTTCAGTGACATTGAGTGTACTTGTCTTGAACGACAACGGAATATGCCAAATAATTGATTTTGTGTTCCTGTAGCTCAACCACTAGAGCACTGCACTCATAATACCAAGGTCATGCACTTGATTCCCAGCACGGGACACACGCACTGATAAAATGCACAGTCTGAAACCACTTAAGACCCTTCGGATTTAAAGCATCCAAATGCATACATGGAAAATGTCAGTAAATGACAGAACGCCGTCTTGAGATAGAAAAGATGGCAGTAGGAATGCTGTCTTCAGCTATTTTTAAAGTGCCCCTATTATAATGAAAGGTTCGTATTTTATGTTTGGGAGTCTCCAACCACAGGTGGAAGGTCAAAAAACACTTTCATTGTCTTATAGGAATTTTTTTGGTACCTTGTTTGCTCAATGACTTCCAAACGATTTGTTCAACCATTCATTTTTCCAAACCTCTCCTTTGCATGACGCTAATCTGTGGTGAAGGTTTCAATTGGTCTCATTTTCATTTTGTCAAGCCCCTAATGCCTGATGAAGTGGCCTTTTTGAAAGCGCATTACTGCTTTGTGCACAGCGTTACCGGGGGAAACAGCTACTTTACTGCTGTAAAAGTGGCACCTAGTGGCAAAGAATGAATTTGCATTTCCAATCAGACCAATGTAAAAAAGAAACATGCTTATGTCTCTTGTTGACGTAAATATCAAATAGCTTGGGATACATTTTACAAATGAAATGATTCTGAGTCTAATCATTTTTTGGAGAGACAATAACTTTACAGACAGTACACTTTCAGATTACATTTTTATTTTATTTTTTTTGCAGGATGTTTTCATTCATTTACAGCTGTGTTACACACTGCTTGAAAGCTGATTTTCAAAACACTTAAAGACATTTTAAGAAACAAAAACGTAAACGTAGAAGAAACATGCAATAAACAACAAATTTGAAATTCAGAATTTGCGCTTTGCAGAGTTCTTGCAGAGAAAGTGAAAATTATAAAATGTATAGGCTTGAAATGCAATGAAAGTCACTTTGAAACAAAGTATTTGCCAAATGCATAAATTAATTTCTTGCATAAATGTTTGCATTTCCTGTTGTGAAGCACCGAAATAAATAAATAAATAAATGCAAACATAAATCACAAAACAACATGTAGTTAATGTGATTCACATACGACTTTACAAGTAATACAAAGTGTTGTGTGAAAAACAAAATGAAATGTTGATGCCACTGACATTTAACCTGTCCAGTTGCCTCAAGTGTGTAAGTGTGTGCCCACACATGGTTACATGTACACACATTACATTTTTTCCTATATGGATGTAAACCATGCATGTCTGGAAAACAAATGTGTGAAGAATTTTAACTTTTTCCATGTTTCACTACATAAAGCAGGGGAAAATAATGGCAAATTGTCTATTTATTTGGATTAACTGTAAAAACCCTATGAAATAATAAGTGTTGTAGGTTTAATGCATGTTAGTGTGTTTGCACTGATTGTTCACAGAAGCCACGCTGATTGGCTTATATATCACCTGTAGTGATAAGACCAGCTTTTACCAAGAAAGAAAGAATAGCACACACGCGCACACACACACACAAAATTGCTCTCACTCAACGGCCAGGAAAATTACTGACCACCACAAAATGGCAATAAAATCAATTTCAAGGTTTCACTCCATTACCTTTCAAATTGATCTCTCTTCAGATATGTTCTCTCTCCTCACCTTCCCTCCTTCTCTTTCACGTCTCATGGTATAGGATATGATGACATATAAATGGCCTGACACCAGATTGATAAATATCCAGAGGGAAGTAAAAATGATAGATTTTTACAATTATTTTCTATTTTACTAACTAATTATCTTCACACTATTATTTGTTCTAAAGTCCACAATAATTTTTAATATATAATAATATTCGTACTCTGACAAACTTGGCAAAAAATATTTAAAATATTGCATTAGTGATTTTATAAAAACCAGCCTACTTCTTGGTGATCTGTGAGCTGAGCCATGTTTCCATATGGAAGCTATTGTTACTTCAAAATCACACCCTTCAATTTAAAGGCCAGAACATATGAATGAGCACAGCAGGATAAGAAAGCATGTGATTACCGTCAATTTATGTGGCAGTTTCAGACTTCACAAAAATGTCTATAGTGTTTTGATCGAAGCAGACTTATTCGGTTTCACATGGAGGCAGATGGATTGTATTATCGGAAATTCTCAACAAGATAGAAACTCAAATCCGTCCGTGCTGAATGGTTTCCTTTTCAATAATGCACGCTTTAGCCCTCAGAGATGCCATCAGGTTGTGTGCTGGTAGACATCAGGGTCATCTTTTTGCTGTCACTGTATTCGTCCGCCAATAGCGTCTGTCTGCAGTAATCAAAGAAGAGAAACATTATGTGAGCGGTTTTGACGAGTGCAGGAGACACATCTTGTTTTGGCGCCATGTTGCCTTCTGGTTCTCTAAGAAAAGTTGATCTACTTCAATAGTATGTTAAATGTAAAACCTTCCACAATGTTGCTACTTTTGTTCCTGATAAATAACTTTTTTACTAAAAGAAGCGATAGTGTACTTATATCAGGAAGCAGCAAATTAAATGTAATTATCTTGATGGATTTGTTCTTTAGAGACAGCTTTTCACTTGTAAAGTGTCAATTGATGGAAATAATAATATATTTAAACATTAACACTATGTGACATCTGTTTTTTGGACATTTAGGGGCATATTTATGATCAGTGCTTAATATAATAAAAGTAATACATTTTCTCCCCAGGCCATAAAATAAATTTTGGTGTTTCTGTGAGATATGATATAATGAGGACATAATTCTTTCCATTATCTCATCTCAAGAAGTGTGTGAACACCTGCATCTACCAGCAACAACAACTAGACCGCAAACAGATAAAGATTGCAATTTACATAGCTATTAAATACAGCTGTCAAATGTTATGGATGAGAGTGTAAATAAGCGGTACATTTTAAAAAAACAAACGTCTAGTTCAACAGCTGTTGTTATATGTTTTCTTTCTTAACTGCCACTAAAACTTCTCAGGTCTAATATCACAAATAAATAATCAAAAAAAAAAGCCTAAATGTAATTTTTTCTCCTATGTGTTTTCGACTAGCCAACTCAGTTTTTGTTGGCCATGTCAGGCATATACTGATATTTTCAGTAAAATAGTGCCTACTCTGGAGATCTGTCATTGTCAGAGTGACGTACTAAAACAAACATCTGCTTCTGATATTTTTTTCTCACAATCTATCTCATGAGCTCATCGAAATAAGAACAAAAGCACCACAACATAAGGAAACATAACCCATTATTTCTTATACTTACCAAGGCTGCATTTATTTAATGAATATACTGTATAGTGAAATATTATTACAATTTAAAGTAACAGTTTTTCATTTTAATATATTTGATCATTTTGTTTCTGTCATGCTGAGCTGAATTTTCAGCATCATTATTGCAGCCTTCAATGTCATGGTTCTTCATAAATCATTCTGATAGGCTGATTTGAAATACAAAGGATCAGAATCGGTTGTGTTTTATGTTCCCTTTCAGTCGGTCACTCCCACGAATAGGAATCTCGCTTTGAGATGGCAAATGGCTTCAGGACCTGAGACCAGCTCTTTGTCTGTCATGGTGGATGGCAGAAGGAGAATGCCGTCTCCAAGCAGAGGATGATGTCAGTGTCACGAATGAGGACGTGAAGCGTTCGAGTTCAAATGCAAAAGGTTTATTCAGGCTCAGGGTCAGGACATGTAGAAATCGAGCACCGGCAAACAGGATTCAGCGGTTGTTTGGATCGGCATGAAACTCGAGACTTCTCGTTGCCTCGCGGGCAGGATTATTCACCTTCCTCTCAGCTTTGTCCTTGTTTCAGGAGGAGCACCAGATTGAGGAATACGTTGAGGATTTCCTCGCCATCAGCCACCGCTTGAATGTAGATGAACAAAAGATCAAGGACTGGTTTCTGTCAGGTTTGGACACTGATTTGCTTTTTTCTCTTCCTGATGACGATCCCCATTGGTCTCTGGAACAACTCATAGACTTTGTTTTGCTGTTTTGTGGTTCACGATTCACCGTGGGTGAGGTCGAAGTACAAAATCACTCACGTGATCACGGAGAGATTGATCAGCGTGCAGCGCACGTCAGCACGAGCCTGTGGCTCGGCACTTGCTTCGCTATTCAGCGACCCCCGCTTCCGTACAAAATGGCTGTGGATCGGGAGACACCGAGCAAGATGGCCGTCGATTGCAAGTCACCTTACAAAATGGAGTCCATGCACAAGATGGCTGTCGTTCCTAATACACAGAACCAGCCCACAGTCAAAAAAGCTTCTGCAGGTGATATCAGATTAATTTCCAGTTTAACAGACCTCCCATTGATTTCAGTGAAAGCGGCTGGTCTAACCAGGGTGACCGCCCCACCCATCATCACGGTTTCAAGCCCACAAATAACGGGTGGTAATCCCGTATCACGTCGAGAGGGGTTGTGTCCAGCCCAGTCGACAACCATATCACAGCGAGAGGGGCTGTGTGGTGTCCAGTCTGGTCCGGTTACACAGCCAGGAGTGCTATTCACAACCCAGTTGGTTTCCGGTTGTGCAGCTAGGAGAGCTGTCGTCCACCCCTGTGGTGTCAGACCTGCAGGAGACGGGTCTCAATAAGAGAGGAGGGGCCGTGCAAGGTCCAGACGGTCTCGGTTATACAGACATGAGTGCAGTTACAAATCCATGCGGTACCCAGTCCATAACTGACGGGTCCTAGCCCCGTAGCACGGTGTGAGGAACCATGTAGCGTCCTGTCTGCCCCGGTTACTCCGCCAGGAGACCTGTTGCCAGTCCTCACGGTACCAAAGCCATAGTTAACGGGTCCTAACCCTGTGTCATGGTCTGAGGTGCCGTGTGACATTCAGTCGGTTCCGGTCTCCCCATCCAAACAGCTAATCCCATTATTACACGGTACGAGGAGCCATGTCCAGTGATGTCGGTCTGTGATCCGGATTCAGCATGGCCGGATCCGCCAGCTCCAGTCTGTGATCTGGATTCAGTGTGGCCAGACGCGCCAGACTCGGTCTGTGATCCTGCTGAGGATAACGTTACACCCGGGTTACACCAGAACCTCCGGAGCCTGTCCACTCGGGTCCACTTATGGCTCCACTCCCCCTGGAGATGTCGGTTTCGGCTGTAGAACCTCCAGGAGCCTCATTTGTGGCTGTTCAACACGTGGAGACCTCTGGGTCACGGTCTGGAGGGTACAAGAGGGCGTTATCACAGTCTGGTAAGCCTAGAAAGGGGCTAGCACAGTCTGTTCAGTCTCGGAGGGCGCTATCACATTCCCCTCAGCCTAGAAGGGCGCAAGCTCAGCCTCTTCAGTTTCTGAGGGCGCTATCACTGTCTAGTCAGCCTAGAAGGGCGTTAACTCAGGCTGTTTGGTCTCGGAGGGCGCTTTCATTGTCTGGTCGGCCCAGGAGGACTGTGCCGCCATCCGCTCGCCCCTGGAGGACGGTTTTGCTGTCTGCTCGGCCCAGGGGGACTAGGTGGCTGAGCCAGGTCGGGCCACTGGATGGCACTCCAGCACCCAGCAAACTGTGTGTGTTTACCTCTGTCTAAATGCCTAAACTCAGTCCTGTGAACTCATGTCTCCGCCCACTCATTTGTTGTCATGGTGTTTCATTGTCTCCACCCACTGACCTAGTTTTAAGAGTATAAAGTCCCCGTATGTTTGAGTGTTTGTCAAGGTCCATTGCACTGTCTTCCTGTTGTTTAGCTTCTCAATGTTTATCTCTGTGTTTTGTTCTATTGTTACCAACCTCTCTTGTTTTTAACCACCGTCTATTTTGCCCTTTGGATTGTATTTATTGTTTATGGACCCACGCCTGGACACTGACTACTCTCCTGCTTTTCTACGTTAATCCTGTTTGCTACTGATTGACCCTGCTTGTAAGACCTCGCTCTTAAATAAACAACCTGCCTATGAATCCGCTTGCATCCTCAGCTCTCTATCGTGACACAGGATCAATTTGGTTTTATCTTCTTAGGCCACCATACAACACCCAACATGACAACATATCCTGGTAATATCTCGTTATTTTAGTCTTTTACTATCCTATGAAGCCAAAAAAGTAGCATTTTCCCTGTCATTTCAATACAAAAAAATATTTTGTCAGCCAAAAATGGTAAAAATGAGTTGTCCTTTCTTTTTTCAATCTTTTTGAAATACTAATAAACCTGTTGTTTTTCTTGAACTTTTGTGACTTTTCCTCATTTAGGGTCAAGAACATGCATGTGAAGTTTCAACTCGCTGATGTGTTTTAAAAATGTCCAAAACAACAATAGTTACATCTGTACTGTTAGCGGGTCAATTTGGCCTGCCTATTTTTATGTTCTAAGGCCACTCTACAGAACCAAAGTAATAACATATCTTGGTTATATTTTGTTATTTTAGTTGTCTTCTATCCTATGAAGCAAAGAAGTAGCATTTTCCCAGTCATTTCAATACAAATAAATTTTTAAATTTTTGTCAGCCAAAAATGGGAGAAATTAGCTATCATTTCTTTTTCTTTTTTTTAAGTTCTAATAAGTTAAGTTAATAAGTTTTTTTCTTGAAATTTTGTGACTTTTCCTCATTTAGGGTCATGAACATGGATGCAAAGTTTCAAAATGCTGATGTGTTGTGAAATATGCATACAGAAATGTTTATACATTTGTGATGTTCGTGGGTCCATAGGCATTAGGGATGGGAAGATTCCCTGATTCGCTTGGTGCATCGTCTTAAAAAGTTAGCAATGCAATGCATCGGTTTAAATTGTGTGCATCGGATACAAATTGGCATTTGTATCAAGATGCATAGTTTCTATCGTATCTGCATCGGTAAAACCCGATTTATTTTTTATAAATATAAGTAAAAGAACGTGGAATTTGTAAAATATGTCGTGCAACTATAAAATATACAGGCAGCATGACGAATCTGACAACACACTTGAAGCGCTGACACAGTGTGCGTTTGGAGACTCCTCCTCTCACTCGGATTTAGCTGAACCTGCTACAGTTAGCGGGACGCCGGGTGAGCAAACGATCAAAACATTTTTCAATCGCAGCTACCTTACGCTGCTGGTTTCACCCTGCACGCGTCAGCAGGGCATACTGTAAGCTGAGCAGAAGCGGAAGCAGCTGAACCGTGGCTTGTACTGCAGTAGGCTATAGACAAGCATCTTATTCCTGTCGTATTTTCCAGCATCCTTCTCTGAACACTGTGTGCTTTGATTTATGTCATTGCCAGCATACTTTGTTATGCGGCTGTCTATATTCCAGTTTACACAATAAACTTGATCAAAGTTTTCAATATGTGTATATGAAAAAATAGCAGAGCCTGTCAAGAATAAACATGTCTGACCATTCTCACATTTTGTATAAGAAATATTACATTTTGCCAGGCAACAGAAGGCTTACATGCAGATGCTAGATTGAATAGGTTAAGCTTTTGTTACATTTCATGTCTGTTTAGCTATGTTTATACTCTGTGTTTTGGTATTCTTGGTTTAGTTTCGTTTTCATGTGTTAGTTTATGTCTTCCTGTCTCTGTTCCTGTTTACCCTTATTTGGTAGTTCCTGTGATTAGGTCATTATTAGTTAATTGTGTCTCCCCAGCTGTTGTCTCTTTAGTTCATTAGCCCTTGTGTATAAATCCCCTTTTATATAATTATAAGTCTTTTGACTTCTATTTTGTCAGTCAATGTTAATGTTACCAGTGTTTGTCTTTCTTTGAATTGTTCATACTACAAGTGGATGTTTGAAACCTTGCCTTTATTATTATTTAATAATAATAATTTAATTTGAAATTGAGCTCTTGTCTCCGGCGATCTCCTTCTCTCCAGCACACCACGTAACAGACAAATTTTGAAAAGAATTCCAACAATAAATTGTATTTAGATTAAATAATTGACTTGAAAATCTAATCTTAAAACTAACAAATGCCTCTAGTTTAATTCATTTAACAGGCCTTTGAAGTTTGGGAAAAAACTCATGTAAATTATGTGATTTTGTGCATTTTATTTTTTCATGAGTGTGAACTGCTCTTTCCAAGACAATAACCGATTCAATCCCCTTTTTTCTTATCTGTAAAGACATTCAGCCTTACAGCGTTACAGAGAACGAGGGCTCGCAATACCTGTTTACCTGCATATTTGTTTCATTGCATCATTCTGCATCGAATCGTGTTGAATTCAATCGTAACAGGGGTCTATCGAATCGCTAGCTGCTTCATGTATCTTTCATGTATCGTATCGTTGGCTATGCATCGAGATGTGTATCGTCCTCAGTTATGGAGATGCACTTCCCTAATAGGCATCCATTCAAAAGCAACTGAAATACACAGAAAATTTCTTTGTTGTACGTCAGAGCTCCTCAACTCTAGTCCTGAAGTGCATTCTACTGTTAGTGTCTTGATGAGTTTGACAATTTTCAATTTCAAATTTGTGAAGATCAAACTATTTAGTCATTCAACTGTAAGTACTTCAGAATACTTTTGAATACTTCAGAGCGCAGATGCAAAATTTGTATCGTTTTTAAAGGTGAAACCTAACAGATTATTGTAGAATTGACCAAAACTGTAGTAAAAGTAAATTTAGAAAGTTATAGAATTTTAAATGTAAGAAAATATAAAAATATATATTTTTATATTTTATATAAAATAACAAAATTACAAAGCATGTTTGCCACAAAATCTTAAAGAAAATCAAAGCCAATCATATAATCAGATTTTGAACTAAACTTTTTTGAGATAAAAAGATTTTGTGGAATGCAAACCAAACATTTCCACTAGGTGATATCAAGTCAAGTCAAGTATGCTTTTATTGTCATTTCAACCATATACAGTAGTACACGATGAAATGAAACAACATTCCTCCAGGACCAAGGTGCTGTTAAAAATTTACAGAAAAACTGACTAGTTAAAATATTTAATTAACATTATCTATCTATTCTATCTAAAGTCCTATACTGAAAAAAAGACAAAGACAACAAAGTGCACCTGCAAATGTGCAGACAAAAGTGACAACATAACCGCATAATATGTTACAGTGCTCTGCTGTATTTAATTGGAGGTAGTGCAATGGGAGATTAGACATTTACCTGTATGTAGCAGCAGAAAAGAGTTATCTTTGTGTAAATAAACAAATATAGTGCAAAAAGAGCAGTACCAGTTGGTATGTACAGTTTTTTTGGTTGTTGATCAGTGTGTTTGTGCGTGTGTGTGTGTGTTTATCAGTTCTGTCCCAACGTTATTTTGGTGAGTGGTTGCATGTGTGTTTGTGTGTTTGTCTGTGTGTGTGTGTGTGTGTGTGTGTGTGTGTGTGTGTGTGTGTGTGTGTGTTTAATAGTCCAGTCATTTTGTGTTGAGGAGACGGATGGCGTGTGGGTAAAAATTGTTGCACAGTCTGGATGTGAGTGCTCGAATGCTTCGGTACCTTTTTCCAGATTTTTCCAGGGGTGTGTCCGGTCGGCCACAATGCTGGTGGCTTTGTGGATGCAGCGTGTGGTGAAGATGTCTTCAATAGAGGGAAGAGAGACAACGATGATCTTCTCAGCTGTCCTCACTATCCGCTGTAGGGACTTGCGGTCTGATGTGACACAATTCCCAAACCGGACAGTGATGCAGCTGCTCAGGATGCTCTCATTTGTTCCTCTATAGATGGTGGAAGAAGGAAGAAGAGGCATTGCTGGGCTTTCTTGTGCAGAGAGCTGGTGTTGCGGGACCAGGTGAGGTTCTCCTCCAGATGGACACCCAGAAATGTAGTGCTCTTGACGATCTCCACAGAAGAGCCGCCATTGCTGAGCGGGTAGTGATCGCTCAGTGTCCTCCTGAAGTCAACAACCATCTCTTTTGTCTTATCGACGTTCAGAGACAGGTTGTTTTCTTTACACCAGTCCATTATCCTCTGCACTTCCTCTCTGAATGCTGACTCGTCATTCTTGCTAATGAGACCCACCACGGTCGTGTCATCAGCAAACTTGATGTTGTTGGAGCTGTGTGTCGCTACACAATCATGAGTCAGCAGCGTGAACAGCAGGGGACTGACCACACCGCCCTGGGGGGCCCCGGTGCTCAGTGTGGTGGTGCTGGAGGTGCTGTTCCCAATCCGCACTGCCTGAGGTCTTTCGGTCAGAAAGTCCAGGATCCAGTTACAGAGGGAGGTGTTCAGGCCCAGTAGGCTCAGCTTCCCGATCAGGTGCTGGGGGATGATTGTGTTGAATGCTGAACTGAAATCTATGTACAGCATTCTGACGTTAGTGTCTTTCTTGTCGAGGTGTGTAAGTGACAGGTGGAGTGTGGTGGAGATGACTTCCCCCGTCGAACGATTCGAACGATACGCAAACTGCAGTGGGTCCATTGAGGGGGGCAGCAGAGATGTGTCTCATGATGAGCTGCTCGAAGCACTTCATGATGATGGGTGTGAGTGCAATGGGGCGGTAGTCATTGAGACAGGACACACAAGACTTCTTTAGCATGGGGACGATGGTGGTAGACTTGAAGCATGTAGGAACGACGGCGCTGCTCACAGAGATGTTGAAGATGTTGGTGAGAACATCTGCCAGCTGTACTGTACATTCTCTGAGCACTCTGCCTGAGATATTGTCTGATTCCAGAAGCTTTAACGTGGGTTAGTTGTGAGGCACAGCACCTGGTCGTTCTTCCTTGCCGTCACGTCGTTCTGCTTGTCGAACCGTGAGTAGAAGCTGTTCAGCGCATCTGGAAGGGAGCCGTCACTGTCACAGGCAGGTGATGATGTCCTGTAGTTGGTGATGGCTTGTATGCCCTGCCACATGCGCTGTGTGTCACCGCTGTCCTTGAATTGGTTGTGGATTTTCTGGCCGTGTGCGCACTTTGCCTCTCTGATGGCCCGGGACAGTTTGGCTCTTGCTGTTCTTAGGGCCACCTTGTCCCCCACTTTGAAGGCCGAGTCACGGGTCCTCAGAAGAGAATGCACCTCCGCAGTAATACACAGTTTCTGGTTGGGTCGTGAGATGATGCTCTTGGAGACAGTGACGTCATCTGTGCATATGTTGATGTAGCTGGTCACTGATGACGTGTACTCCACCAAATCTGTGAATTCACCGTAAGTCCCAGCCTCCTTAAACATGTTCCAGTCAGTGCTCTCAAAACGGCTCCTGCTGTCCAGGTTTTCACCTGCTTCAGAACCGGTTTTGAACGCCTGACGAGTGGCCTGTATGCTGCAATTAGCATAACAGAGATGTGGTCTGAGTAGCCAAGGTGGAGGCGGGGCTCCGCGCGATAAGCGCTGGGGATGTTTATGTAAACAAGATCCAGCTTGTATTCCCCTTTCGTTGCAAAGTCCACATACTGATGGAATTTAGGAAGCACTGACTTGAGATTTGCATGGTTGAAATCTCCAGCGACAATAAACAGTCCATCGGGTGGTGTGTTTTGCAGGTTACTGATCTTTGCATACAGTTCACAGAGAACCTCTTTAGCATAGGCGCTAGGTGGAATGTATACTCCGATAATGATAACAGTGGTGAATTCCCGTGGTAAATAAAAGGGTCTGAATCTAACAGTCACAATCTCCAGCAACGATGAGCAAAAGTTAGAAACTAGCACAGAGTTCTTACACCATTCCGTGTTGATGTAAACACATTGGCCACCACCGCCAATTACACCACATTAAATGCGAGCTGCATCACTGTCGGCACAAAACGAGGCTAGCCCGTCCAGTTGAATGGCGGCGTCTGGAACTCTGTCGCTAAGCCACGTCTCCGTGAAAACAAAGACACAGCAGTCCCTAAACTCACGCTGTGTAGTCTGTTGAAGTTGGATGTAGTCCAGTTTATTTTCCAGTGAGCAGACGTTTGATAACATGACGGACAGAAGAGCCGGCCGGCTAGGGTTTGTTTTTAGCCTAGCACAGAGTCCCGCCCGCTTACCGCGTTTCCGCTTCCTCGTGCACTGCTTACGATGTCCCCTCCTCTGGCAACCGGCATCAGGCAACACCGAGGACTGAAGGCTTGGTTACCTAAGCAGGCCGAGGTTGCGTAGCTTCTCATGCAGCTCATCTTGAATGGATTTTACCGGGTTATTAAGTTGTAAGAGTTCTCGTGGTGGTAAATACAGACACTGTTTGCGCCGATGTCCATATACTAAAAAAAATAAATGCTCTACAAAACGAAGTAAACAAAGTAGCACCATTTTGGTTCCGGAGCAGCCACTGCGAGCTACTGCCGCGCCCCATCTTGGATCCTCGATATCCTAGATATACAGGCACCCTTGATTTCCAATTATTGTATGAGTGTTATGTACCATATTTTAAATATTTTTTTTATATTTATGTAGTAGACATCCAATTCAGAAATATTTTGGGAAGTTACTTAATATTTGACTTGAATTCTAAATCTCTCGAATCCCAAAACACATAAAAACATTTGTGCATATAGAATAAAAGTGTGTTTGGCACTATATCACAAATAGAGATTCTACCGCTATTTATCTATTGCTCTGCAATGTTTTTGAAAAACAGTCAGCAAATATGAAAACTACAGTCCGAAACCTTTCAAATTATAAATAGTTTGTCAAAATAACTTTAGGTTTAGACAAAAATATTTTCCTTAAACAATGTGCAATAACAAAGTGTTTTATGGGTGTGAAGATGGGTGTTTTTTAACTCTCCTAAAAATTTTATTTTTTGGAAAAATACATTGAATCCAATTAGTGTCATTTTTACCCTGTCCGTACCGTAAGTGACCTGATTTTGAACAGTACACGATGGTTAACCCACACAATGTATTTTGGCTATTGCTATAAATATACTGTACCTATGCTACTTAAGACTGGTTTTGTGCTCCAGGGTCACATATATCCTTTTTCCATGTATTGGTGCTGCTTCACCCATTGACAAACTTTCTCTGATTATAAAAAAACGTTAATCATCTGTTGGCCTGCACTTCTCTCACTCATTTAGGAACTAGATGTTGCATAATTTAGAAGCAGGGCTCAGACAACCAAATTTAATGTGCAAATATAGATTCTTACCCAAGACGGTTGGCAAGTTATGCTTTATCAGTCTGGGAGCTTGATGTCTCTGTTCGGCACACTTGTCATGCCACAAGGTCCCATGACTTTATTTACAGATAGTGTATATTAAGGTTTAGATCAAGTAGAGAAAAAAAAGCTCCAATTAATCTAAAGGTTTTGGAAGTCCCGTTTAACATTAACTTTTTAGTGTTGTGCTGTTGTTAAACAGGAGAAACCAGCTGCTGCCATCTAGTGGATTTACAATGACATTGTTCTCTAGTTTAGGGATCAGAGAGATGCAGAAACATTTAGGCCTGGTTTCACAAACGGGGCTTAGCTTAAGCCAGGACTAGGCATTAGTTAAATTAATATATTTAAGCAACTTTTACAAAAATGCTTTATAAGACAATATTACAGGTGTGCATCTTAACACAGAACAATGACACTGACATGTTTTAAGATATGTCAGAGCAAGATATTTTCATCTGAGACAGCTCAAACATGCAATTTAGTCTGGGACTAGCATAAGCCTTGTCGGTGAAACTGGGGGTTAGAGATTAAAAAGAAAAAGGTAAGTACTTCATGCCCAATAATATAAAATAAGAGTACTCCTTACAATATAAACAGTGTTGACCAATACGACTGAGGAGGGGGATTAGGTTTTTTAAAAGATTTTAATATTTTTTATTTAACGAGCTTGTAAACGATCGTAAAAACATTTATAGTTATGCAAAATATTTATATATCAATGTAAATATCTTCTATTCATAACAAATCCTGTGAGGAAAAAAATAATTACAAGCAAGCACAGTTTTTAATCAATGCAGAATTTTGTTTATGTATTGATCAGCAAAGAAACCTTGAGAGTGACACTGCAATTGTGTGTCTTAATCTTTAAAAAAAATAATCACTTTCTCTTTGTGCCATCTGTCAGACCAGAGAGAGGGAGATCGGGGGTTATGCATAACCTTCTTTGTGACACAACAACAGTCCTGCTGACCTGTGTGATCTCTGAAGCCCCAATGCCCACCCTGGATAGGACAAAGGTTGTGGGAACTGGACATTTTCTGCATCTGGATGGTTTAGCTAATGAGTTTCCATCAGAACCATCAGGCCTATAGCTACTCTAAAAGTCATGACTTGATCAATGTTCATCTGTATCTGTGGCTACAGGATGAAACTGGTGCTGATTTGCTTAGGCTTCATCTACAATCGACTGTCCTGCAAAATTTAGCTCCAACTCCTTTCCAGCTCTTTGAAACTTCCCAGCAAAATGTTGAGGAAAAGCACAGTTTTTAAATTGGTCACATGACTGCATCATATGAATAAAAAGCATTATTGTTTTCGAAAGCTTCTGTTTTCACAGTCCACACTGTGACGCGAAAACAGCCTTTTCAAATGTATCCACTTTGGAGAGTGTTTTCAAAAAGCTTGATGTTTTCCTTGACCAAAAACATTGTCTCAGTGTGGATGGAATGCCAAAACTGAGAGAAAAAGGTGCATTTTCAAACTAAAACGTATTAGTGTGGACATGGCCTTAGATGGCTTTTGAGCATTTAATATTCCATTCATTTAATGAAATGTAACAACTTCTAAGCTCATCAGTATTCATTGTAAGATCTTGCACTGCCTGATGCCACACTTTTAACAACTCCATATTTGAATGACACATACAGTACGCAACATTTTCGCTGAGAAATTCTACTGTTTTCTGTTTGTTTCTTACAAATTTATTGCACAACATAAAGGGTTAGTTCACCCGAAAATGGAAATTCTGTCATTAATATTTTTGATGATATCAGAGAGCCATCTGACCCTCCATAGACAGCAATTCAAGTGAAATTATCCCAGATCCTGGTATAAACACCAGTGACATCAGTGTCTCAACCAGTGTTGCCAACTTAGCAATTTTGTTGCTAGCAACTTTTCATACTACCATAGCAACTTTTTTTTTTTTTAAATAGCGCAACAAATTGACCAATTTTTAACATTCATTTGGCTACTTTTAGCAATTTTCAACACACACATATCACATTCAAGTTAAATTGCTAGCTCAAATTGTTTTTTATAACTGTTAATTTATAATTGTATAATTGTTGGTAATTTAGGTAGCAATAAATTCCAATAGTGCTATAATTGTTTTCACTTTTACAGATGTGTTAATTTCACAAGTTAAAAAGAGTAAGTACACAAGCTGTGATTGTTTAAAATAATGTAACTGTTCATTATTAGTGTTATATTTAAAAATAAGAAATTCTTATCAAAAAGCGTTTGTATTACTTTTACAAACAGTCAACTATATTTTTCATACAAATCTAAATGGACATATTTCAAATAATGTTTTTGCTGAGATGGCCAGTCAATTTGAGAAAACATTAATTATTTTGTGTACTACATAAAGATGTAGTTTGGAGTTGCTATTACGCAACGATGTGGTCATGCAAAGTAATATGTTAATAAAAAACTTATTTATTGTGCATCTGGATGTAATGTTTTAAAATAATATAATACACGGCGCCTCAGAGAGTAGATACTACGTGATGATGTCTCTGTCATCTGGCAACATTTAGCTACTTTTCAGGCAGGGTTTAGCTTTTTTTCATTGGAAATAGTTGGCAACACTGGGCTCAACTTCACTTTTGCAATGCTACAAGAATACTTTTTTGCACAAATAAAAAACAAATCAACATAATTCACTCCCGTGACTTATGTTTTCAAGCATTGCTATATACACACACACTTTAACGTATTTGACGTAATCAGCCTTGTTTACATCCAGGTGAAAGCATGTGTATGAACATAATCTGCAGCTGCTTGCACCTAAAACAAAGTGTACGCAGTAATGTTCTCTAAAATAGTGGAAGACGTATAGGTCACAGGAGAAGAATGGTTGAGTATATTATATTATTTTTGTTTTCTTTACCCCCCCAAAACATATTCTCCTATCGTCGCAAAATTATAGTTGATCAACTGATGTCACATGAACTTTTTTACAGTTTTTTTTACTACGTTTCTGGGATTATGTCAGTTGTATTGCTGTCTATGGAGGGACAGATGCCTCTCTGATATCATCAAAAATATCTTCACTTGAGATTCAAAGATGAACGAAGGTCTTATGAGTTTGGAACAACACAACGTATTTTCATTTTTGGGTAAACTAACCCTTTAACTTGGAATCTATCTCTTCTATATAACATCTCTTAAATCCATCCATCTTATTTTCAACAATAAAATAAGGTATTTTCCATTAATCTGATGCTAAAACTGTTTGTGTTATAAGCCAGTTTTTATGATTATGATAATAAACTAAAATTACAAATATGACATTGGAAGACTTGCACATTTCAGGTAAGAATGGTTTATAATAATGAATGTGTTTGTGTCAGTGTGTATGAACGGCTCTTTGTAGCTGTAAACATTCCCGACTGGAAGCTGTATAACAGACCATCTGAGTTTTCCGTCCAATGTTTGCTGGTGGCCCCTTCTGACTAAACACACACACACACACACACACACATGTTGGGTTTACATGTTTTATGGGGACATTCCATAGGCGTAATGATGTTTAT
>JAUMHQ010000029.1:919964-942789 GCA_032361165.1 Enteromius paludinosus | reverse complement strand
CACCGATCCGCAGTGTGCCACGGTGCCATGCCCATCTCGGGACCCGATCGTGTAACCAACGCTGAAGCGGTCTCATAGGTAACAGCCCCAGCGGCGTAACCGCGGCTGCAGCTGCCATATGCCCCAGGAGCTTCTGAAAAGTTTTGAGAGGGACCGCAGTTTTGTGCTCGAATGTTTCCACACATTTCAGCATGGCCCACGTGCACTCTTTGGTGAAGCGGGCGGTCATATCAATCGTGTCCAGCTCCATGCCGAGAAAAAAGATCCTCTGCACCGGGGAGAGTTTGCAATCCTCTCAGATCGAGGATTGGTCTCAACCCACCACTCTTCTTGGGCATGATAAAGTAAGGGCTGTACAACCCTGACCTCATCTCGGCGGGAGGGACCGGCTCGATTGCTTCCTTCGCCAGTAGGACAGCAATCTCTGCATGCAGTACGGCGGCATGGCTCTCCGAGCTGACCGTGGTCGGTCGAATGCCGCGATACTGGGGCGGGCACCGGGCGAATTGGATCACATAGCCGTGGCATACCATCTGTATCAACCACTGCGAGGGGCTGGGGAGCGCTATCCAGGCTCGGAGCCGCGTCTACAGGGGTATCAAGGGAACGTTGACCGCCGTGCCAGTAGTGGGGCAGCCTATAACGGGAAGGGGACAGGGATTGTCTGTCTGACTGCATTGAGCAGCGCTTACCTGTCTCACCGGTTCCCGCGCTGGCGACACAGCGTCCGGGGTCTGCATCTGAGGAGACAAAAAGGTTTGTGTTAGAAATTGCTCTTTCTGTGAGGTTGTGGGTACCGCCGACCCGTGGGTCGATGGCAGCTGAATGCACAGAAGCTCCTGGCCCTCCTCCAGGAGTGGGGACGGAGATGGTCTCAACGTCCTCCAAAGAGCAGTTCTCATCACTTCCGGGGTGCCTGTCTCAGGAACGACGCCCGCCCCTCCTGGTGGCGGCGAGCCTGGCATTGTGTGCTTCGGCTGCCATCGGAGCACTCGGGGAGTGGGAGGCTGCGCGCTGAGGCAGGATGTGGGACATCGCCTCCGTCTGCTGCTGCACTGCCGCAAACTCCTGGGCTAAGTCCCCGACAGTGTCGCCGAATAGGCCGGCCTGGGAGATGGGGGCTTCAAGAAAGCGAACTTTGTCGACGTCCAGCACCTGCGCCAGGTTCAGCCAGAGGTGGCGTTCCTGGACCACCGAAGTGGACATCACCTGACCGAGGGCGCGCGCTGTAACCTTCGTCAGTTACAATGCGGAGTTCCCGCATCACACCCTGGTCAGGACCGCGCTCCGCCATCGAGCGCGGCTAGGGCCGAAGAACTTGGGCACAAGCGTGACGAGTAAGGGGCTCGCCACAACTTGGTCAGCTCCTCGTGCACCTCCGGGAAGAAAGGCACTGGGGGAGAGCGCGGCGGTGCCGCATCTCTGGCCCCCAGGAACCAATCATCCAGCCGCGAAGGGTCGGTCGCAGGCACAAGGTGCACCTGCAGGCCGAGGGGCACCTGCAGGCGGGGCGACGCTCGTCCGCCGCAGCGGCAGCTTCACCATCAGAACCACCCTCTGATGGTGCAGAAGACATCTCTACCTCTCGGGGAGCTCCGAAGGACACACTCGGGCCTGGCGTCGCAGGGGGAGCGGTCTCCCTTGAAAACTCCACGGGACCACGCAGTGCGTGAGAGGCTCGCACAGATCTTTCACTGGACGATGCACACTCAACGGTCTCTTGGAGATCCCCCAGGTGTCTCGCCGTAGCTGCCGTGAACCGCGAACGGTCCAACGTTTTACCGCCACAGGGAGCCCGCGAGGGGCGCCGTCCCACGAGTGAGAGGCGGGATCTCAACGTGGCCAGGGTCATACGTTCGCAATGAACGCATTAGCCCTCCAGAAACGCTGCCTGAGCATGCTCTCGGCCCAGGCATGACAGACAACGCTCATGGCCATCTGAAGAGGTGAGGAAACTTCCGCACCCAGCAACGCATGGCCGGATCGACATCCCACTACAGAATGTTTCACCAACCGTATTAGAAATTTATGCTCTTTTTTTCCCAAACGCGGCAACTCCGTGCACTCAGTGGGCGCTTTGCTCGCTGGATAGCGTAAGCTGGCACAGCCGGCCTTTAAAAAGGCCACCAGCTTGCAGGATCCACTGACAGCCGCCCAGAAACGCTGTCAGTCGAAGAAAGCAGGAAACCGGAACTTCTTTGATGTTGTAAGCGATCTCTCAGCCAAAACTCCTTCCTCAGGAACAGCAGGGATCATCAGCCACAAAGACGCAACGGCTCTGAAGCGAAAGTCTGCATGTGCACTGTGCGCGTGCCCTCTTATACTCACACAGTGATGAGGTGCACCTGAGCGCAATCAGTGCACGCCAATTTTCATTGGCCTTTAGTAAAAAGCCAAAGGCAATTGGTCTCTCTGGCGAGTTCCCATATGTAACGTCGAAGTGATTCAACTGAAAGGGTAACTATATATATAATTATCAGTATAAATGAAAAAAAACTTTAAATAACAAAAAAGCATGCCTTTAACTTAAATTGTTGCAGTTCATCGTCAGCTATAGCATATGCATGTGCTAAAAAACTGAAAAAGATCATCACTGCTTCAGCAACTGCACAGTTACTGTCTATAAATAAAGCGGCAGAAGTGCGAAAGCGGCAGAAGTGCGAAAGCAGTTATGAATGCTTCTGCTGAAATTGACACTGTAGAGAGCAGGTGGACTAGCCATCTAAAGATGCAGGTGTATGTGACTGAATGAGGCTGATTGTTTGAGCCTACATTGTTTGTTATTAATGTTTCTCATGGGTATTGTAATTTCTTTTTCCCTTACAGAATGTCACATTCTGTCAGCAAAAACCTGTTATGATTGTCGGTTTGAAGTGCCTGAGATTGCAGTACTACCAGATCTTACTAAAAGAAGCAAAAAAGAAATCTAAATAATGTCTAATCTTTTGCAATTCATATAAGATAAAGATATCCAAAGACTCGAAACTGCAACTTTCCACTTTATTAACTATTTGAAGTGTAAAAATAAGTGGAAATGATAAGTACACACATGTTTATAATAGGATCTGTCAACACAGGGCTGCATACACACCCTCAATCGCAACTCTCTCAAGACTCTTCCACTCCGCCAGTGTCTTGCAGCTATTATTTTCATAGCTGGAATGCTAAACATTCTTGCAAACTGTCATAACTCAATCATATATTGTAATGCAGATATTACAGAAAATGAGTCATTCAGTGCTTACTTTTGTCAGAACACGTTGGTGATTTAACAATTACAATGTGAAGATGATGAGTAAAGAATGTGCCTCATTGTGTTTATTTTCTGTTTTTATAGTTAATGGAAACTGAATCATTATATGTTTTATAATTATACAAAAATGTTCTTGTGCGTTCAACTAGTAACTGCAATTTATTCTACGTGACTTGAACACACCCACAGATCATGCACAAGTGTGTTAACAAACAGAGACATGCAAAAAATGCATGTTTTGGTAGGCTACGCGATAGGCTACGTGAAGACTGGAATTGAGAACAGCTGCCTTAGAGCTTCGCTTCACCAGCTTGTTTACTGTTTTGCAGACCTGTTTCACTACATGCATGACATACTGCATTCTGGAAATGACATCCCTGTGACAGGCAATACTTTTTACCTCAAAGTGGCGTTGGTGTGTAATTTATTACTTTGTGTCCTTGTATCCCAGGTCAAGACCAAGCACAATAGGTTTGTGTAAGGTGCGCCTTGCCTTGTCTGAAATGTAGTCTCGAGTGGGCGGCTTCAGTGAGGGGAGGAGTGAAATAAGCATTCAACATGGACACTTATGCTCTTTTTAGAGGCAGATATCACATTATTCTGTATACTGTTTCTGAATATTTTGACACCCCTGCGTTCCTGGAGGTGGGGTCTATGGGATTGTGTGTCGCTGGAATGGTACTCCTCTGTCTGGTGGCCACCTGCATCTAAATCAACATTTAGACACTCTCATTACTTATTGCCACATGACACATAAATTTATGTGTCATGTGTCACCTTGGGGGTGGGCACACTGAATGGCGTCCAGAGGGTGGTCTGTTAATTCAGCCTTCCTTCTGATGCCAGTGCCCAATTCTCTATTTTTATTTCCACATAGACATTGAGGGCCATTTGGGGGTGCCAGGATGACACGAGGGTGGTTAGTGTCTTGCACCTCCCCTGTTTTAAAGCATTTTAGAATAAGACACACCAACACTACATTTGAGTGGGTGATGGGGTCTTTTATGTTATTTATTTTCAACACCCCTGTTCTCTGTTCTCTGTCTGGGGCCGGGGGTTGAGAGGATGAGCTGGCCATCCATTCGGGGTCTTGGCTGGTGATCGTCTCAGCGGTTGCGAGAATCGGGGTGGTCTGCATGTTTCTGCACCAGAGTGAAGGGGGTTTAAATGTGTCTCCCCTACCTTGTTGTCCCTGTCCCAAACCCCTTTTCTTTCTTTTCCCCTCTTCTTCTCTCCTATTTTCTCTACCCTGTTTGTTACAGCATGGTTAAATAAAAGAAATTAATAAAATTATTTAAAAAAATACAGGCTCTGAATGATGATAGCATAGCTGCACGTACACACTGTCATGTGTTATCTGTGCTACTGACAGACCGGGGGGAAAAAAGTATGACCTTGTGGCAGGAGGGACGTAATATCTCCGTTCCATCCTTCAGGGAAAGAGGGTTACACAAGTAACCGAGACGTTCTCTTTCAGTCAATCACTATGATACCTAGTTCATCAGCCTAGTTTCCATCCAGTTTTTACGCTGTTAGTGACAAAGAGAATTTGTGTAAAAAAAAATAATTGCTGTCTCCAGCCTGTTTCCATCCAACTTTAGGTGTATCGTGAAAAAAAAATTGCCCTGCTGTTTCCATTCATAATTTAATCTATTGCGCGAATCATATGCAAATAGTCTGTTCTTAATCCATTATTAAATTATATAGACCTACATAAACATTTAACAAGTTGCATTGTTGCTGGAATGTTTAAAAACCGTCAGCACTAGAAATGCTACTAAATTTAAACTAAACTAAATTGAACACAATTTTTACTAATAACTTGAAAATCGTTCTTAGAAAATTAATATTGTTGAAAGGCGGACCTCTGTGGCGCTGTCCGACCGTCATCAGCGGGAACTATCGCCGGAATATTAGTTCCCACCCGGACCCTTTTTAGCGACGCACGCCGCTATAAATAGAGACGGTTCAGTACTATAGGCGCAAAGTCTTGTTTTCACCAACAATTCTGAGCATTGCCCTTGTGGATTATTCTGATTGCCTTTGTTATTGACCTGGATTGTTTACCGCTTCTGATTCCTGCCTGTTGCCCTGACCACTGCCTGGATTTATCGATTACGAACTCTCGCCTGATACCCTGGACTTCTGCTTTGATCTGGTACTGTTTTGTCTTGTCTCCGTTGTGTCCTTTTGCCGTGTCTTTGACCCTTGCCTGTGTACTACGAGTATCTGTCTATTAATCAGTGAGCAAATGGATCCTATGTCTACTGAGTCTGAGTCACAGAAGACTTCGCCTAACACGGATTCAGCCACTGTGTTCACGAGACTCACGAGAGAGGTTAATCGCCATGGATTGTTGCTATCTACACATCATCAGCAGTTAGAAAAACTGACCCGCTTAACGGAGGAAATGGGTCAGTCTTTACAAACTGTTAATGTTTCACTCCAAACGCTGAGTGCTGCTGTCTCTGCATTAAGTTCACTGCCGGCACCTGTGGCAGCTGCCGCTGCTGCACCCGCAGCACCCCTCACCAGCCATGCTGCATGTATCTCATTGCCAGAAAAATATGATGGTTCCCCAGGGAAGTGCAAGGGATTTTTAATGCAGTGTGAAACATACATCAACCAGCAGCCAAACAGCTTCCCTTCGGATGACAGTAATGTGGCGCTAATTTGTTCCCTACTTGTTGGAGGAGCACTGGAGTGGCCAACCACGCTTTGGGAGGGACAGAGGATGTCCTTCGTCAGCCACGCGGCCTTTCTTCCTCAATTCCGTGAGGTGTTCGATCACGCTACAGGAGGGCGTGACCCCAGTGATGAGATCCTCACTCTGAGAAAGGGGTTTCCACCGCCGCTGAATTCACTCTCCGGTTTCGTACCCTAGGAGCTCAGACCGGATGGCCATCAGAACCCCTTAAAGCCCTTTATCGTAAAGCCTAAAGCCGGGAACTCCAATCGGAACTCGCCTGCCGTGACCAGGCTCTTTCCTACGAGGAGTATATGGAGCTCGCGATTCAATCGGATAATTTAATAAGGTCACGCCGTGGAAGCTTCACCTCCTCACTTCGAGCACTTCCTGCTTCCTCCACTCAGAGCACTCCTGAACCCATGCAAGTAGGCTCGACTCACCTGATGGATGAGGAACGTGATCAACGCCTCAGAGACAACCTTTGTCTCCACTGCGGCAAGCCAGGGCACATCAGGACCAGCTGTCCAGTAAGGCCTCCCAGATCTACAAAATCACGGGTGAGTTCAGTTTCTTCCATGTCTTCCAGTCTTTCTATGACACTGCCCGTAATCATAGAGATTGAGAAGCTAAGACTAACCACCACCGCCTTTATAGATTCTGGTGCTGAGGGCAGTTTCATTGACGAGGCCTATGCTAAGCTTGTTCATATCCCTCTTCTTCCATGTGAATCCCGTGTGGCTGTGGCAGCCCTAGACGCCAGACCCCTGGGCTCAGGAGAAGTCCCCTTCACCACCCAGGACCTGAAACTTCTCGTTGGGCCATTACACACTGAATCTATCCGGTTCTTCACCATTCATTCACCAGATCACCCCATCATCCTGGGACTACCTTGGCTCGTAAGACATAACCCTGTCATTTCCTGGACCAAACGGCAAATCAAGAAGTGGTCGCTATACTGCCATGCACACTGTCTGAAGGGAGTCAAAGTACAGTCTTTACCTGTCACAAGCAGCACGCCATGTAAGGAGGATCTGGATCACCTTCCACCAGAGTACTTGGATTTTCAGGAGGCCTTCAGCAAAGAGCAAGCCACTCGTCTGCCACTTCATCGACCATATGATTGCACCATCGACCTCCTTCCTGGAGCAACTCCTCCCACAGGTCATATTTTCCCTTTGTCTAACCCTGAGTCCGAATGCATGAAGGCCTACATCAAAGAAGAATTAGCTAAGGGGTTTATTCGACCTTCACCTTCTCCAGCCTCAGCAGGATTTTTCTTTGTTAAGAAAAAAGATGGCAGCCTACGACCGTGCATCGATTACAGAGGTCTCAACGAAATTACTGTCAAGTACAGATATCCACTTCCTCTGGTTCCTGCTGCCTTAGAACAACTCCGCAAGGCTCAATACTTTACTAAGTTGGATTTAAGGAGTGCATATAACCTCATCAGAATAAAAGAGGGGGACGAGTGGAAAACTGCCTTCTCTACCACCACAGGGCACTACGAATATCTGGTCATGCCGTTCGGTCTCTCTAATAGCCCATCCGTCTTCCAGGCCCTGGTGAATGATGTATTCCGGGCAAAACTCAACCAATATGTTATTGTCTACATTGATGACATTTTAATTTACTCAGAGAACTTCCAGGACCATGTACAACACTTCAGAAACGTCTTACAACGACTCATCCAGCATCAAGTTTATGCTAAGTTACCCAAGTGTGAATTTCACCAAACTAGCATCTCATTCCTGGGCTACATTATCAGTCAAGAAGGAGTTACTATGGAGGAGAGCAAAGTAACCGCAGTATTGAACTGGCCTCGTCCCCGCACCATAAAGGATCTTCAGAGATTTTTGGGATTTGCTAACTTCTATCGGCACTTTATAAGAGGTTTTAGTCAGATAGCAGCACCGCTCACTACTATGACGAAGACAGTTAAAAAGAACCCACAAGGAGAGCAGGCATTTGCCAAATTAAAATCCAGGTTCACATCAGCACCCATCCTCAAGCACCCAGATCCAGAGAAGGAATTTACCGTAGAGGTGGATGCATCCAGCACCAGCATTGCAGCCGTGCTGTCAAGACTCCAATAAACTCTATCCCTGTACCTTCTATTCTCGTAAGTTGACTTCAGCTGAACGTAACTATGATGTCGGGGATCGAGAGCTTCTTGCATTGAAGGCTGCGCTAAGGGAATGGCGCCATTGGTTGGAGGGGTCCAAGTTACCATTTCTAGTTCTTACGGATCACCGTAACTTGGAATACATCTGCAGTGCTAAGCACCTTAACTCCCGTCAAGCAGGCTGGTCCCTCTTCTTCACTCGATTTGACTTTCATATTACTTATCGTCCAGGCACCAGGAACGGCAAGGTGGACGCCCTTTCCCACCAGCACGACCCAGAGGATCACACTCAGCTCCCGGAGTACATCATACCTCTCAATAGGGTCGTAGCTCCCATTCGATGGGACATCCAAGCGGAGATCACAGAGGCCCAGGCTACTGACCCCACACCACCAGAATGCCCTTCTGATCGCACCTACGTCCCGGAACCACTCCGTCAAAAGTTACTCCATATTATCCACGATTCACCCAGTGCAGGACATCCTGGTATAGTAGCCACAACCGAACTGGTCAACAACCGTTATTGGTGGTCTACCTTATCCTCTGACGTCATCCGGTTCGTCAACCGAATTAATGTCACCTGCTGTATCACTGAAGCTTCCCATCAAAAAGCAGCCGGACTCCTTCATCCATTACCCATCCCTCAAAGACCCTGGTCACACATAGCCATGGATTTCGTCACTGACTTACCAGCCTCTCACGGGTACACCACCATACTCACAATTATTGATCGTTTTTCTAAGGCCTGTCGACTGATACCCCTCGCCAAACTTCCTTCAGCCTGGGAAACCGCCCAAGTGATAATGGAACAGGTATTCAGATACTATGGGATCCCAGAAGACATTGTGACAGACCGGGGGCCTCAATTCACTTCACGTTTATGGAAAGGTTTCTGTACCCAGTTAAGTACATTAATGTCAGCCTAACATCGGGATAGCATCCTCAGTCCAAAGGACAAGCCGAGAGATAAAACCAAGAACTGGGTCGCTTCCTAAGATCTTACTGCCATACCAACCTGCAGGATTGGAGCCAGTACCTTCTTTGGGCAGAATATGCCCAAAACTCCCTTCAAAAACCCGCCACCGGTATGACCCCGTTTAAGTGTGTCCTGGGTTTTCAGCCTCCCATGTTCCCGTGGACCGGAGAGCCGACCAGTCTTCCCACTCTAGATCACTGGTTACAACGTAGTGAGGCTACCTGGAATCAAGCTCATGTACACCTTCAACGAGCAGTCCGCAGACTCACAGAGCAAGCCAACCGCCATGGAAGGCCCAATCCTGCCTACGAACCTGGCCAATGGGTGTGGTTGTCCATGCGAAACCTCCGTCTCCAGCAGTCCTGTAAGAAATTAAACCCAAGGTACGTGGGTCCTTTTCAGATTACCAGACAAATAACACCTGTGTCCTTCAGACTTCACTTACCGGCTCAATATAAAATCTCACCCACATTTCATGTCTCTCTGTTGAAGCCCGCTGATGCTCCGAATGGACAGAGGGGCCAAGATGAGGCCGCCGCTCTTGCGACACCCCCCCTGATCATCGACGGAGAGGAGACCTACCAGGTCAAGGAGATCCTGGACTCTCGACGTCGGGGTCAGGTGCTCCAATATCTCATCGATTGGGAGGGATATGGACCAGAGGAGCGATCCTGGGTAAGAGCCCGGGATATCCTAGATCCTTCTCTTACTGAGAACATCCCGAAAGACCAGCACCCAGACCCCGTGGTAGACCCCGACGTTCAGGAGCCGCTCGCAGGGGGGGGGGTTACCGCGACCGTCATCAGCGGTAACTATCGCCGGAATATTAGTTCCCACCTGGACTCTTTTTAGCGGCGCACGCCGGGCGCTTCCGCCCCAGGTGTTTCAGTTTATCTCCGCTATAAATAGAGACGGTTCAGTACAATCGGCGCAAAGTCTTGTTTTCACCAACAATTCTGAGCTTTACCCTTGTGGATTATTCTGACTGCCTTTGTTATTGACCTGGATTGTTTACCGCTTCTGATTCCTGCCTATTGCCATGACCACTGACTGGATTTATAGATTACGAACTCTTGCCTGATACCCTGGACTTCTGCTTTGATCTGGTACTGTTTTGTCTTGTCTCCGTTGTGTCCTTTTGCCGTGTCTTTGTCCCTTGCCTGTGTACTATGAGTATCTGTCTATTAAACAGTGAGCAAATGGATCCTATGTCTACTGAGTTTGAGTCACAAATATAATGGGGAGTGGAACGTTTTAATAACGTTTCAGTAACGTTATTAGAACATTAATATAACAGGAGACTAAAACATTATAAAAACATTTTTTATATCGTTCTTATGACCAGACAAGATCCTTAACATAATGTCTAAAAAACTGGAAATTTCGAACGTTCCAAGAACGTCTAAACAATAAAGTTTTTCTAACTCAATGGTAACATTACGGGAACGATTTTAATAACCTAAAATGGTTTGCTGGGTGTCATCTACCCATCGTGTAACTGCATGTCTTGTTTGTTTGGAGAGCTCCATGAACCACATGACCACACGCAAGCAGAGCTTTTTGCAACTTTCATTTTCAATGTTGTCTGGCTTTAACTGAAGCGCTATCTTTATAAAATATACACAGTTCGCCAAAACTGTATTTATAGTTTGAATTGAATGTTAAATATTACAAAATGTATAAGCTGAGATATTGCAGGGTTGCCACTTTGACGTGATATTTACATGAGCAGAATGCAAAAAGCCTGGAAGCGTGAAAGTCTTGAATACAGGAACATCACAGTGACTTAGAAAATAAATGTTCATGGTTGTCTGATAAAAAAAAGGATCTGATTAAACTTTTTTTAAACCAGCTCAGTCATGTGAAAACCACTTTTGCAGAAAGGAATCTGAGAATGAATGACTAGTCCCTTAGTTGCTTCCCTTTTCAGCATACATAACAAACAAAAACACTTCCTCATCTGAGGTGGCAGGGGAACAAGGCATATCTTAAAAAGGCATTCTGATATCTCATTTAGTTTGTATTTGGATTGGTTTCGTTTTAACCCAATTTCTCATTCCCTGATTATGACCTTTGACTTGTTTGCCTATGCAATTTTCTGATCTTTGCGTATTGTTTGTTTTGTTTCTAGTACTGCTTTCAGATTAGTCTCTCTTTTCTAAATCATTTTTTGTGACACACACCAAGATCATTAAAGAATCATGCAAGTAAAACAGCTCCTTTTAGTTATAGTTGATGAAGTAGCTGTAAAGTTGATGAAAACATTAGTTTTTAGTTATTTTTTTTTTTAGGTTTATTCTGTGACAACAGAACAATGAAGACAGAGATTTACAGTATCACCATCAAACATTTATACATAATTCACATATGTCATCATGCAAATTCACAATGCTTTGTATCTATTTTTTCCTGTTCACAATTTAACAGAGAATAAAATAATGTATAAATAAATATGTTCATGTACAAATACAATAGTGCAATCTTAATGATCATGTGCAAGGAAACACTCAAATGAAAGCATTAGGGGGAAACAATTATATGCATTTAATTTGTTGCCATGAGAAAATTTGTACATTAAATTAAAACACAAACACCCAACCAATAAATGCTAAATCAGAAAATCGGTATCATCGCTACAAACGCACACAAATAAACAAACACACACACACACACACACACACACAAGAGCTTTCAGAGCCAAATTATTTGAATGTAAGGTGCACTTTGAACAAAGAGAAAATTAATATAATATGTATTTATCATAAATATCAATAAATAAATGTGTTACTTAATGTCACCACCCGTTGTATATATCAATCAGCCTCCTTTCTTGAAGCTCTAAGATGGTTTTATGCTCAATCCCTCCACTGTGTTTACCAGTGCGTTTGAAAGACTTGGGTGTGTTCTCGAAATAGTGGTGCCAGGTGCCATAACTGTTTGCACCAAAGCCAAACACATTGACCTAAGCAAAGTAAAAAAAAAAAAAAAAACACATTAGCAAAAGCAATTGACGTTAGTGCACAGCACACAAACCCAAGAAAGTAACTGCTAAAAGCTTTACCTTGTCACAAATGTGCATGGCGAATATTAACACAAGAAAGCCTGTAGATGGATAGGATCTGCGAGACTTAATATGCAACCACGTATTGTGCACATAATGCATGAAAGCAGGGTGCATAACCATCACCTGAAAGAATGAAAAAACAATTGTAGCCAATTTAGAAACCACAATGGGGTCTAAAAAAGTCTGGGACTCAGAACCTGAAAATAATCACAAGCTTTAACATTTTTTTAAACAAAGAAATGTTAAGATGTCAAATGAAACACCTCTGCACCTAGTGTTTACATCATCACGTATCATTGTGATCCTAAAAGGTCGCATTGAAAGTATCATGCAATTATCTCATGCCTAGTCTTGTGCATCATTACATTGGTCTCAATAGCTTTTAGATCTCATTGGTGAAGCTTGTAGAGACAAAGTGCCCTTTCTTCTGCCAAATTACGTAAACTCAGAGGTCTTTCATTGAACTCTTTTACTGAAAGATATATACTTGTCTTACTTTGTCCTTGTTGGCTTGTAGCTTGTCTATAACCTTAAACCGTGTTCTGTAAAGTAATACAATAAGAGAAAAAGTGTCAAAACAATTAAATAAATAATTGGCGATAAAATATCTGCAAGTCATTCAAAATATGACTAAATATATGGAATAATATATATATATATATTTTTTTTTTTTTTTTTTTGGCTTCTTTTGTTTTTTTTTTTAGGTTTACATGACAGGGACAATACTCATCAATAATACAAATACAAATAATACAAATTCACAATGTGCCAGCTATAACCTTATGAACTGTTTCACAATCAAAAAAATAGATTTTTCTTTAGAACAAAACCTATGTCTCACATTTCTATGGAAGCCCGTTTCCACCTCTGAATTTAAAACTTTTTATCTCACAACTGACGATACAAACTCGCTATTCTGAGGAAAAAAAAGATATAAAGTCGCAATTGTCAGTTACAAAGTCAAATTTTTAGCAGAAAAAAAGATATGTTCTTAGAACTGCGACTTTATAGAACTTCTGACTTGAAAAACTCACAATTGCGATTTTATAACTCAGAGTTGAGAGTTAATCTCACGATTTTAAGGAAAAAAGTCAGACTTTTGAGATAAAAAGTAGCAATAACCTTTTTTATTCAGTGGCGGAAATGTACATTTCACCTCAAAATCAAAAGAAATACATTTCAGAATACATGTTTTTGGACATTTGATGTTATTGCCTTTTGCCTTCAAACCAGCATCAACTTTAGCAATGATTTTTGAAGATCAAGCTACCCCTTTTTAGTCACATTTTTATGTGGAGGGTCCTCTGTTGTTAAAGTCTTAACGTAATGGTTTTGCATGCATAATATAAGTTCGGATTAATTTGGCCGCATGCACACAACAGTGGGGTAGTGCAAACTGTTGTGGCAATCTACTCAACACTGGAACCACCACCACTGCAAACGCTGTGTCATCAGCCACTCTTCAATCACAGTCATAGATTGGAGAGCTGAGCTCATAAGAGCTAATGCTAATGAGCGCTACATCCGCTGCTTGTTTATACTCGCGCTGCAATCAGGTGCAGCTGGATGTTAATCAGCACATACCAATTTCATTGCTGTGTTTTCATACACGACTCGGATTGACTGACTGAAAGGGAACAAGACATACTAGAAGTGATGGCATGGTTCCCACAGAGCCCTGATCTCAACAGCATTGAGTGTGTCTGGGATTACATGAAGAGACAGCCTAGTTCTCCAAGATTTTTGGAACAACCTATTGTACCAGCCGAGTTCCTTCAAGTGTACCTAGAAGAATTGCTACTGTTTTGAAAGCAAAGGGTGGTCAAATATTGATTTTATTTAGATTTCTCTTTTGTACATTCTCTGCATTTTGTTCATTTATGAAAATAAATGTTTAACACTTCCATTTTTGAAAGCATTCTTTGTTCACAGCATTTTTTCACACCTGCCTAAAAGTTTTGTCCAGTACTGTGTGTATATATACAATACCTTTTCTTAAGGTTTACTTGACAGGTACAATATATATATATATATATATTACAGGTACAATGAATATCGGTGATACAAAATTGTTTTTGTGATCTTCTCACCGTTTGATAGAGCCGTCAGTGAGAGCACTGGTGACCCACTGGATGTCTAGTGTTTTGAAGGGCAACAGCACCATGTGCGTGTAGTTATCCAGATGGGTGGCACTCTCTGGGTACATGATACGATGGGTCGTCCTGTATCCCACGTCTTTCTCATAGCCTTGAACTGGTGCCTTATTCATCCTGTGGAGAGTTGTAAAATTCTAGTCTCAGTCATAATTACTTCACTATATAGAGTCATGTAAAAAAAAGTTTACCTGAACACAAAATCGTGGTCGTCTATAACAGGACCATAGTATGACCCTAAAAGGTTCCCAGAGTTCCCCACCACAGCACAAGTTCGACAGCGGGACGGGCCGGCATCTCTGTACCGCTCCTCTCCAGGAATGACAGAAAACAGCTCCTTTATCACTTGAGAGTAATTAGCTTTGCTCCTTGTAGATTGTAGAGACTGTGAACATATTACAAATGAATTAGTGACTTCATCAGCATTTGATATAACCTAACACTATCAAATAAGCAAATAAATTTGAGATCAGTAAAATTTTTTGTTTTTGTCCAGAAAGAAATTAACTGTATAGTGTACACATACACACACATATCTGTATTTCATATTTGCAATAAAGAAACAAATACATTTTTGCAATACATATTCCTCTTTGTTCTTTTGCAGTCAGCAGTGTAAAGAACTGACTTCTTTTCATTGTGAAAATGAATGGAGCTGGCCACACCTAAAATATTTAGGTTAAAATGTGCTGAAATGAATTTCAAAGAATTTCAAAAGAGTCACACAAAAATTCCCTTGACGCGACACAATGGGCACAAAGGACCTTGTAAATGCAATGGAATTTGTTTTTGGTGTTGTTTGATTCCATTTTGAAGATGTAAGTGTGTCGTCACAATGATTTAGCAAACCAGAGGGATTTCTAAAAAAAATTGTTTGGTACTGAAGACTAAATAATGGCTCCATAAGTATGTCTGAGACATAATTTGAAAGCGCTCTTAATCAAAGTCTGAATTGCTGACAATCCAGCTTATACATTTAAAAATGGATTGAAAAAATGGAAATACACTAAGCCAATACCTGCCACCACTTAAAGATGTCGTCAGGGAGGATGTTGTTATTGAGAGAGAGCACTGGGGGAACATCTTTTCTGAAATGTTTAGCAAACCACTCGTCGTCACTCACAGCCAAACAGCGTTCGATGCAGGCACAGGGTTCTTCATGAAAAAGTTGCTCAACCACACTGTTGTTCACCAAATCTTTCAAATGTTCATAAGGAACTTTATGTATGCTCACAGTAAAGAAGGTGGCACTTATCAAAACCAAGACGATGACCTTCACAAATTTACACCAGCGCATTTTGAAAGCTGAGGGGCTTCTACTCTCTGATTGGTGGGCCGGTTCAGAATAAGGTTGAGGTGATTCCAGCTAGTACCTCTCTGCTCGTTCTGAGATCCGATGCAAGAACCTGGGTGATTAATAACAATAAAGACATTTATTTATAGAAATTAGGAAATTAAGAGTAGTGAGTGTAAGAGTAGCTGACTGTCAGATTTATATTTCAATATTCTTCAAGGCACTATTTTGGGCTAGACCTATTACTAAGTTACTCCAATACATGATCCAAATGCTCATGATTAATTCATTTAGGTTTCTATAGGTTTAGTTTTTATAAAGGTACATTTGAAAAATAAATTGAAGAAAACACAACATGTCAATATTTGCAGTCTTTCTTTTGAATTTTCTATTCATCAAAAAAATCTTGAACAATACTAAACCATTGAGCAGCTTAACTAGAAATGTCTCAAGCAACAAAAAAGTAATGATTTTCTTCCAGCAATTGCCTAAGGATTCATATTATATCAGTTTACTAGTAGAGAAACAAAACAGTAAACATGTTCAAAAGGAAGCGAGTTTATGATTAAAACAAGAGCAAATACCTGCCAACAAGAGTCAGAATTCTTAATTTGACTGATAGATCTGATTTTGTTCTAAGAATAGATTAAACTTTCTTAATTTTATTCAGTTTCTCAGAAAACAAGAATTCATATTTTCATTTTACTTCACAAGCAGTTTAATTAGCCATATTTTAAATATATTTTACAGGTTGTTTTGAGTCACCATTGACTTCCAGTATTTTTCCTGTCAGTGGCGCCCCTGCGATTTACTGATGTTCCAGAAAATCAGAAAGAAGACACAAACGATTACAGCTTCAGACTCACTGACACTGAAGTAACATAACCTAACATGAAAAGGTGATTGTGTCACGCTGGTCTATAGAAATCTGAACCGGTTTTAATTTTTTTGCCACCCAACGTACTGATTTATGACAAAATACTGTGAACATGTTAACCTTCTAAACATAATGTTGTACTTGATAATGATACTTTTTAAAGAAACAAATGTAAACAGGCTACATTAATAAACACATGAGTTTATAGAGTAGCTTACTTTTTTTCTATCGAGAATGACCACTGCGGATGATTCGCGTAAATACAACCCCGAACGTCTCAAAATACATGGTAGAGGGGCTAAATATCTAATTGCGACATCATAAGAATAGTAGCCTAAAAATGTACTCACGTTTAGTCCTGCTTTGAATCCTGCTATGTGAGCACGTCCGTGGACCTTGATCGTGAATGTCGGGAGAGTGCAGTGTGTGCAACTGGTTAGAGCAGATTAAACTTGTCATACAAACTCCTTTCTCATTACAATTATTGATATCCGCTGGGTGTGTGGAGTTTTTTTGATTCTCAACATCATGCTTTAAAAAAGAAATCGACAAATGCAAGTGAGGCGATATAGCCAACGCTTGTGTTGATCGAGCTATTAAACATTTCTTCCTCTTTTCGACTGTTTAAGCTATAACAGTCCAAAAGAGGAAGAAAAGTGTATTCCCTCAAAACAAGGCTACAGTTCCGCAATGAAATAAACGCAATACCATTCTACTGTTTTATTTCATCTGATGAGGTAAGGCGAGAAAAAAAACCCCAAAAAAACAGATGCTTTAAACCACTTCTAGTGTGTAAACCTAATGTGACACTTTTTTTCATCTCAAAAGAATAATCCAGTGAAAGACTCTTGCAGAAGCAAAATAATAATAATTATTATTATTATTATTATTATTAATAATAATAAAAGACAAAAAAATAAAAACTCTGAAGCAAAGAAATTAGTCGATGTATACGCATGCTTATTTTGTACGTGCATTGTTCTAAATGCCCATCATTGTGCTTATTTTAAAAGGCTGATGCTATTGGACTTGTAGACATGTAGATGCATGCTTATTGTGTACGTGCATTGTTCTAAATGGCCATCATTGTGCTAATTTTAAAAGGATGATTGGACATGTAGACTACACCCCCACCCCCACCCCCGCGCTGTGTCACGCTAAAGAACTCTTTATGCACCTAGTCACCCAAAAGCATATTCAAACACGTAATCAATTCTTGTCAGAGCCGTGTCCTCTTTGGGTTACATTTTTAAAATGCTTTATACTAAAAACCAGCAGCATTTGTATTTATGTTGGAGGTTGTACTCATTTTTTTTTTTTAAATATTACATGTTTATATATATATATATATATATATATATATATAACTATATTTTGTCATCATCCTCCAAATGTGAACAGGTAAAACTGGTAATACTAGTTGAGAGACAGACATGAAATGCTTTTTTTATTGAGGAGGCAGAAGATTTCGGCACTCGGATACTTTGATGATTTAGATGCCAAGTAATAAAGTCTAGGAAAAGTAATTTCTTGCTTACGATACTATAAATACTTCAGTCTACATTGGCTTAGGAGATACACGAGGAACCTATCCTGACATTCTTGTAATTTGGGTAAGTTTCAAATTCTGGGGTAAATATTACATTGATTATTAGTATTCAATTTGTATTTAAATTTGATCAGTGAAATCAACTTAATATGTTTTTGACTCTGAACTGTCGTCTGTTTGTCAGAACTGCTAGGCTACTTTAACGGATTTGAGAATGTTGTATTAAAAATTACTCAAATTAACTTTTCTTTTGGTAAAACTCTGTTTCTTTTTGTTTAATTTCATCAGTCTGTTTTCGGTATAATATCGAACTAAAACAATTGATAAAGAATCTTTGCCGCATTCATCTACTCATGGCGTAAAAGTGATAAAATAGCCTATTTCTAAAAATAACAATTTGCCTACTTTTTTTTTTTTGCATATATTTACTTTTATATTTAGTATAAGTACAACTGAAGCGGAGCCCAAGTTGTTGTTGTTGTTGTTTTTTTTAGTTTGTTAATTTGTTTATTAAACTAGATTTCGACCCATTATTAAGTAAAAAAAAAATAACTAAGGATCGAAAACTAAAATAAAATTTTTAAAAGAACTCATACATTCAGGCAGAAATGACAAAGTTATAACCTTCATGACGTCGACGTTTTTGCAGGGTTGTTCCTTCAGTACACAGAACTGTCTCTCTTAAGATAAGAAACTAGAATGCATAACCATAAAACTAACGCGTTTTTCTGTCTTTCTAAAAGGTTATTTTTCCACCAGGAACACGAAACACGCAAAAGATGAACATCTTCAATAGACTGACGCTTCGCTACGTCACCCTGCTTTTGAGCTTCATGACTATCTTTCTTTTGTACACCCAAAACCCGATCGATAACGTAGACTCATTTGATAACTCCATCTTTGAAGCTTCATGCTCCTGTAAGTCTTGCGTCATGGGCTTTATGGACGATGACTGGTTCATTTATCGCTACGATCCCAGTATTCCACCTCTGCTGAACAGAAAAAACAGCGTGTTACGTCGAGACACCTACAGATGGTGGAGGGTACGTCTTTAAATATTACATGCTAAATACCCATCTGTAAGTTTGCTAATAATAATGTGACCCAAAATGCCCCTGTGAATTACAGATGAGTCTTTTACAATGTCAGATTGCAATTTATGAGGGACAGTTAAACATTACTTAAAGAGACATTTAACTCTATCACAAAACCCTGATAACATCTGCAAAACATATTTGAGTGTTTGCCAGAACATTTCCTTTTAGAGGTCAAATACTTTTATACGCCTTTAATGATTAAGAATGCATGTAAAACTGACATCTGACGTCAAAATAATTTATTAGAGTCAACTTTTGTGCTTGTACATCTAAAGAATATCACAAGACATCCTGAAGTAGCCAGTAGTAAAAAAAGATTGTGCTTATCTTGAGCTTTCAAATATTTGTCCAGGGTCTACAACCATCAAAGTTCAGAGTCAACTACACAGAGGTGGTGGATCAGATGTTTTCTCTCTTCCCTGATAAAGAGCACTACTCAGACGCCGGTCCAGATCGCTGCAGAACCTGTGCTGTGGTGGGAAACTCTGCAAACCTTCTGGGTTCCCATTATGGGTCTCTAATAGACTTCCATGATGTTGTGATTAGGTACAAGAACAAAATAATGCACAGAATTATCTGATAACCGTTCTCTAAACCAGTAGCCTATCAACACCTGTTACTTGTATTGATCTCACAGGATAAATAAAGGCCCGACAAAAGGTTATGAAAGAGATGTGGGGTCAAAGACGACTCACCGGATTCTGTATCCCGAAAGCGCCATGGACTTGGACAACTCCACCCATCTTGTGCTTTTTCCCTTTAAGATTCGTGACATGCAGTGGCTCATAAGTACTTTCACCACTAGACACATCACAAGGTGAGCATGTTTGTGAAAAAAAAAACAATGGGAAAAATATAAAATAATTATATATCTGCATGATTAGTAATCCATCTTTTTGTTCATCAGCACCTACACACGAGTCAAATCTTCGATCAAAGCGGCTGAGAACAAGGTGAGTATCTATGTCATTAAATGGATGTAAAAAGACTGTTTACGAACCCTTAAAATAAACAGTATGTCTCATAAATGTTTTGGTTTCTATTTAGGTGATGGTCCTTCACCCTTCTTTCATAAAATATGTCTATGAGAAATGGCTTCTGAAACATGGCAGATACCCATCGACTGGCTTCATTACAATAATATTTGCCCTGCATATCTGTGATCAGGTAATGTTTGCATTTTCAGTTTAGACTTTTAATTGTATAAGATTAGGAAGCAAACAGTACACACGAAGCAGCAATGTGAATATTAAATTCCTTTTAAAAGTGTCCCTAAAATAATTTGCATGTGCACACAGAATTTGATCTTAACAATTGCCTCTGTTTTAAATAACATCAAATATTCACAAATACATTTCCTGTCACTTTTCCTGCATGGCGTTCATTTGTGGGTTTCCTGTACATTGTTGTTTTCTTTGCATCTGTGCATTGCCGCACACATTTGTGGATTTTAAAACATTTCTAGCATCACGATGCAGGTAATCCACAGATATATCGACTCTGCCACACCGAGCCAATCAGATAACAGCAACTGAGTTCTGACTACTTCATGCTTTTTTTAACTAATCATGTTTTGCATCACAGTCACAGTGAGAACAAAGTCAGTAACCATCTTTTTCTCATGGTGGACTGTCTGATTTAAAAGGGATGGTTTACCCCAAAATTAAAGGTTTTCAATTTTTAGACACACAAGTTGTTGCAACCTTTTAACCTTTTAATAATTCTACTTAACATAAAAGAAGATATTTAGGAAAATGTTGGTAACCACATAGTTTCTGGTCCCCACTGACTTTCCAAGTATTTTCCCCCTTACAAACAGTTAACGGTAGCCATTGTCTTTGACAGTAGGAAAAGTTTTTTAAAAGTATGATTTGAACACAATGAAATGACAAAACTGCTCTCTCTTACACAGGTAAATGTCTTTGGGTTTGGGGCTTCAAGCACTGGAACCTGGCATCATTACTTTGACAGAAGTCGCACACACTTTAAAGCCGGTCCTCATGGTGGAGACTTTGAAAACAAAACATTGCATCAACTTCAGCAGCGAAACAAGATTTTCATACATAAAGGGTATTGATAGAATCACCAGGAATGGTCATGTTTGGTTAACATGTAACTTTTGACCAGGAGTGAAGTCATTTGTCAATCTCTTTACATCTTTACTGAAAAAAACTGCATACCTTTCTTGTGGCAAAAAGTTTAATGTGTTAACAAACCTTACTATTATCCCGGTTTTGCTACAGTTACACAAGTTTGTGTACACATTAGACTAAATATAAAGTCATAAATAAGAGTTCAATTTAAGGAAGGATGTCAAAATGAAGTATACCAAACAGCTAATTAATGTAAAAATGAAAGGTATGAAAGGTGTGTGTGTGTGTGTGTGTGTGTGTGTGTGTGTTTATTTTTTTTTCTAATTAGGACGGATAAGCTATTCAAGTTGTTCATATAATTAAAAACATGTGGTCATTAATAAATCCCAAATTAATTGCACTTCAAATTTGGCTGTGAAATTACTCTCAAAAGATAATTTAATTGTTATGTAAATTAATAAAAAATGTACGGGTTATTTTTCACTGTAATTCATGTATTTATGTAATTAACGCGCTATTTATATAAATGTTATCTAACTATGGTAATAATGTTCTGTGAGCTGTAGCAAATGCTACGTAGCGTATTTATAATAATTTACTGTATCTCAACGCTTTAAACATATTGTATTTGCCAGCTGCTCTTGTACTAAAGTACTAATCTAAGACATCCGGAATGTGTTTATGGATCCTCGAATGCTATTTTGGTCAAAACGAAAAACGAAAAGGATGAGAACTGTGGTAGCAAATCCTAGACCTATAAGAAATGTAAACACAAGACAAAAATAAAATTTTTCATGTTGTTTAACTGAAAATATTCCCAGCTCTCTGAAAGGCCAAAATATACTTCGGTGTCCATATGCGAAATTCTTTATCAGGAGCATTATGTCATGCATAATATGATCCGGAGGGCTCGCGGACAGCCGCGCAACAGCGCATGCGCAAGAAAAGGACAGCAGATACGCATGCTTTGTGCAAATACCCACCCACGCGGTCTTTGCAACTGACAGCTTGCCCACTATGACGAGCTTCCTGTATTTGGCCCAAATGTTCAGGACTACTTTGATGGAACACACTTAGGGCTATGTTGTTAGAAGGCAAGTGTTTATATCATTTTAAATAAACTGCATTAATCAACTTTTAAATGTCTGTTCATTGTTAACTATAAATTTGGCACAATTGCATTTTTGGTGCTTCTATTTAAGCGATAAAAAGCATTTGTAATTAAACCACCACTAGTCCTCCTGTCTCTGCCAGTAAAGCGTGCAACACTTTGTTTTCTACCAAATTATACAAGTTCTAATTAGCCTATTATTGCTGGCTGTTATTTATAGCTGCCCTGCGTCTCAATGGTTATACGATCTACCCTAAATAGTGGCTATGTGAGATTCATTAGAATAAGTAGGCTAAGTCCCAAAGCGTAGTATCCTGAAAAAGTATATATTTGTCATTGACATAAATGAACTGCCCTAAGGACCAAATGCTGAACTGTACACCAGACACACTCTAGGGGTGCTTCTCATTTCTGATTTGTGCATCCTCGTTTCCTTTCCTCGTGTTTTAGCTCCACCTCTTCAGGATGCAAGGGAAGGACACAGGGAAAAGACGCGAGGACGGAGGAATGGAAGCAAGTGAAATGATATATCCTCGCTCCCTTTAGC
>JAUMHQ010000029.1:893808-908372 GCA_032361165.1 Enteromius paludinosus | reverse complement strand
CTTATTGTCTGAGCTGAAACTTCAGTACCCGCATCTGACAAATCTTTTTTTCAGTTCCTCAGCAGTCACACAGGGACTTTTCTCCACTTTGCGCTTTAAGTTGCACACAGCAGTCGAAGTCAGCATCTTCTTTCTGCCACGACCAGGTAGCGTTTCAGCAGTGCCCTTTGCTTTGAATTTGCGAATGATGCTTCCTATGGTGTCTCTTGGAATGTTTAACATCTTTGCAGTCTTCTTATAGCCATTGCCCTTCCTGTGAAGAGAAATCACCTCTTCTCTTGTCTTCCTGGACCGTTCTCTTGACTTCACCGTGTTTGTAAACACACCAGTAAATGTCTAGAAGGAGCTGAGTATCAGTCATTTTAAATCTGCCTAATTGGTGCTTAGTATGCTTGATTGCTGCTCGTTGACATCCACAGGTGTTTTCAATACCTGATCGAAAACCCTTGCATGAACCTCTGTTCTTAACAGTGGTAGTCTTTAAGGGGTTGAATAATTATGTCAATGAAGAAATCACAAAAAAAAACATTTAATACTGTATTACAAAAACAATTGATGTCATTTTAGTTGGATTTGGTTCTTTAAAAAGTCCTTGTAAGATTTCATTCTGAACACAATTACAAATGTACACTGAATTCCCTAAAACCCTTTACGGCATTGGGGGTTGAATAATTTTGAACACAACTGTATGTGTGTACTGGGTATATATATATATATATCTCCAGTATAAAAATACACAGTAAGAAAAAAACATGAATAATTTCAGTACTTGTGCAGATCGTGCATTCAGTACAAAATTGACATTGTTTATGGGGAAAAAAACAATTTCTTATACAATGAAACTAGTGTAAATACGGTCTCCATTTGAAATCTGTTCACATGTCCACAGCCCAGTTTGGAGCTAATGCCATCCTGGGAGTGTCTCTGGCCATCTGTAAGGCCGGTGCGGCAGAAAAAGGCGTCCCTCTGTATCGTCATATTGCTGATCTGGCAGGAAACACAGAACTAGTGTTGCCAGTTCCTGTAAGAAAACTCATTTCTCAACTGCATGCCTTCAGTTCGCAAACATCATAATTCACATCTGTAGCTATTCTCTCTTGATTATCTAGGGAAATAGACTGACTAGGCACGTCTTCTCAATCCATTCGTCAGGCCTTTAATGTCATCAACGGAGGCTCTCACGCCGGAAACAAGCTGGCCATGCAGGAATTCATGGTTCTTCCTGTGGGGGCGGAGTCATTCCGTGACGCCCTGCGCGTCGGAGCCGAGCTCTACCAGACGCTGAAGGGTGTCATCAAGGAGAAGTACGGCCAAGACGCCACCAACGTCGGCGACGAGGGAGGATTCGCTCCAAACATCCTGGAGAACAGCGAAGGTAGAGCTTGGCACGCTAGAAAAGCTTTATCACCTTGTCTGAGTGTGTGATCCAATTTCATCATAATCAATTTATCCATTACTGGCTCTATCACGTCCCACAGCACTTGAGCTGATAAAGACCGCCATAGACAAGGCCGGCTTCACAGATAAAATCGTGATTGGGATGGATGTAGCTGCCTCTGAGTTCTACCGTGACGGCAAGTACGACCTCGACTTCAAGTCTCCTCCAAACCCAGACAGACACATCTCCAGCGACGAGCTGTTAGAGATCTACCAGACCTTTGTCAACGATTACCCAGGTAATAGGATAGGATAGGTGCTTTATTAATCCCTGCAGGGACACTGGTTTGCATAGCAGCCAAACATAAACCATATAACACAAAATAAATGCAATAAATATAAAAAAACACACTAAAAAAAATCTCTTCTGCATCATTACTCCAGTCTTCAGTGTCACTTGGTCCTTCAGAAATCGTAATATGTAATAAACTGATTTTCTGGTCAAGAAACTGTCAAGATACAGTTTTTTCTGGATGCTTTGATGCATTTATTCGAAATAAAACTATTTTGTAGCATTATAATTATTCATACGGTCACTTTTAACAATGTTATGCTTTCTTGCTAAATAAAAGTATTCATTAATCTTTTGTTCTTGTCTTAATTGCTAGTGGTGTCCATTGAGGACCCGTTCGATCAGGACGACTGGCCCGCTTGGACTAACATGACGGGCTCTGTGGGGATCCAGATCGTGGGCGACGACTTGACCGTGACAAACCCAAAGAGGATAGAGAAAGCTGCGGAAGACCGTGCATGCAACTGTCTGCTCCTGAAGGTCAACCAGATTGGCACAGTCACAGAGGCCATCCAGGCGTGAGTAACTATACACACGTCAATCTGAAAATCACGTCTCATAAAACATACTTCATTACCAGCGCGTTTCCAGCTCCTTATCTTCTCATTTTGAACTGTTTGAACCCTCAGATGTAAGCTCGCTCAGGCCAACGGATGGGGTGTGATGGTCAGTCATCGCTCAGGAGAGACAGAAGACACTTTCATCGCTGATCTAGTGGTGGGACTCTGCACTGGACAGGTACACACCGTTATGTAAAAAGATAATAAGTTTTAAAAAAGCATCTTAATTGAATCTTGGCTTTAACAAATTACCACTTTTTCTCTTATCTTTCAGATAAAGACAGGAGCTCCATGTAGATCTGAGCGTCTTGCAAAATACAACCAACTTATGAGGCAAGAGAGCATTCAGTCTTGCTATTTACCAGTAAAAATTGATTTTTAGTCCCCAAAACAATGTCCAATGTCCACAAAAGTGTCATATTTTTTTTATAGTTACTAAAATTTGCTTGCAAAGTGATCACAGAAATATTCAAAAAAAAATTATTGATGGTTTTATTTTTCTCTTTTTTATATATATTTTACATTTTGTTGAGCGTTTTGATATTTTTTAGGTTTTGTCATTTTTTAATATGCATTAATACTATTTGTTTTCATTTAAATTTTTAGTTTTTAAATTTAAATTTAATATAGTTGAATTGAACAATAATGTAATTTTATTACATAAAGTAGTTTTTAATGGTTTTGACATTACATAACTACAATTGTATTTTATTTATTTATTCATTTAAATGTTTTTTTACTTAAGTTACTGCTAGAATTGTTTGTACTTCCATTAAATAAAGCCAATTTTCTTTAGAAATATTAGATTTTGCATCAGCCCATGCAAATGAATATGACTCAACTGACTGAAAAAGTCCCAGTCTCAAAAATAGCGTTGGCCACATAAGAAAGCAATAATTACTTTGATTAACATTGTCGATTACAGCCTTCTAGCTGTTTCTCTGTCACCTCCTGTTCCTGTATAATTAATCCATGTCCATCTCTGCCAATCTGTTTTTTTTCCCTCCCTCACAGGATTGAAGAAGAACTGGGCGATCAGGCTCGATTCGCCGGGCACAATTTCAGAAACCCCAGCGCTCTGTGATACTAACGTCACCACCCCGAAATCACACAAAAAACAACTGACAAACAGAGTATGTACTGCACTGAACCGACTGACGGCCCCTCAAATCATTCAAAATGCATTAAATCAGCACTATTTGCACTGAAATACAAAAGATGACTCAGACACTTAAAGTATATATTTAAACTGAACCGGACTGTGGACAGGCTTTGATAGACCAAATATAATGCACAGTGGGTCCTGGACCGAACAACTTCATGCACAAGTGAAACATGTGCACAGGGTGGACATGCATGCGTATTACTCAGAAAAAATGGACCTTGAATTTAACAAGGCAAAAGGTTATTAAAAAAGAAGGATTTAACTCAGATGGAATAAAAGTAGAGATTTATTTTAATCAGGTGCAATCTTTAAAATTAAGCTTCAGTTTAGATGTGAAATGTATGTACAGAAAAAAGCACTGTCTAGGTTGACTTGCACACGCTAAAGAAATCAAATGTAATTTTTTTGGTTCATTGCATGAGAGCTAGGCTAAAATAAATAGATTTTGGAAAAAGGAGAATAGAAAAATAAAATGAGATGAAGTGACAGTGACAGTGAAGAAATCAGGGTCCAGTTCATTTGCCTGGGGCGTTAGATGCTTTTTAATCAAACAATACTCTTTCGCAGATGCTGTTTTTTGTGTCCATCTCTGACCCCAGAGGCATGCTGAGAAATTTAACAAAAATAGGGTGTTTTAAACCTCTAACATAAAAAATGAAGAGTGTTTTACTCATTTTAGTGTATAAAACATTTGAAATAATGTGTGTAGAATCTATTTGTTTCTGTATATCGTTGTCATTGATTTGAAAGGTCAAAATATGTCCTGAGTTTGTTGTGATATAGTGGTCTTATGGCTCCTTACATAAATCAAGATGAGAAAAATACAAAAAATGAGAATGAAATCTAAAGATCCTCATATTACTTCTAATAATAACCCCCTAATCTTCTTTAGTATGCCTCGTTTTCTCATGCAATGGCTCTTAAAATGTACTTTCAGCCCGGATCTCCATCCTAAAAGGGAAGTGGAATTTCTTTGCATGGAATAAAACAATCTGTAAGCGAGCCATCACATTTCTGGCCCGACCAATGGCGTGTGTACAATGGCACTGTCCAAATCTGTAGCGAAAGATAGACACAACAATCACGATGACAGACACGCTTACACAAGACAGAGACCAAACACACTCACTCACTCACATTTGTGTAGCAAAGTCTCACCCTCAACGCACACGACTCCTTACTCTCTCCCTCATGGACTTGCAGTCTGTGTTTCATCCGTCGCCTCTCCCCCTTTGCCTTCTTGTGGTTATGGCTTGGCTTGTTCCCTCGTACCTCAAATCTTTTTCCTTACTCATGACTTATCTTTTCATCATTTTTGTGAGATTATTGTGGTGAAAGAAGGAAATGAAAGCAAGCTGGAGAGAAATAAAAAATAAATAAAATAAATAACTGACGAGCATGTCAGTGAATAATGTTATGGAATAATAAAGCTGTCATTACTTTCGTCAACCTTGAGTGCCTAAGTGTGTTTTCTTCTCGTCGTTTAAAGCGGAGGAGGACTTTTAAAGGGCTTTTCGCCATTTAGATACTCAATTATAGAGCAAGGTAGTGTTTTAAAATTGCATTTCTTGTCTTCTGCATTTAGAAGGCTCATTCAAACAAAGTTTTTAAAAGAAATGACTACTTTTATTCTCAGAAGATGCATTAAATGGATCAAAAGTGTCAGTTAAGACATGTTTCTATTCATCCGTGTATATATAAGCATTTCCACAGAAATATTACACTGCGACATGATTTTTAACTTTGATATTAATAACGGTTTCTTGAGCAGCAAATCAGCATGATTTCTAAAGGATCATGCTGAAAGTTCAGCTTTGCATCACAGAAATAATTAACATTTAAAAAAAAATGCAACTAAAAAAGTTATTTTAAATTGTAATAACATTTAATTATTAGTGGTTTTAATTAAAGGGGTCATCCGGTTTGGACTGAAATGTGTGAGACTACAATGATAAAGATCCACCGGTAGTTTTCTTTTAATTTAATAAAAATAAGTTGCCCCTTCTAAAATCAAGCCATTCTCAAATGAAGGTCACACCGACAGAGGCCACTCCCACAATAGTTGATTGACAGCAGCGTGTCACACAGACTGAACTGGTGTCTAACCTCAGTCCCGCCCTGAGCAGTGTTGCCAGATCAGACCAATTTGGCGGGTTTCAATTTGTTTGCGCGGGTGAATATTGGCTTTGGCGGGTGGACAAAATTTGGGCGGGCTTTGGGTCATTTGGGTGGTTTTCAAACATATGAATAATATAGACTAATTAGTTAACATACAAGCCCAAGTGTGCATGCCGCATCCAACCAGTCATTATCACGACGTTATTAAACACACGCACACTGCAAAGACTACCGGTGCTGATGCTGACGTCTACCTCAAAATGTGAACTACACCTGTTGAGGGAGAGATGACATGAAGACTCTTATCACTGCAACTTTAAAATCAGAGCACAGTTAAATACAAATCTATACGAACTATGGTTCAGATTAGTATTGAAATCTGCTGGACTTGTTAGTGTTGACTGTGCAATGTTTTGTGTAATGTTCAATATAAACTTCAAAGACTTCCTAGTTCTGTGTGAAATTATAGAGTGAAAGGTAAACGCATTAAATTTTATTTTGTCGGATTATCATGCAGTATGCATCAATGCATCATAGTTTTGACTGTCATGGTGTGTGCACGATCACTATATTGGATATTTTTTGCAGTAAAATTCTGACTGTTGACATTGAAAATGAAGCAGTTTTTTCGAGGGCACTTTTTTTTTTAATTGCCTTTTTGACTGTCTGCTGCTTGCATATTTTTCATTTTTGGTAGGCTAATTCTCTTGAATCTATGTTCTCCGATTTATTTAGCATTATGTTTACATTGTTTTGTCATCATAATTTTGCTTTACACTATTAAAAATGCTGTTTATGAACCTTGATTTGCGTTCGATCAAATTATATTGCAAGTTAAAAATTTGGGTGTTTTTTTGGTGGGTATTTGTGAGCTTTTGGGCTTGAAATCGTCAATCCAATCTGGCAACACTGGCCCTGAGTGAGCCGTCATCAGACCGAGATGCAGAGACAAGCAAGACTCGTAAGAGATTGAGGTGTTTTGTTGTTGAATGTATTAATGAACATAGCAGTAGTGATTTACCCCCGACATCTGAGTGACTGAAGACGCGGAGGATTAACCTTACGTTTGGTTCTAAAGGGAAAGGCGCCCTTGATCAACCTAAATGTGTTTATGTTTGCGCGAATCATTCATGATCCAGCTTCACCTACAGAAGCAGTGAGTATAATGTCTTTTAATGAATCTTTGCAAACAGCCTCTCCTAATAATGTGCTAATTAGCGAGTTTCACTATGAATACCGCTAAAAAAAGATCCTCTGAGAGGGCCTTGGAAAAGAGGGGCGGAGTCAGCAGAGCTCGTGGAGATTTAAAGGGGAAGTACACAGAACAGAGTGATTTCTGAGCTGTTTTTTAAGCTATCTTTGAGAAATTTTAAAACAAACTATATTACAAACTTTCCATTAAGACCCTAAAGAATCATATTAGCTTGTGGAAAATTGGCTTTGCATGACTCCCTTAAATATGTAAATGCAAGCTTGATGCATCTTAATATATTAAATTAATTATAAAAACATGAATATTACTTTTGACACAATTTAAACATCTCAGAACGCACAGCATTAAATCAGAAAAAAAAAAGACCAAGAGAAAATGGGATTAATACATTTTTAATTTTCTACCGAGGTAGTCATTTCTACAGAGGATAAAGTGCTCAAGTCACTACAAACTCAGTTAAGCATTCAACGCTGGTCTCACACGTTAAAGAATGTGGAGAATACAGTATGTTAGATTTCAAGTAGTGTGCTCTGGAAGTGCATAGACAACAACACAGCAGTTGACTCGAGTGCAGCAGCAATAATAAACTAACAAGCCCAAGCTCTCTTCTATCACTTTAAGTGGAAAGGGAGTCGGTGTTAATATTCCAGTCCGATATCCCACCCCGACTGCTTAACAAGCAGGTGAGCAAAAGCAAAACAAGCACAAGTGCACTTTTAGACCTGATGGAATGACAAGAAGCTGGTTTACAGTGTGGTAGTTCTAGACCGACAAAATGGCTGGGCATCTCTAAGAGCGGGCATTGATGATGTCAACGAACTCTGGCTTAAGGGAAGCACCCCCAACCAAGAAGCCGTCAACGTCAGGCTGTGCTGCCAGCTCTTTGCAATTTCCTCCAGTAACAGAGCCTGTGAAATGAGAAGGGATGAACATATCTGGCGAGTTACCAAGAGAGTAATACATTTTAATTGTATTTGTTATGAAGTAAAAAGGAATCGGCATTGAGTCGATGAAGATAGGGGTCCATACATGTTATAAAGTGGATAGAGGACATTACATAAATCCAGCTAAAATACTAGTCCTCTATCCATAATCAATAAATATTATGGACTAGTACTTTAGCTGGAAGTAAATGGTATTGATGGAACTGTAAATTGATGGACTGGAGTGGTGTGGATTACTGTGATGCTTTCATCAGCTGTTTGCATTCTCATTCTAACGGCACCCAGAGGATCTTCATCAGAGGTTCTGCCCAATGCATAACTGTTAATGTGAGGGTGACTTTTGCAGTCTTGTATCCTTTCATTGAATTGCATCATGCTCGGACATTCTATCCAAATGTCTTTTGAGGTCCACAGGTCAATGGGATGTGGCGTGACATGAGCTGAGCAAGTGACAGGATGTTCATTTTTGGGGGAACTATATCTTTAAGGCCACTTGGAATTGAACAGACAGGATGTTCTGAACACTGCAGACTCACCTCCGTAGATGATGCGCATAGAGTCAGCCACTGCGTCCGACACATTCGCTCTCAGCCATCCTCTCAGCTTCTCATGCACCTCCTGAGCCTGCAGCACGCAAATAACAGAATGACTTCATTTTAAATGATTTAGGTTTTCAAAGGGTTTTCAAAACATAGATCCATTTTGTGATCCATTTAAGTTATTAAATGATTATATATAAGTGCAATAAACCCGATAATGGAGATAAACCATGATAAAAATGATTGGTGTGCAGTATAAATACAGGTTTACCTGATCAGGAGTGGCGGTTCTGCCAGTACCGATGGCCCAGACTGGTTCATACGCTAAAACCACACGAGTCCAGTCCTTCACATTGTCTATAAAATATAGAAATTGATCAAAGTGTTTCACATGCATGTACAGAGTCCTAGAGTAAATCTGCCAAATCATAGCATATTTGCTGACGATGTTAAACATCACACGTTTGTGTTTCCAAATGACCTGCAATGACTTTGGTCTGTTCAAACACCACGTCCTCGGTGGTCCCAGCTTCTCTCTCCTCCAGCTTCTCCCCAATGCAGGCGATCACACCCAAATCGCTCTCTAGGCAGTGGGCCACCTTCTGTCCAATCAGCTGCAAAGGACATCACATCCAATCAGAGTGAAACAGAGCTGAATGCGGAATAGCACACATATGCATCAATAAAAGGCCTGAATTTCATAAAAGGGCTCGGACTGCTATTAAAATACCTCGTCGCTCTCGCCAAACACGTGGCGCCTCTCAGAATGGCCCAGAATCACCCAGTCGATGCCGCAGTCTTTAATCATCGCTGGGCTAAAGGGCGTAGAGAATGTGAAATATGGTGAAATTAGAGTTCTGACAGTGATAAATGGTTGTTCACATAAACTATAAAGGGTACCAGTGAACACACATGTACCTGATCTCCCCAGTGAAGGCTCCTTTGGGTACCTTATAACAGTTCTGGGCAGCCACACCGATCCTCTGGTCCAGCTTAGACCTCACATAATCAAGATAGATGGACGGTGATCCACACACCACCTCTAAACAATGAAGACAAAACCTCTGTTGTGATGATATATGATTATGAAAGCCAGCAGACCAGTTCAAACCAAATGCCATCATGTATTCATCCTTATATCCTAGTTTTTATGTGGAATATTAATTTTTTTATTAGTAGTATTATTATTTTTACATTTATTAGACAATAATAATAATGTCTAATAAATATTTTAAGCATATGGGACAAACATTTATAATTGGCTAATATCATTTTGGGTAACATTTAGCTGAAAACTAGGCCTAGTAATATTTTTAATGCATTTTTTATGAGTATGGGGCAAATATGGGATGTACGGAACAAGACAAACACACATATATACACCTATACATACATATATATATAGGACCACAAATTGTAAATTAATCATAAAGCTTTCTATAGCAGGCCTTTATAGAAATATTTTATCTGTTATGAAAGAAATAATACATGACTGTATATTCTTCGTGTGAAATATTCTTCCTTTGTTTCGTTAGATTTTTCCATGTTTAACAAAATAAACTAGTTTTATATTTATAACAGTCATGTATGTCCACACGGCCCTCCATCAATTTAAAGTGTCACGTGACTTTATGTAGCAAAGTGTTTCTAAACAACTCCGTCAACTATTAGCTAGCTTCATATACAAAACAAATCGGACTCATCTGTGAAACTGAAAAATGAAATACTCCCTGCTAAATATTTTTTTTCAGGTAAACAACGTAACATTAAACGAACGCCATGGACCTGTTTCATCGTTGAGACTGGCCGTGTTCAAGGTCATTATGAGCTCGCCCAAACTCTCTTTATCGCCGTTCATTTTCCAGTTTCCTCCGACGAAGAATTTTCTTGAGGACATTTTTGCGAGCCAAACCGAGCGAACCAAGCACAACGACTGCAGGATAATCGCTCCCGTTAGACAACTTAAGAATACTACTATGGCGAAGGCTTGGTTGTTAATATTCAGTAGTAAGCGCTTCGGCATTGGACGATTCCAAGAAACGTCATGACGTTCTAATTAATATTCATAAGGTAAGGCCTCTTCGTAAAAGCAACATCAGCTTAATCTAATGAACGTTCCAGCACTCAAGTTTCGCAAGGAAATAAAGCCAATGGGACTTAAGCTGACATAATAACAATAATTCATCTTCATGAAATACATTTTTGAAATACTGAGCTGTCAAACGTCTTGAAATCTGTTTACTATATATAGTAAACAGATTTCAAGACGTTTGACAGCTCAGTATTTCAAAAATGTATTTCATGAAGATGAATTATTGTTTATAAGCTTTACTGAAGTAGAAATGAGGCGGCTTCTGTTTTACATTGATCCAGCATGAGCTGAGAATGTTTCAAAGAATATTCTGTGTTTCAACAGAGAAAATATGACGTTTTATGCAAAAGGAGTTCACAAGAATGTCCTTTATTTATTTATTTATTTTCAATGACCATTTAAAGTAAATAGCGTTCCCTAGATATGAAACCAAGTCCATGTAATTAGTTTTTAATCATATTAATTATTTACAATGAAAGGGGAAATGTCTATGCATTCTGAATTCTGTTGCACTTCATGTGTGTCTGTATTATGGTGATTAGGCTATATTATAAGCTGTTTTTCAGTGCAGTTCATTTTGTAATGCACTTTTTACAATACATATTGTTCTGAAAGTTTTTTGTTGTTATTGTTGTCGTATATTAAAGTTTCTCATTTCACAGCCAAAGTCCTCAGAACCACAGACTTCATCAAGAATAGGACCTTTAGTCAATTACTTGTCTGCTGACGCTTCTCTGGGAGAAGCTCTTTTGAAAGTGGATTAGAGTAAGTCTCACATCCTCCTTCTTAAGTGAAAGAAAAAACAACTGTCTTATCTACTTTCTCAAGGTGAATGAGATTCCAAGAGGTGATAATATACTTAAAAGAATTAGGTTTACAATGTGACTTCACAACATAACTAAAAGCCTCCGACTTGAGAGACTTAGTAGATTACAATGAAATAATAGCAAATATTTTTTGATCTTGTACCTAGCCAAGATGCTTAGGAAGTCCGTAGTTTGGCCTTAATTAACATAAATTCTGACCTGGATGACTATAAACAATCACATACACTTCACCAGGCCTTACATTTAAATAGTAATATAGCATTACACTTATTGCTTTCTTCCTATTCGGCTGTTAAAAATTCTAAGAGCAGAGATTTGTGACCTAATTTGCCCTTCAGAGGCAAGATCTTTTCCTTAATATTTCTTTCTCTCTCATAAATTCATTCTGTGAAAAAAAACAAATAAACATTTTCAAAGATGTCATTTGCCCTGCAATTATAAAACAGAAACTTGACAGAGACACACAGAACACATTCAAATATAGTTTAATGCAGAACACTATGTTTATTAGAAAGGTATTCAAGTAACCACTGAAATATTGTCTTGTATTTAAAAGTCCTACAAAAAAGATGGAAGAAGTGAATACAGACATTTAATCTCGTAGTGTAACATGTTATGTTGAGGGCCTTAGGAGGTTTGTTCAATAAAATTCAAATGCATTTGTATGCCAACATCATCAAAGAGTCGTAACATCAGATCTCAGACGGTCAGTGCGGTTGTTGGAAAAAGTCATTGTACAATTCCTTCTGCATTCTATCGTCATTTCTAATAAATAAAAATATTTATCCAAACTTTAAACTAACGATAAGGATTTTTAACGGACAAAAAAAATATGTAATACTATATTTTAAATTCTTAAATGGTTATTCGTTTTCCTCACTGTTATGCTGTCACAATTATCACAATTTCAAGCCAAGGTATCGTCGTCATGAGATTGTCATGTTATGATAACAACCCTAATGCAATCCTGTGTTAGTTGCAACTTACATTTTTATATTTAATTATTGCATATTACGTATCCTAATGAAATCCAGTCTTCCAGAAATCCCACACATACTGGTGCAGCTTTGTGTGTGTGTGTGTGTGTGTGAGATTCTTTGTTGCTCAGAATTCGATCATTTCTCATCCTCTCTCCCGACTTCGAATCTCATTCTCTTTCAGGGTCCAACTCAGTTCCAAATCTTCAAGAAGCTGTCCCATGAGCCAGTGCAAACACACATGCCATCCGGTGGTACTCCGGTGCAGCTCACCCTGTTGTCATGGCCAGACAACACACCTACAGGAGAGAAAGCAAAGAAGGAAGTGAGTGAGAATATGAATTTGACAGGATTTTTATGATCACATTTGGTATTATTGTGACAAATAGCTAATTGTAATGACGCATCGGCAGAGAAAAAAAAGAGTGTTTCATGCATGGGTTGTTGACTGGATGTGGAGCCAGAGATTATGACATTTTAATTCAATATTACGAAGAAATGTAGCATTACATCACTTGCTCACCAGTGGATCCTTTGAAATGAATGGGTGCTGTCGGGCCAAACAGCTCATAAAACATCATCATACAATCCACTAGTTATTCACACGACTCCAGTCCATCAATTCATGTCTTGTGAAGTGTTTGTGAGGGACAAAGCCATCGATTTTATCTTTAAATGTTGTTAAACGGTGCTTGATCTGTGCATATTTCTCTCCTGATTCTGACTCAAGATGACTTCACTGGAGCAAGCAATACTCAAAGGGTTAGTTACTTGCCGTATATGGACTTTGTTCCTGTTTAATTAGCAGTGATGATTGACTCCAATTCCTTTTTTTCAACTCACCCACTTTCTCGCCCTTTAGCGAGTCCCAAATATTGCAGTTGAAGTCATCATAGCCAGCAAAGATGAGACGGCCAGACATGGATAGAGCCAGGGATGTTACGCCACTGTTCAGGGCGGCATCTTGGTATCCGATCACTTCCTGATCGGCACGAAGATCATACATTTTGCATGTGCAGTCATCAGAACCGGTGACAAATGCATTGCCACTAGGAAAGAACTGAAGAAAGAGGGCGTTTGGTGAATGCCTTTACATTTATGTGCCTGGTTCTTAAATGTAATCGGAACGAAAGACTCAAATCTTTAAAAACTGTTATGAGCTTGGCTTCATTAATGAGGATCTGTGATGCCCTCTTTTGAACTCCCTTGGTACTGCATAAAATATTTCATGGTTAACTCACTGAAATTGCGTTGATGTCACTCGTGTGACCCTGGAAGGTTTGCTTGCACTGGCCATCCCTGATGTCCCAGAGCTTGGCCAGAGAGTCGCAAGCGCCGGAAACAAAGGTGTTCATGTCTGGAGACAGTGACAGACACATGCAGTCTCCGACGTGGTTCAGGAAAACTGTTTTCTGCTTTCCAGTCTCTATATCCCACAATGCACTGGAAGAAAAATAAAGGGAAAGGGAAATAAACCAAACTGGTTTCTGGTTTCATCCATCACCACAACTCCTCAACATGCTGCACAGCACTGTGAAAAAGCTTTAACCTCACCTATCAGCAAAAGATTGGCGATGATTGCTATGTTTATAGTCTAACTAGACTTGTTGTTAGATGAGAATGGCACCATTTAATGAAGTTGTAGCTGGTTTTGAATGAATATGTTAATCAGTTGCTTGGCTAAATGAACGTTGCGGTGCATTGTACAGTTTAAAAATAGAAATTAAAATAGTAGTCGTTATTCCCTGATGTACATTTTAAGCAGTAGTATGCTATGACGTTCAAAGAGCATCCAGTTATTTTTGCATTTTAATCCAATATTGTGTCCGCACAAACAAATCATGGACAAATAATGAGTACAGAAAGTGATAAATATGAATCCATAGCTTATGCTGTTTATATCACAATGGAAATAGTAGAAAATTTGCTTCTTTGCATTGTAGGGCATGTTGTCTAGTGCGTGTTTTTGCAAATGTAGCGTGCAAGCTATAATGGTACGGTATGTTATAACTGATTGTCACTGATTTCAATTTCCAGCTGCTACAATTTTCGTGATTTGGTTCTGAAAAGGGATAGTTCACCAAAAAAAAGGCTTGGAATAACATTACATAGTGCCATATGAACGACGTTTATTGCAGTTTCATGGTGCTTTTTTTGTTGCCATCCTCATTTATAGTAATTTTATTTAAAGTGTGTTCAAAATATATATATATTAGGGCTGTAACGATACACCAAACCCACGATTCAGTTCGTATCACGATTTTTGACCCACAATTCGGTTCGTATCACGATTTTTTTTCGTGGGGGGTGGGAGAAAAAAACAATTTTTAAAACAATTTGCGCCCAGCTTGGTAATAGATAACGGGGCTCGAGCACACTGAGTAAATACTTGAACCCCTC
>JAUMHQ010000029.1:844172-886719 GCA_032361165.1 Enteromius paludinosus | reverse complement strand
GCTCCCTTATCACACCGCGACACAGGATTGTGGATCTGAGTGTCGCGATTTCGGTTTCATATCGTGTATCGTTACAGCCCTAATATATAAATATATAAAAAAATACATTTTGTGTAAAATTATAATTAGGTGAACTATCCCTTTAAATATAAAAGCTATATGCACAAACCATGTGGTGTCACCAGAGGCGGTTAAAATCTCCGTGTCACTGAGGAAGCGTGCACAGGACAAGTAACCTACGAAAAAAGATAGCATAACATAACATGACTGACACTTGCTTACAAATATACAGGAAAGTAAAGGTTCTCAACTGACTTGTGTGCTTGTATACCTGTGTGAGCATCCAATTCTTTCACGGTCTTGATTACAGGTGTCTTCAAGTTATAGACGGTGCACATGTTGTCGAGACCACCGCTGCACACAAGGTTTCCAGAAGGAGCATATGCACAGTGCATCACCCATGAGGACTTGAGCGGAACAGCATTGACCTATAGAAAGAGGCAAATATTATAACTTTAAAGAGAAATTTTGATTTAAAGTGTTATTTCCGCACTCCAGTCTAAATATAACTGCATAATAATCGCAGTTTAAAGACGTTTTGCACCGTTTCTTACTTAAACAGTTTCGAAAACTGTCAAAAACAATTTAATATTCTGACAACACATTAAACGAGTGGGTTTCATTCACTAACTATGCCTAATTAACAATGTTGCAGGATGCATGATTCATCAAAAGCTTTAGTGTTAAAATGTATTGTAAATGCACATAGACTTTAGGAATAACTGTAACCATATGTACACACACACACACACAAATCTAAATTACAGGTTTACTTTACCTATTTTTTATAAATTTTTTTGTTTAGTTTGTCAAAACTGTTATTTAGGTATTACTTACTCAAATATGTAGGATAGAATCTACTCACAAACCTAGTTTTAGTGCTCCGTCTTATTGACGTCAAGATAATATTGCTGCACTGAGGTCGAAGTGCTGTGAAGTGCCCTTCCACCATACATTATAGTTATCTTTTTTTATCCGTGTAGTAGACAATCACCATGTTTTATTTTGTGTCACCATACTTACTCATGTTACTAGTCATGTAACCGCCTTTAAATATTGAAAACGTGGTGGTTTCTAAATTCACCCCTGTTTGGATCCCAAGGAATGAATGGAGCTAAACTAAATTCTAACATAGTGGAGCCGCGCGCTTGAGCGATTAAGTGCACACACTGAGATGGGAGGGATGTGTATGCTGAGGGAAGAACATAGTGGAATATAGAAACATTCTTTAAATGTATATTTGATTTAGACAGACTCACCTTATTTCCAGAGTGAGAATCCCAGATGAGAAGTTTGCCATCCTGTGACGCACTGACCATTAGCCTAAAGGCAACAATAAAAGAAAGACTGCATGGTAAGACCATTTCATATATTACATCCTTACTGTATTTTTACATACTGATGTACACAGAACTTTAGAGACAACTGGCACTAAAGCATTTATTCATATACATTTATTATACAAAAGTTGTGTTTAGCAGCCTTCATAACCTGTGTAAGCTAGTGATTTTTTTTTTTCTAATTCATTTTATTTCTAATGGATTCTGAGAAATATATCAATGCATTTTCTTAAATACAGCGAAGCTTAAGTCTGTTTCAGGCCACAGCCCCTGATAATTGATCTAAGTGAGAATTAGCTAATTCAAGGTGACCACAAGGTGCAGTTGACTTCCTTGTGAGAGGTATTATCCAGCTTGAGCACATCACGTGACAGCAAAGGGCTACAGGTGAATCAATATAATAACAGTGCCATTTTCTATTTCTTTAAATTACTTTTTTAGGCCAAATTGATCCAAATACGTCAGTGCAGTATAACAGAGCGTTTTGATATGATGTTCTCACCTGTTGTCTGTACACCAGTGCATGGCATAGATTTTGGCCAGATGGCCTTTGAGGGTCCTCCTGGTCTTGAGTTGGACCCGAGGGGCCGGAGCCACCCCAGAAGCAGCCGAGGCCATGTCTGTGTCATTCACTGCTTTACGAGCCGCCTAGCAGGGAAAAAAATATTGTAGCATTTTATTATTAATTGTATAAATAGAAACGGCATTTTTATTAGCACCTTGCATTAGGAAAGATCTTAAATCCATGTTCTTTACTCTCCAAGCTTCTTTGTTAATGCATATAAGAACTTAACAGCAATCTCACCTCGATCTGTGTCTTCAGGGTTTCGGCCTCCTTTTTCATCTGCTCCATTTCACCCATGGCTGCTGTTGATTAGGGTTCTTACCAGCACAAGCTGAAAGAAAATAAATAAATAAATAATACAACTAATAAAAACTTGAATTGAAATAAAAGATTCTAAAGGTCTTATATTATCAAATAAATGTCAATAATGAATGAAGGTTAATCCCTGAGCTAGGCCTTGTGTGAGACTATTACAGCCAGTGTTGCCAAGTCCTTGGTTATCCCACAGAATTGGCCTAGCTTTACACTGTTCCTGCGGGTTGTATTTTAATGCTTTTTTTAACGCAGGTTGTTTTTCGGAAGAAAAACCACACACACAAACACAGTTGGACTAGTTCTGGGATATTTTGGGGTAGCAATCGAGGTGGTTTTGTACCAGAGACCTGGCAACCCTGATAACAGCATCAAAAACACAATTTAATAACATCAAAGACTTATTTAAATTAGCATCGACAAATAGCGATGCCTGAATTTGATTTGATGCAAAACCTCCTAGCTGGTCATAAAACATCTCCCATTGCATGTAATACATGCAAATGCAAGTTATAAATGTTAATAAATGCTTGGCAAACAGTAACGATGAAAACATCAAAAAGTCTATTTATGAGCTCAGTAATGCTAGCTAGCCAATGCTAATGATACTGTGAATCTGTTATTTAAAATTCAAATTTTACTTTTCAAATTCGAATATTAATTCTAATATTCTAAAAAGTATTTATCGCTCGTCTAGAGATCATAATGATCTGAACTGATAGTTAGAAGCCGAGTCTTGCGTTGTGCTGTTGATGGTCAACTTCTGTGTAATAATAGTTAGAAGATTACTCTGTGTGTTCAGCTCGTGATGAGAGCTGTTGTTTTATTGATGAAGAGGAAGGCTAGAAGAAAGGTCTAAGCTTCTGTGGAAGCTGTCAGGGGTGGCTTATCAAATCTCCTGTCATCCGATTACTGACTGCTGTTTACTACGGGATCAGGTGGGGAGATCAAAGACAAAACAAGGAAAAAGGGGAAGAAAAGATGCATGTCTTGGGGATGTGAGCTTTTATCCTCCGTGTGTATGTGATGGATTGTAAATGTACCAGATTGTACCAGATGAAATGAGACCTGGGGCCTGTAACATAGAACAAGTTTACCAAATAAGCCAGGTTTATTTCAGTTAGTCTGACTTACTGTCAGTTGATTTGGTTTAAAAAAAGTCAGACTAAATTAAAACAAGCCTGGCTTATTTGGTACACTTGTTTTATGGAACAGGCCCCAGATGAATCTTAAAACATCTTAAATCTGTTCGATTTACTTGCTGGAGCGTAGCTTTAGCATTAGGTTAATCCTGCAAACATTGTGATTCAGAAACCAAAAACAACTGTGTACATTTCCTATTTTCTCAGAAGTTTAAAGATTTATGTGTACGAGAAAATATAGCAGTTTTATATTTATATTCAATATATTCCACCAGTGTTATTTACCAGCATCATTTAGATACTATTATTATTTTAGCGCATCAAGTTAAACTAAATGAAAATAAGCGTTGCCTTGTTTACTAGCTGAAATAAGTTTTTTTTCCATTATTTCAAATAAAGATTTTTTTTTTTGTCAAATATCACAACCCTGCTTTGTATTAAAAAAAAAATGAATGTTCAGTCTAATGCATTATTTGCAGTTCCTTTGTAAAATTTACTAGCAATCTGAGTAACAATTGTTTCTACACAGTGGTTTTCAGTGTACAGGAATGCATCAATATAACAGCTAAAAAACGTTACTACAAGTCCTTGTGAAATTGCTTGAAATACCAACATTAACATCCCAATGTCATCCCAATCAGCATTATTAAAGTTGCAGATTAACCTTATGTGCTATTGTGTCTGATCTATTTCCAGGAAATCTGTAGTGCATTACAATAAATAAAAATTAAAAAGCATTTATCCATGCATTTGCATGCATTCTTCGTGCATACCAAATTTGGAAAGCATAGCCAATAACATATGGTAATGCACAAGGTTAGCTATTTTTCTTTTGCAAACGAATCAGACCAAACTAACAGCAAACTCACCTTTCTACCCCAAATTGCTTATTTTCGTCTCTCTATAACTCCAAAGTCTCTTTCTCTGTACCAGTCTCTATTTTGCTTAGTCCACAAGACTTTTCAATCGTCTCTCTCTCTCTCTCTCTCTCTCTCTGTGCCTCCCACAGGTTCCCCCAACAGACTGGATGCAACTTACCTGTGGAAAAACTCTCTCTTTCTCTTCCCTGTCTGCGAGAGAGGAACAGATGAGGATTGGAGAGGATGAAGGAGATCAGGGATGAAAGGATAAGCCCAAAGATGGGCACAGAAAGGGTGAGGCAAAGAGAAAGAGAGAGGGAAAAGGGGAGGGCGGGGAACAGGTAAACCGATTGGAATGGAAAATCAGGTTATGGGGTCGAAAGACAAGGCAAGAGCGAGCGCAGAGAAGCAGAGGACGTGCAGAGGAAGTGATGGATAGTGTGTGGCATTAACCAAAAATATGGTCGCTTCCAGAAGAACATCTTATGAAGTTCTCAGCATTGGTTCTAGCAACCACTTTGGGGTAATATGGGCATTTAAAGCATGTTTTATCATATTTGTTTGATGTTAACACTTTCTAAAAGGGTCATTGGTGTGGTTTTGGCGAATGTTGATAGGACGGAGGCTGGGGTGAGGGGTTTGAATGGGTTTGTCAGAGCTAATGAGTTGAGCTCGTCTAATCAGGTTCTAAGTGGATGTCCGGGGAATCTGCAATCCTGTTAAGGAATTAACATGGAGCAGACGTCACGGCTGACACAAAGTAAGGAAACTGATGAAAGTTATGATGATTTCTCAGTTTGGTTTTTCTCATACTGGTTTTACTTTTGATCTGGTGTGATATCTTGCATTTCCCAACTTTGAGGAGAGTCAAATGCAAAAGAAAAATAGCAAAGAATAGAGTGGTCAGTTCTAGTTCAATTCTGGTTCGATAGCATTCAGACTCACCAATTAAGCTACAGGAAAGGAGAATAATATTTTTAGTGATGGAAACTGTGCAAAATGAACATTTATGTATAGTACTGACACGATCCAGTATGATTTAAACGTGTAATACACTGAACTGCAGTTTGCATCATTAGATATTGACAATAAAACCACATCCTGGACCATTGTCTAAAGAGCTAATGGATCTAATTTACAAGTTAAACATGCCAAGAAGGGTTTATCTTCTCAGTCTGTTTTGTAGGTACTGTAACTGCCAGTCTGTGGCACTGGGGCTATTTTCCCTTAATATCCTCCTTACAGGTTGATGTTAATCATACCATATATATATATGACACAGAAAACAACATAACTTTGATAGTGTGACAAGAATCAAATCTAGTCTCAATGCAAGGGTTTGCTCAGGAAACCATTTATATTATGTATATATCTTAGTGCAGGCAGTAAATGAAACCTCAAAATATTCAGCTTTTTATACAGAAAACGTCCCTTTATGTCGCTAACAAATTTAAAGTTTCTTTTTATCATATGAAGATTGCCATTAAACTCTTTTGGAAATGTTTTACCATGTTTATTTCATTTATTTATTTTCAAAATATTTTAATGTATAGTTTTTGTTTTGTTTTTTAATTTAAAAAATAATATATATATATATATATATATATAAAAATAATAATAATATATTCTAAGAAGTCTAATTATTTTTTTTTTTGTTTTTGCATAGTTTTTTGGTAACAATTATAACCGTATGAGTAAAAATGTATGAAAATATTAAATGTGTATTTATCATGCTAAATGCAAGCTAAAATTAGCTTCAACACATAAGCCATTTAATTCTAAAAATATTTTAAATGCCATTAAAACCTAAGTATTTTATCAAGCATATAATTTTGTGTTGGAAATTATATATGTATAATAAACATATAAGCGTGGGAAAAATGCATTAAGCCTTTATTCACTACAAGACTGTATATAAGAAGCACCCATAATAAAAGGATGTGATGTGAATGGCCTCGTAACTGTTACTGCAGCCTGATTGAGGCCACTTGAGACAGATTTACCAGCTTTAATTAGTGACCTTCCTGTGCTAATTTGCAGACAGGTATGACTTCATGACGCTCCTGGAAACTGTGTCAGGGATTGTTGGTGAACAACAAAAATGCACCTCAGGGAGATGCTATTTATCTCTACAGAATAGTGCTGCTTAGTAATGTAGTACACTTTTTTTTTTTTATTTACAGTACATTTATTACAGTTCACATAGAGGAACCTGACATTATAATGAAGCATTTTCGTGAAACACCCCCTCTGGGATTCATGCTGCCAACCTTTAAATTACTGGATCTTTAACCGCAAGGTCACACCACCCACAAAAGGTCTCCTGTGACTGTTCCACTGTAGGCTGCATCAATAACAAAGATGAGTCAGACAGCAGAATGTAGGTGGAGAACAATCTTGAACTTAATAACACTGCAGTACTTCTTATCAATGAAATGTCCTGTAAATTTACCAGCGTTGCTTAATTTATCTGCATAATTACCGTCACTCTGGGAAATTTATGACAAAGTTATTTTATTTTGTTATAACTACACAGTTGCATTACATACCATGTGCCATAAAGTAACTCATGATATATGTGATCGAGCAGATAATACAGTGTGAATGCCCTGTTCAAGGGACTGGTTTCACGAGCTGATAGCAGGGATGTAATGGGTAGAGAGACCTCTGCTGGAGAACTCATTATGTTCACTTTGGCCAGCATTTGTCCTGAACTTCTAAATAGACAGTGGATTGGGTGTTTTCTGTGGCTGTGGAGAAATCTTTGTTACAAGAAAATGTTTTTTTTTTAAATTCCTTTATCCTAGAAGGACCTCATGACGATCAGGCCAATTTTTTACTTTGCAATGTTTTATATAAACTAATTAGAATGTGAAAAGTGTAATCATTAAAATTGGGTTGAAACAATGATGTATTAAAGCAACTGCATGAGCGTTTTTTGATCTTGAAATATCAGTATTAAATTATGCACATATGAAAGGTTGCACTGTACTGCATGTACAAAACAATCCAACTTTCTACCTTACTTTACAAAGTCGAAATAAGCTGTTTTCAGCATACAAACCATTGTTTGTTTTACCATGTTATTTTAAAATAATATGGTAAGGCACACCAGTTTTCAAACTGAGCTGTCGGAGGAAGACACTGGAAGCCAGACACACTAAATTTATAAATGGCCTTGCAAGCTCTTGTGGAAAATATAAAGTGGATAGAAAAGTGAAGCTAAAGTATGGCTGCTGTCATCTTGCGCCAATGACGTCATTATGAGTCTGAGTCTGCACAGTAGTGATTCATTTGGAGCACAACTGGAGCCGTGGTATGAAACCAAAATTTGAAGGGGCTGATTGAAATGTTTTGGCTTCACTTTTCAGTAGGTGTACCGCACACGGGAAACATTTACAGGACAATGATTTACTAAAAACTAGTGCTGCACGATTAATCATATCGCAATCGCGATGTCAGCCTATGCAATTACATGTTGCGATTATATTAAACAAATGCATTCGCGGACGGAACAAGACATTCATTCTTGCGTTCACACCAGACGCGAATGAAGCGTTAAGCGCGAGTGATTTACATGTGAAGTCAATGCAAAGATGCAATTAGACATCCTGCAGCGCGAAATAAGCAGCCATTGATTTCCATAATATGTTTTCCATAATATGGAAGTCAATGGTGCCGTCAACAGTTTGGCTACCAACTTTCTTCAAAGTAACTGATTTTGTGCCCAGCACACTAAAGAACTTAACAAGCTTTGGAAGGACAAGTTTACAACCCTTTTTTCTGCAATGGCAGTAATTACTCAAGTTAACAGAAATATGTTTTTGTTAATGTGGAATTATAAGTAGGACTTATGTAAATGTAAATTAATATAACTCTGCAGGTATAAGGTACAAAAAAATCTATAATACTGAGAATGTTTAAAAGTTTCAGGATTTTCAGCGTTAGCTTCAGAGATTTCGAATGAATAATGGAAAGCTGATAAAAAAAATGCAACTAGCAAATATACTAGACACAACACGGACCAGTCATTATTAAGCAAGTAGCGACAAGTGAAGGCTCCAGAGAAAAAAGAAAGCAGAGGGCAGCTGATCATACATTATACTGATAAAAATCACAAAACATTTCAGCCTGTGCATTGTAAAGAATGGCGCAGAATCCCTCTTATCTGCGTGTCTTCCAACAACTCAAAACCATTTCAATGTGGATTGAATTACAAAAGCAGCCATGAATAAACATACAGTCTCTAGTCCCTCAACAACACAGGCAAAATCAAATAATAGAAAATCACTTTTCAAAAAACTTTATTTAAAACAAAGACATGCAGATGTTAAGCTTAATGTGAGGTGCATAAGCTCAGAAAGCACGAACAGTGAATCCATGATTAATAATCTAATTATTACTTCTAGTAATAGCAATGTAGTATAATTAATAGATATATAGAATAATAAAAGACCAGTCTTTTTTACAGGGAATAGCAAATTAGGGGCTACATGAGCTAGATGTATTAGAAAATATAATGTGACTCATTCTAAACTGCTTCCACTGTATTGCTGCTTTGGTTTTTCACACTGAAAATGTAGTTTATTCTGGTTTAAGGTATTGCTATAATAGTGTTACTCACAAATGCTAAAATGTTTGTTTTCCTAAATTGGAATGGGTCTAATCTAGTGAAAATATTATGACTTGCCACAGATGGAGCTCATAATTAATTATATCCAGAAAAGGCTGTGGGATACACGCAACAGCAGAACTTTGATTATGTGCCATGTAATGGTTTCTGGTTATGTAATCATTGTTATTTGGTGTGCTGGTAAACTAAATAAGATATGTCATACCAAATGCCAGTGTGTAATTATTTTTTTTAATTCAGTGGTGCATAATCAGATGCCAGTGTTTATGCTGCATAGGAAAAGTGAAGGGAAACATCAAAAAAGTGCCCAGCACACATGGAAACTCCTTTAATGGTGTTTAAAATGCATCCTAAAATGCATGAAGTTGGCTTATAATTATCCAGATTAAGCAGAGCAGGACAAAGAAGCTGTATGATATCAGATTCAGTTTCCTTTAGATATCAAAGGCAAATTCAATGCACATAAATAACAAAGAAAAATAGTTTTGGCCACTAAATATTGTAATGTAAAATATATATATCAATCTTTTACCTTAAAACACGTGACACTTGAAAATAAATGCAAATTTGTGTGGTTTTACTGTGTTCATGCACTATAGCAAAACAACAACTATAGCAAAAAAAAAAAGGTAATTGTGTGTTTAAAACCAAAATACAAAACCCCTAAATGAGATTTAACAAGCATTTATGTAATTAAAGGGATAGTTCACCCAAAAATGAATATTCTTTTATGATTTACTCACCCTCATGTCTTTAGTCACACGGGTATATTTGTAGCAATAGCCAACAATACATTTTATGGGTCAAAACAATCAATTTTTCTTCTGTGTCAAATATCATTACGATATAAATAATATCGGCCCAGTTTGACAAACGGGGCTTAGCTTAAGCCAGGACTAGGCATTAGTTAAGTTACGATATTTAAGCAACTTTTACAAAAATGCCTTACAAGAAAATATTATAGGTGCGAATCTTAACACAGAACGATGACACTGACATGTTTTAAGATATGTCAGAGCAAGATATTTTCATCTGAGACAGCTCAAACATGCAATTTAGTCTGGGACTAGCTTAAGCCTTGTCTGTGAAACTGGGGGAAAATGTTCCAAGATATTTTGCAAAATGTACATTTTGATTAGAAAATATTCAATGCTAAGAACTGCTTTTCGGGCAGTTTCCAAGGCGTTTTTCTCAATATTTCGATTTTTTGGCACCCTCAGATTCTAGATTTTCAAATAGTTGTGTCTCAGCCAAATGTTGCCCTGTCATAACAAATCATACGCCAATGGAAAGCGTGTATATTCAGCCCATATTTTGAAGAAAGTTAACTAACAAGTTGACGGTACCCATTGACTTTCATATGGAAGAAATATTAGAATGGAAGTCATTTTTCTGCATTAATGCAGATTCTGCATAATTTAATTCTTCAAAATATCTTCTTTTATAGAATTATTATAGGTTGCAAACAGCACGAGTGCAAATGATGAGAGGTTTGGGTGAACTATCCCTTTAATTTTTACCTGATACACTGAAATATATTTACACCTACGGTATTCCAATGTAATACCGTAGAAAAAACATGGCAGTACCATGGTACTTTTGGGTGGGTGGCATTTCCAGTGGATGTGCAAAAAGTTGCGGACACCGTCTATTGTCTAGCCAAAACATCTGCCTTGTGATTTCCGTACAAAATTCGGTCCACGGTGCAACGGACGATGTTTACTTCCAACGCAAACACACGGAGAATGAGCGCAGAGTGACGCGGTGAAGCACGTCCGCAGCTCTCCATCCCCATTCAGCCCGCAGCAGGAAGTGTGCTGAATACACCGAGAAAAAGACGGTGGAGCCGCCCGCTGAAGAAAAAAAAGAGTTAAAAAATAATTATGGCGAGCGACTGAACATGCCATTTATCCTCTGCGCAATCAAAAAGAGCATAAACCCCCGTCCCTGATCATTGTGCACGTCTGTAAGTCGGGTAAGTGGTTGCAGCTTGAAGGTGTTTGTTTAATTGCACACAATGGCCACATTCATTGAATCAGAGCTCGCGAGCCTCCGGATCTTTGTGTCGCTAGGCAGCTAGCCGACTAGCACTGACCTTACTGCTAAGCAGAAACCAAGTCACACTGAATAGCGGGCGTGCATCGATTCAGACAGATTTATTTGGGTACTATTTATCCACACGACTATCAAAATGGCTTATTTTGTTGGCTAGAACGTTTTGTTTTGCTGTCGCTGTACGCGCTAGTATAGTGAGGGGAGGCTAGCGCGTTAGCTGCGGGGGGGTTGTCGCTGTCAGACAGACCGACACATTAAAATAATCGATGCGATCGCGGACGATCCCAGGATTTTTTTCGCGCATTCGAACCCTCACACGGGGTAGACGAAAAATGGGCGCGAATATTCCGCCCAACGCATTCGGCGCTTCGAAAATACTGTTTTTTTTCTCCCTTCATGCACGCGATTTGGCTGCTATAGCCCACCAGCTAATATTTGCACACAGCGACTCGCATCCTGTGAAAAACATACGGGTCGGGATGTAAATTTCGGTATCCCTCGCAACGACGTACACCCGTATTGGGCTAGAGAAATTTAGCTATATCAAGCCCAACTGGATGCACGATTTTTTTTTTGTCTGGGTTCAGGACTCTCGGCGTCTAAATTGGTGAGTCTGGGGAGGGAAAACGACTCGGGATGTCGGGTATCTGCATCTGCTTTTGTCCGGATAAAAAGCGGGTGTGGGAGCGCCAGGCCAAGGTCATGGCGAGGCGTTAATCTCTTACATTTTATGTTAAAACAGGTTTTGTTCCAACTGACTAAAATTATTGATATTATAAGGGGTCCACAGACGTGTTGGGCCCACCCGTGTATTTCTTTGTGAGCTGCGCCATTGGGAAATAACAAGATATAAAGCATAACAACACATTTAAACTGTTACTGTGTTTTTATGGGAGTCGGAGTATATTTAGATTTAGGGGGAAATAATAGTCACGTAGATACAAATGATTGTGTGTGTTATTATGAGCCCATATGTTTCTTCACTGTTAACTAGATTTTAAGAGATGTAAATGTCTAAAGGCTATTGAGAGACTTTAAAATAGTGTCTGGAAAAATAACGAGTTAATAAAAATATTTTAAATTGCTATAGTGAATATATTTTATTTACTGGTAAAAAAAAAATAATACTGTGTAATTATACAATAAACATGTTGACAACATGATTTAGGTCTTGATAATAATGAATTGACGCTCATTTAGAATATGTAGATTAAAGGGAAGTAAAAGCCAAGTTGTTATAAATAAACACTTGTGTTTTTATGTTTCGGTGTTTCATCTTTCATGCAGCCTTTATACTTTAGTCTTTACCTTTAGCTTTCGTTAGAGGGCTGATTGTCTACAGATTTTCATGGTCGTCAGTGACTAGCACTTTCCAGGTGCAAGGTGGTAAATGAATTTAAGTTACATTGTCTGAATGATCATTTTAATTTGTATTTTATTATCGCAAATGACTGAAAATATGATAAAAAAAAGTCAAAATTGCCGTTGTGTTATCAAGTTTATTAATTGCCGTGCATTGTAAACAATGCACTTATTTCACTATCAAAAAAACAACATGCATTACCATGTTTTTGTTATATGATAATTCAGTTGTTATAAATACGTATATCTGACACATCTTAAATCATTAATCACCATGACCATCTGATATCATCAATATACCATGATTGTTTTTTAATACTCCTTCACGCCAACGTGTTCTAATACTGCTTGCACCAACTTACAAATGAGCAAACATGCTGGAAGTTGTCTGACTGTATATTATTGCATTCATTTTATTCTGTAAAACTGGACCCATCTGGCATTTTGCAGTATGGATCTTGACAGCGTTGATGAGCTAAATCATCCAGATGGTCTTGAGTCAGAGACCACTGGTCAGGTTATATACCCTAAGGGTATGCGATCCTAACTCAGATCACAGATGCTGTGAGACTAGATTCATTCCACATACAGCAGACTGTTCTATGCATGAGTGATGATCACATCATAAACACTTCACATAATCTGTATTGCAACTTGTAGCACAAAATGTGCTTGCAAAAATAAGAAACAGTGAAACTACAGTGTCTTTGTCAATTTTGAAACTTACATAAGCCCTCAAACATTTCTTTGTTTGTTTCATTTAATTGTTCATTTACTTGATATATTAAATGAATAATTGCAGTAATGCATGCCTCTGTACCAGACGTACCTGATTATCAACAACAGATTTAATTACGGTTACAATTAATAGCCTGATTACATGAAGTATTAGTTTTGAAATGACATGTGATAGCAATGTAAATGCAGACAGCGAGATCACATTTTGTAAAGTAACTTTGTGACCTACAAATACCGGCTGATTCAGAGCTACGATGAAATTATACTAATATGACCCATGCAGAGTAATTTGATGCATTTTCTTCAAGCCTTGGTACAGCTCTAAACAAGACTTCTCTTGCCAAATCACTTCACATTGAAAGGGTTTTATATCAGTCACACATTGTCTGAACATTGGGTTATTGTTGAGGTGGCTCTATTGAAGTTATTGTACTGACAGTGAAATAATGCCATACAACAGGCTTAAGAGTGGCCGGAAAATAACCCAGCGGAGCTTTCTAGTGTTTCAGTTTTCTGATGGCCATTGTGTGGTAAAAGAGCGCTGTTTCATTCCAGTTGTGTGGTAAGAAGAATGGTTCCCCAGTGGGGACTAATTGAAGTGAATTTGTGGCCATGCATTTTATTGTGTTTTCTTAAAGTAAATGCCACTTGAATAATGCTGTGCTTTACATATAATCTCGAGTAGAAAAGTCATGGCACTTATTTTGTACTGTCGCCAAACACACTGAAGCTTTTTATTGAGCTCCCAGCTACAAAGATTCGGATCAGGCTGGTTCTGTATTTATATTGGGGCTCAAGTTGCCAAAGTAACCAAGTTCACTAGCTGTAGTGATGCCCATGGCAGTGATTTAATTTGAGGAAGTGATTTTATATGCAGTACTGGCACTTAGTGACCCATGAAAGCAACAGAAAATCAGAATCACGCACATGTTTTGAAGAGCACATATGATTGATTTAATAATGGTTTGAAAATTAAGAATAGTTTCAAGAATAACTGTTGGTATTAAAATTGTGTTAATCGGTTCAGAAAAATATTACATGTGGAAATGAAATAAAATCTTGGTCAGTGTTAATTTTGGATCTCACGTGCAGCCAAAACCTCATCACATATGTGGCTTTAAATGAAAAAGATTTCCTCATAAATCAACTGCCGTGCCATATAATTCATCAAGAGTAGGCCTATATTGACTGTAGTTATGAATCTGTGCATGAATGTGATATTGGAGTTTCTTATTTTGGCAGATTAGCTAAAGAGGTACCGGGGGACGACAAGGCAATGCAACCTTGCTTGTTTGCAGGAGTTTGTATTCCTTACTGCTGTATTTAGTTGTAGGATCGCAACCTACACCGTTTGCACTCTCATTGGTAGTCACTGTGTTGCAAGTGCTTTCTGTGTGAATGGTCTTATATATTGCATAAGTAGTCTTATATATCGATAGCTCGTATTGACATTGCATGACTTCTGGTTGCTTGTTGTTGCGAAGTGCTGACTTCAGCTGTCAAAATAGCTCCAATGATATTCGGTCTACATTGAAATTCTTTGTCAAACGTAGGAACAGCTTAATGGTTAGACAGCTATAAGTGAATATATGTCAATCAATTTTGCCTAGGGATATTTTGACCCAGACGTCTTGTTTACAAAAAGTGCTTTGGCTCATTGATGTTTTTAGTCTTGCATAAAATGCTTGCATGATCAACATTTCTACTGGGTTGAAATGTTAGCAAATGTATTCTGCTTGAGTTCAGTTACTCCAGAAACGATTTTCTAGTGTTATGTAGATGATTTTTTAATATGAGGGATAATACATGTTCTTTTATCGTTTTAGGCCTTGGCCATATGTTTTGCTGATAATCCCTAATTTACTTACCCTTGTAGAGCTTTGCTTATGCTGTTTTTTTGTGCCTGTGTAAACAAAGTCAGCAGAGTTATCAGCTGTGCTGTGTACGGTTGACGTCAACATGCAAGTACACAAAGCTGGCTCATATTCAGCTTCTTTGAACCTGTGCATCTGTCATATGACTTAAACGTGAGATCAAATGTGTCAAAGCAAACATCTAAAAATGCGGCCGCATCACATTGAATGTTTTTTGAAAGGCTTTTGATTACTCTTAATGAACAGCTTTGAGAACCTGTTTTGCATGCTGCACATTTAGTGTGACAGCATTTAGATTTCTACACTGCCACTTATTATGATAGTTAATATAGATGGATTAAGTTAAATTAATTTAGTTTTTTTTTGTATTTTCTCAGCTTTCCTCTGATGCCCCACAACTGTCCAGACCCTCTCTGAACTGCTGTGACCGAGTGGAATTGAAAGGCTGATTGGAGAGAATATCTGTCACCCAGGTAAAATGGCTGATACTACAGAAGCAGAGAGCTGAACATCACACATTGCCCCCTTTTCTTCTTTGTTCGAGGATCATTTTATGTGGACATTTCCCCCTTCCATTTCAATTTTCTCATCATGGCTATGCATGATATGAATCGTGCCAAGGGTTTCCCTTGCAAAGAATGCGACATCATTTGCCCAAGTACACCTAGCCTACTGGAGCACATGAAAGCACACTATCATCAAGAAGAAAATGGCAGATTTGAATGTGAGCAGTGTGGACGTATTTTTAAGCATGCCAGTAGCTTGGCTTCTCACAAAAAAACCCATGAGATGGGCTCCTTCCAGTGCCCGGTCTGCACCAGAACGTTGCCCAATGCAGTGGCGCTCAAAAACCACCTCCGCATCCACACCCTGTCCCCAAGTGCCCAAGCTGAAGAGGAGAACGATGACGAAGAAAGGGATTATAATCTAGCACAAGATCTGTCTGAGGCAGCTTTCAGGAGTCACATTAACAACAGTGGAATGATACCTGGCCATGACCACGACAAACAAAAATCTCCAGGATCTGAAGATGCCTGGGACAGACCATTCAAATGTGATCAGTGTGACAGGACATATCGTCATCATGGCAGCTTGGTAAACCATAAGAAATCTCATCAAGAGGGCACGTATAAGTGCAATGTCTGTTACAAACAGTTCAATAATCTTGCAGCTCTCAGTGCTCACGAACGCACTCATTCAAAATTTAAGCCCCCTGGAATGTCCATGGGAGCCCTTGTGCCTGAAGCACCATCTGACCCTCGCCCCCTTGGCCCCCAGAATGATGACATGGCACCCAGCTTTTGTCATCTTTGTCAAGTTGCTTTGCCTAATAAGAATGACTTTCAAGAGCACCTTTTGTTACATAATGCTGCATCATCTTCGTTGGGGCTAACACGTAGTTTCCAAGGGATAGTGCCTCATAATCTTAGTTCTGTTCGCTCCCCAGCGGTAAATCCTTATACACCTGCTCTAGGTGATCCTCTTCCACTGCCTCCGTTACCCGACAAGCGTTATGACCCAATGCTAGGCCCTCCTGTTAATAATCCCATATATACCTGTGCATACTGTGGAGTGGGACATCCTGACTTGGAGAGTCTCAAAATTCATTATCTTACCCATGACCCTCACACCACAACACATGCTCAAGATGGTCCTGCTATTTTAAGTTCTGATGGACTGGCTTCAAACTCTCAACCATCAATATCATCATCCAATGGTGAGACAAGGTCACAGGAGCAGTCTGCAGCCATTGATGACGCTGAACGCCGATTTAAGTGCCAAGAGTGCGGGAAAAGCTATCGACATGCTGGGAGTCTAGTTAATCACAAACGCTCTCATCAAACTGGTCATTATCAATGTACTGTTTGTTGTAAGCAGTATCCACACTTAGCAGCACTTCATAGCCACCTCCGTAGTCACAAAGCCCGACAAAACTCACAATCGATGGGTACAGAGGGAGATTGGCTTTCCTCTGAGCCACTGACAGGGATAGACTCTCAACAAGGCTTTGTACATTCTCAGGACCAGGAGAGTGGTGCAACAACGCCAATTTCACTGCCCGGTAATCTTGGTGATGCAGCACACTTTGTCCCAGACGGTTCCCATAACAGTGGCCTGGATTCACTGGAATTCCATGACCGATTCGACAGCGCTCTAGCCCAAAGCAATTCTGGTCACTCACCTCTTCCACAAAACCATCGTCAAGCAGGCAGTGTCAACCAAGGCGGTATGACCAATGGTTACATGAGTAACATAAGCTTCCATAGCCCCGGTGGTGCTTCCCTGCCAGCAGGCAGTGCCAACCTCAAAGAAAGTGCTCGGCAGAGGCGTAGCCATGACCCGATGCAGTTTGGAGGTGCTCAAGACAACTCGCAAGAAAACAGTAAGAGAATGAATCACAAAGACGAGGATGACGACGGAGAGGTTTATCAGTGCACAATCTGTGGAAACCATTACGCCAGCCTGAGGGCACTTCGTAGCCACTTACGAAGCCATGGGGTTAACCATGGGGCAGGACCCTCCTCTGCCCTCTCTCCAATAGGTGAGCAAGAGTGGAGGAGGCGACAAGAGGGTAGTACAACCAGTCTTTTGATCTGTAGCACATGTGGCCAGAGCTTCAGCAGAAAACAGGACTTGCTTAACCACGAGCTAGTCCACGGACATCCCCGGCCAGATGGATCTACACAGGGCTTGGGTGGCACTAGCTCTAATTCTAATGGCAAAATGGATGGAAGGAACCACATTTGCGTTGACTGTGGCATGTTCTTTGCAGATCGCCATCAGCTGATCACTCACCTGTGTCCAGGCAAGGCGAGAGTGGGGGCACTGAACAAGGGTATGAATGGAGCTAAAGGGATGACGGGTGGTGCTGGTACCAGTGGCAGCGGGGGCCCTGTAGACCCTCGGCAGTTGCCAGACTCTGACGATCGGCCCCACAGGTGCGACCAGTGTGGAAGGAGTTACAGACACCCCTGCTCCCTGCTCAACCATAAGAAATCTCACAAGACTGGGGTCTTCCGCTGCCTTGTCTGCCAAAAACGCTACTACAACCTACTGGCTCTCAAGAACCACCAGAGGACTCATTTTGACTTAAAGAGGTTAGCCAGCATTGCATGTGCCCTATTATACTCTAACTGTTTAGTTCTCTTTGCATACTTTGAATGCTTATGTATTATCATGAGTTCCCCACTCATGTGATTACCCAGGTCATCACTGAATGAATAGATTTTAAATGAAATTTTCAGTGTCAAGGCAGTGTGCACTGGTGATTTTCTTTTCCCATTAGAGAAGACGAGGGCAACAAACATAACTCATACTGATATACACACATACAATTGAGTCTGAATTTCATAACGTCTGTACCCCATTTGAGCATTGTGTAGTCATCTTTGTATTTGTAAGGGGACCTTCCCTTTTTATGTTTCTTCCTTTTTTAGAAGAGCATTTTAACACTGCTTTCTTATCTGTTTGTTTTTGTGTGTTTTGTCTCTTCGCAGGCACAAGTGTGAGGAGTGTGGAAAAGCCTTCAAGATTCAGAAGCAGTTGATAAATCATCTACGGCTGCACGAAGAGCACAGAGCAAAGACTGGCGATCGAGACCAACGGGTTCAAAGCATGTCTCATCCCAATGGTGCCCGCTATGAGGGAGGCCCATCGCAGCTCCAAGCCATGAGGATGGGTGACCCCAAAATTCAGAATCCTCCTGTGAACACCAATTATGGTCAACCTCAAGGTTTCAAGAAGCCGTATGCGGGGGCTAGGGCCCAGCAAGTTGATGACGGCAGCGGCCGCCGCCCCTTTGCTTGCGATCAGTGTGGACGTACTTACCGTCATGCTGGCAGTCTGGCCAATCATAAGAACCTACACAAGATTGGCGAATACCACTGCAACGTGTGCAACTCCACTTATCCAAATCGACTGGCAATGAAGAACCACCTCCGAATGCACTTTGCTCTTAAGAAATATACCTGCACTGACTGTGGTCGGGGCTTCAGGAACCAGAGGCAGCTTGAAACACATACCGGCAACCAGCTCTGCAAAGATCTTCCTGGTCCCCTTCCTGGTCCCAGCATGCAGGCGGCTCCTCCTCCAACTGAATATGAATGCGATGGGTGCTCTCAAGTTTTTACTACAACCACAGATCTGGCCTCGCATAACTGCAGTGCCCAGCTTCCTTCGTCCTCTGCCTCCCTCAACAGCTCTAATATGAGCATGGATGCAGGTGACCTGGGGTCTCCAGAGCGTGAAGAACGCCCTTTTGCCTGTGACCTTTGTGGCTGCTCTTACAAGCATGCTAGCAGTCTGCTGAACCACAAAAATACACACAAAATCGGCAACTTCAACTGCTCATATTGTGACAAGCCGTACACCAACTACATGGCCCTGCGGAATCACATGCGTATCCATACGCAGAAGAAGCGGCATATCTGCACAACCTGTGGCAAGGCGTTCCGGCTGGCCCGCTTTCTTCGGAATCACCAGAGAGTCCATGAGGAGGGCCACACCCGTTTCGGCTGCCCCACCTGCGGGAAGAGCTTCCAGGGTCGTTCTGGGCTCGCCAGGCATCGCTGCGGGGACAACCAGGTAGGCAAGGAGGGCGTGAGGAAGGCCACTTCAAGCACAAGAGAGGGAGAGGAATACCGGTTCACGTGAGTTTACGTCTGTTGTTCGTGATTTTTGAAGTGAACTAGTAAAGATCACAGGTTTCTACATGTCTATTACAGGTATATGATCTCCAATCCGGCTTCCTTGGGACCATACGCGTGCCGGAATTCGGATTTTTCTGAAGTTTGGACAGTATGATTAGTGGAGACCAGATAAGTTACCCCCCTTTGCTTTCAGTTAGTAATATGCACTAGTTTGTAAGGATGTCTTGATATAATGGGTGAAATTTGATGTACTTACTAGGTAGATGTGTGTGTATTGTACCAAATCATTGATTCCCTCCTTTTTTAATATTCTATAATGTATGGTGTAGTTTACTGTTGTTTCCATTTTTACATTCAGTTGCCACAAGTACTCATACTGACCATCATGCTGTACATCAGCTGTTTTGCTGTAGTAATACTGATCTGGGCCCAACAGCATGGGCCCAACACCATTTTTTAAATGCATGTTTACTAAATAATATAAATATAGCTTTTGATGCTTTTAAGGTTAAAACTCTGCTCCATTTGCTGTCAAGACATTATAAATATCAAGCAGAAAGCGGTTTTGGAAATGTGCCAAAATACTAACACTAACACTTTACTTTCATATTAGCATATTACATGATTAGAACAAGCATTCATAAATTCACATAAAGAAAAAACAAAACGCACTGCTTCACTACATGTGCTAAGTGCTTGGAAAACATGTTCACCACATGTTTCCATGTTATATTCCGACCAGAATTTAGGTAAAATCCCAAAACGTTACTTCCTCTACAGTTATGTTATTTAAAAAATATATATATTTTCCATTTTTACCTGTTTAATCTTTTAGTGTAAGTACTATGAGTTTGAAAACAAACAGTGATTTGCAGTACATTTTTCTCATGACTAGGTATGTCCTGTAGAGGGTTACAAAATTTTATATATACAGTTCATCCATTAGCACAAGAAATTATATAGAATATTATACCACAGCCTTTATTTTAGTACCAAAAACTATTGGTGGATACTTTTAAGTTTTAATTCATATTCAGGCTGTTCACTGCCTTAATAGGCAATGTTATTTAAGTTATCCTCTCCAAGCTGGGACAGTTTTTTTGGCAGCTGGATTCAAGATCATATACCTGTATTTGTGTATCCGTCGATGCAGTTATCATAGAAGTTGTCAGGTTACTTTCAGACTTATCTAGGTTACTAACTGTTGAGGGGTTAAAAGGACAACGAGCTGGGGAGATTTACTTTTCCTCTCCTCTGTCTTCACAGATGTGACCAGTGTGGCCGATCTTACCGGCATGCCAGCTCACTCCTTAATCACAAAAACACCCACACTGTTGGCATCTACCATTGCGCTGTGTGCCTCAAGACCTATTCCAACCTGCTTGCACTCAAGAACCATCGTCGCATCCATTCTGAAACTCGACGACACCGCTGTCCAGAATGCGGCAAGGCTTTTCGTGTCTCCTCCCAACTACAAAACCACCGCCGTGTGCACCAAAAAGATCGGGAGTTTGCTTGCACTCTGTGCCAGCGGAGCTTCCCTACCCAGGCTAGCTTCCGGCTCCACTTGGAAATGCAACATGGCCGCGCCCAAAAAACACTGCAACAGCCTGGGGTTTCGTCCAGTGGCTCAGATGTGAGCTGGGGCTCTGGGCTTGACCTTACGCTGATGCAGGCCCAGGGACTGGATCCTAATGGGCTCCCAAAGCTTAACCCATCACACCATGGTCCCAGTGGCAGCAGCTCATCTGGGCATCATCATCAACAGCAGCAGCAACAGCAGAGTCGCAGTGAGGCGGGGTGTAAGTCGCATGTCTGTGATCAATGCGGCCGTGGTTACCGTCACGCCAGCTCGCTTCTGAATCACAAGAACAGCCACAAGATGGGCACCTATTTCTGCAACTCCTGCCAGAAGGAATTCTCCAACCTGATGGCACTCAAAAACCACACACGCATCCACACTGAACCCAAGCGTTACCAGTGCCCGGACTGCGGTAAGGCTTTCCGAGTTTCCACGCAGCTCATCTGCCACCGCCGCATCCACACCAAGGAGAAGCCTTTCTCATGTCAGCAGTGTGATAAGCGCTTCTCCAGCAAATCCAACTTAAGACACCATCAGAAGGTCCACTGGAACAGTTCGGCACCTTCTTCGAGTATGAGCGTGGGCACCAACTTCTTAGGTATGCCATCAGGGCCCTTTTTATAGTGTCGAGAACTAGAGAAGCAGAACTTGCGGTTTGTTTCTGAGATTCATGCCAAGGCTTTTGGAGGTGCCAAAACCCCCATTCCTTTTATTGTCACTCATCTCTAGTGCTTGAGGTGTGGCTGTGAGGCTTTTGTTGAACGAGTTGTTGTTTAGGTTAAGAGAACTGTCCCTGCATGTACCCTGGATTAAACAATGCATTTGTTACATCGCAAATACTGACTGTTAGTTTTAGGTCATAGTGACATTTTCCCCAACCCTTTCTCTCACCCTAAACACCACAGGTGACCTTACTTACATTTTCATAGTTCCCTTTGGGGGTGGGGGACGTTTGAGGGCCACTGCCTTCATTTCTGATACCAGCCTTTCGAAGAAGTGCAAACTAGCTGGCGTCTTGTTTTGATTCTTGAAAACGGATTGCTTTTCGAATGAGACATTTCCATATTTATAGTGTAATAAATAGCACATTTCCCACCATGGTACTGTTAGATCAGTATTGTTTTTGTGATGTCACAATGGGCAGGTCAAATTATAGAGACACTTTAGGTTCAAAATGGACACGTATCCTCATGGTCAGGGTAACTGCCACACATTGGTCAACCATACATTTCATCCCATGCCCAGCTTTGATTGAGAGTCTCGAAAGCATTCTCAATTTTCAATCCTAGACAATACAAAGAAAACGCGTTGACTTGTCCGATGAAGTAGAAGTAACCATGTTTAACAGTGTATAGAGCGTATTTGAAACGTCTTCAGTTATTGGAGGCAACAACAAATGTGTAGGACTGTCAAAAGTTTTTTTTGTTTTTTTTTTGTATTTTTTTTTTGTATTCCTCCCCATTTTTGTTGATGTTCTAACTTTTCTAACTTGTGTGGTCCTTGCAGCACGAAGATGAGCTTCAAACCTTATTATTCAGCAGATGACAGCATTGCGCTTATTGGGTTCATTTCTTAGTGGCATCATCCATTCGTTCCCCCTTTAATTTTAATGATGTTGCTCGGAACCCATATTTTAAAACTGCAACTAACTTGCTAGTGTATAGAAACGATAGGTTGTGCTATGAAAAAAAAAATGGGAGAAAAGCGAAAGGGGGAAAATGTATATTGATAGGCTTGTAATGGCATTTGGTTTTACCTTGTATTGTATTGTACCTCTGACTGTATTATTTACAGGAAAACTTTTATAAAAGATCACTGTAGTATGCATTTTATTTATATTAACACTTGTAACTGAAAACGCTAGTTTTAGAGCTCCCAGTTTTAGGATTTCTTGTTTCGACCCCTCCATTCTCTAGAGGCTATCGGACACGGAGTCAGGAATGGCAGGACTCCTAAAGAACACTTGTTATAGTGACTGTAATCTCCTCTTTTTCGTTGCCATTATTTGTTATGCTTTTAAACGAACATTTCTGTCCCTTGTGCAATAAACAGGGAACTGTAATAATGTGTGTTTTGATTGCAGTACAATGAGTGTAAACATATCACTGTATCATTATATTGCCTTTCTCACGTGATGTCGTGACTGTCTCCCCCACGCTCATGTCAATTTTGGATGTGCCTGTTTCACTCTTTAAGCTCACACGTTAAGGAATGATTTTGTGATCATTACAATCAGCAAGGCAATCTTGTTTTTACTCCTCAGTTACACCATGTTAACCCATGTATTTATTTGTTTTGGCTTTCTTTTTTATTTAATTGCATTTTGACTGTTTTGAGCTTGTTTTCAACCTATATTACCTGGGAGCACTGGTGCTAAGTCAATGTATTTTGAGTGAAAATGAAGTTGTATGTGCTATGATCAAAGCACGGGAAGATTATATATTTATGTACCTATACCCTTGCAAATTTTACACGATTGGATAGTTAAAAAATAGTTCTTCCCAGGTGCACAGTTGCTACTTTGGCAAAGGATTGATTCCAAATATAAAGGATAAAAGTTTTCATATTTTTTCTGTTCCTTGTTTATATATAAATAAGCTATATATATATAAACATACATATTTATTGTTTATATATGCACACACACACACCACATATATATGTGACTGTATACTTTTTTTAAACAACATTTTGATAATTCATTTCCTAACAGAACATGTTTGAATTATAACCTCAATGCTCTCAAATAATAAAAAATAAATAGCTGGAAAATTAATGTAACATTCATTCTAAATGTATGTGTGAAAGTTTGCCACTCGTGGTTGGTGTTCTGAAAGAGTCACCATTCACCATCTGGTTTTAATGTCATGGTGTCCTTGGGAAAGTTGGTTTATTACGAATGTTTCCATTCATGGATTTTAAGATGTTTAATGCACCTGAGCTGGGGTAAGCAGTTTGTTTACTGTGGTCGGTAAGATCTTAACTGAGTAATCAAATAAGAATACAATAAATTCCTTACCGTTGTCTTGTATAGTTAAAACCAAATGCTTTAACTTAATGTTTTATTTTATCAGTCTAGGAATCCTGCTCGAAACTTTTGATAAATGCACTTATATAATAAATTATTTCTATGCATTATAATATTTATGCAAGACTTATTACTACATTTTTAGTTATAGTCAGTCGGTTTGCGTTTTTACATGTTCTAGATGTTTGGGGGCATTTTTCTCTTTTTAGGATAGTGGAGTGTAGACAGAAAAAAAAGAAAGTGGGGGATGTAATTGGGGCACGTCCTGGGTCCTTGTGAGCAAATAGTCCTTTTGTATGTCCTTGAACGCGTGCACAGCAGTTGTTTTATATAAATAGTACAAACGAGTATGCCTCTATTTATAACTATGAATCGGTCCAAAATCAGAAAAGATCAAATCAAAGGCTTTACTTAAATAACAAAGTAGGGCGGATAAACGTATCGCAGACCATTTAGTAAGTAACTCAATAAAAGGTACAACCAGCAGGTGTGTCCATATTATGGCATTGATGAGTAATACAGCCATAGCGTCTACTACAAGAGCGCCAAGGAACTGCTGCGCGTGACAGCGAGAAGAAAAGCGCGCCATTCTCCCTCAGTTATCACAAAGGTAAAATATATGTGTTTAAACAAAACAACCTCGGTATTATAAGGCAATTTGCCTTATAAAGGAAATAGTTCCCATCCTAAAAGGAATAGTTTACTCCATATTGAAATTTATGTCGTTATTTACTCACCATCATGTCGTTTCAAACTTTTTTTTTTTTTTGAGGAATCTTGACGTATTTCTTTCACATAATTGTGGCAACGACTCCTAAATGACCCCAAGAAAAGTTTCATAAAAGTTAATATAAGCATTGTATCCTAAACATATCAAGTGTAAGGAACTAACGGTTATATTCACTTCAAAACTTCAAACCGAAGCGCGCGTTTGCGTCACTGACGTCATATTATGGCATTGATGAGTAATGCAGGCCACTACAAGAGCGCCAAGGAACTGCTGCGCGTGACAGCGAGAAGAAAAGCGCGCCGTTCTACCTCAGTTGTCGAGCGGCAGATCACAAAGGTAAAATATGTGTTTATCCAAAAACAACCTCGGTCTCATAATGCAATTTGCCTTATAAAGGAAATAGTTCCCATCCTAAAAGGAATAGTTTACTCCATATTGAAATTTATGTCGTTATTTACTCACCCTCTTGACGTATTTCTTTCACATAATTGTGGCAACGACTCCTAAATGACCCCAAGAAAAGTTTCATAAAAGTTAATATAAGCATTGTATCCTAAAAATATAAAGTGCAAGGAACTAACGGTTATATTCACTTCAAAACTTCAAACCGAAGCGCGCGTTTGCGTCACTGACGCAAAAACGACATTGGCTGAGGTGAATGTGAAAATTACCTTTGAATATCTGCTGAAAATTGTGGTCTTTTCTCCACACCAATTTTATCAGATGACATGAAATATAACATACGAGTCACACTATTCCTAAAGCTTAATAGATCACAGTTTATACACAAAAGATAACAACTCATGAGGTAAGAACTGTAAGATGCAATGTATGTGTGTGGATACATCTGATTCTTAGGGGCGTGAATTGTGTTTGATGACTGGAAGGTTGATTGGAGGTCCCAGACTGTCCACTAGATGGTGAACGATCCTTTAGGTAAGTTTTCACCTTCCGACAGACAGATCTTGTCTGTTTGGCCAATACCCTGAAACCAGTCAAGCTATTTCGCAACCTAGGCATGTTTCATTCATTTAATTTCAAAGCAGCGCTTCAGTGGCTCCATAGCAAGAGAATGCAGTATCTGCAGCTTCTTAATTCAAGTTAAAATCAGGCATTTCCACTTGAGTTTCATTTTGGATCCAAGGCTATCAATTTTGACAACTTACACCTGTTGTCAGGCTGTGAAGTCCATGTTTTGGGTCCCAAAATAAATGCTCGAAAATAGTTTTTAAAGGTGTAGAATGAAAATTGCATGCATCATCCAGATTTCTTTTTTTTTTTCTTCTTTTTTCTTTTTTTTACACCTATAGAAGTTGCATGCATAATTTATGTTTTGTCTGAATAGAGAGCATTATATCTAAACCTCGGTATAAAAAGATTAACATACAAAGCTTGTAGCTCAAACAGCATGCAGTGGCTGAATTATTTTTAAACGAAAATTTACAGCCTGTTGCTTAGCAACTGGAAAACCAGCCCTTCGTACCTGCCAAGTTTGGCAAGTTTTCACTGCAATGACTAAATTAATTAATTTAGAGTAATGATAAGCACTTGTTGGTCTTGCACAGCTCCCAGGGCATCTTCTGCTGCAATCAATAACAACGTAATTGAGCAAAACCCCATTATCTCTCTAAATAACTTTATCTACTTTGCGCACAGGGGTCTGGGGTGAATGTGGCTGGCTTAATAGTTAATTGAAAGTGGGTCCAGTGATACGTCTTTAGCATAGTTCGGGTGGAATTAGCGTGCTAAATGACATTCGAGTTTCAATTTCCAGGAGGACATCTTACTTCATGATTCAGTTTTGCTGTTATGAATTTACATTCACACAATTCATATATCACAATATATCACTTATATAGTTAAGTGAAGAAATGAAGCTGAGGATCAGACCCGATGCTGCTACCACAAGTGGCCGTTCTGAATGGTTTCCAGGATCAAATCTCTGTATTGATTTAATTTAGTTTTTATGTCAGATGGAAAGCCAGCAGGCAGCACTTGAAACTCCAACTGTTTATATTTCACCTAGAAAGTTGGCAAAAACATCTAAATCCATAATGACGGAGCACTCGGCAGTGCAGCGTGAAAGTTAGCTCGAAAAACAATGTCAGTGTAAATGCTTGATGGATATACAAGCTTCCTTGACGTGATTTGAGAAAGGAGTAAAAGTAGGGAAGACAACAACAGCAGTTGTACACTGGACAATCGTTTTTTTCTTTATTTTTTGTTTCAGTTCATAATATCTGTTTGTTGGGGTTTTTCTTTTTTCATTTTTCATTTCAACTTAAAATTTTGACACACTTATAAAAGACAGCATCTGCATAGAGTTCTCATCTTAAAGATCCATGGAGAAAAGAGGGAGAGAGAGAGAGAGAGAGAGAGAGAGATTGTGAGAGAAGGGAGGAAGATAGCAAAGGGTTTTAGGGAAGGAGAGGGATACTGGTACGCCACACTAACCAAACAGAACAGCAAACAGTATTACAAGAGAGAGGGGGGAGAGAGGGACAGTTATGTTGTTTGTTTGTATCTTTTTCCTTTTTTTACAATACAGTACACACATACACACACAGAAAATAAAAGACAGAAGTTGCAATTCCAGTCAAAGTTGCAGGAATCGATTTAATTTTAATTTCTTCTTCCCATCCTTGGTGCACATCGCATTGTGGTTTCTGCCCTGAATGGACTTTAGATCCTAGGTGGGCGAGAAGACGTTTGGCGACACATACAACGACGGCTGGAACCACGGTTAGTGGCCGCTGTTTCCCTCAACTCCCAAAATAATATTGAAGCCAGTGCGTTCTTCAGTGCTTTCGAATGCATGTGTGAGAAAGCCCTTTTCTTTGTATTGCACAGATGAGTGTTTTTCTGTTTGCGTTGAGCATTATTGTTCTTCTAAAGAAAACGACCAAATCCCAAGAACTGCGCTCTTCGTACGAGAGCAGAGCTCGTCCCGCGTTTTAACTAGAGTGTTAGAGTTTCAGCCATGCTACAGTCTACGCACGCAAGGTTTTTCTAACCGACACCGATTATGAAAGCGTACCACAAAACGCACAAAAATGCCACTAATTGTTCTAAATTTGCCATTGCCAATGTGGTGGACCTCTGTAAAGAAAAGCATTCAGTGTGCCTGGAAGCTACAGATGGTGTGCATTTGACCTGTAGACCTATCGACAGTGTACATGGAGGGAAGCACTTTTTTCCCTCAGAGTTGAACCGGTAATGGCTCTCTGAGGTGACACAACGTATTGTATTGAATCTGATGGTAAAGCATTGTTCCTTTTCTTCGTTATAGAGCACCCTTGACATCACTGAAAAGCGCCGAATGCCGCTTTAAGACAAGCGAGCGAGCGAGCGGTCTGCAGCAAATCGCTGTGACCAGGGCAAAGAACAAGAAAACCAATCAACCTCACAACTTTGACAGGAACTATTTTTAGTAGTTTTATACATGGACATGCAAGTCATTTTTTCTCTCTTTGAAATATTTACAATAATTACAAGACAAAGATTCAGTTCAGATTGACAAAATCGCGAGCATTCAATAGTACTACTAATATAACACAACTTCTCGGGATTCTTTAAATCATCGTAGTTATATAATTCATCACATTTGATAATGGTATTATTCAATTATGTCATCCTTATCCAGTCATCTTCCCGTTCTAATTAGAATAGTGTTTTCATCACATCATTACAGGCCATTCTCTGTAACTGATGATCATTTTGCTGAAATCACAGTTTGAGCACCATCTCCACAAACCGTTTCGTCGTTCTAAATCTAACACTGAAACAAGAATACTGGTATAAACTTTAATGGGAATATACATCAAAGGAATGACACAAAAGGGGATGAAATTAAGGAGGATCATGGCTGGGGCTGTTGAGAAAAATCACGATCGCAGGTCTTGGGCGCTCATTAGATGTCGTATCAGTTAACGTAAAATTCTTTGAGAGCTGCTAAAGCACGTGTGGAAACTTAGCGAGCGTTACAATCTACAAAGCAGTCTACAAAGCAACAGACGGCTTCGTCGATCACGGCGAAAGCGCTTTAGCTTGGTCGTGTCGCCGCTTGCTCCCCATGCAGATTGGGCTTAAGGGTTTTTTTTTTTATTCACCTGCAGTGATGAGGCACTCAACAACCCCAACCAAAAAAGACTATTATGCAGTTAAGCTCTAAAAGGTACATTATTTTTTTTTTAATATATAGTAGTTTGTAATTTTCACTCATTTACAAAATGCCTTCTCAATGTGCTGTGTTATGCCAGTGCTGTCTGGTCATATCAGTGTCTGTGTGACAAACATCCACAAACAGTGTTGAAAAATGAAAATAAGACAACTGAGAAAACTTTCATCCAGATCTGTGCCCATGTCAGTTTACAGTTTTTTTTATTATTATTTCTTTTTCTTTTAACCAGAGCTGATCTAATGTCTACGTCTAATGTATTGCCAGCACAGGGGAAGCAATGCAAGTGAGTTGAACAAAGGGGGAAATGGTAACATAAACAGCATCATTGAGGGGAGCGATTCAAAAAAACAACAGTACAGTACACACAACATTTGAACATCGTTGGGGGATATTTGTTTTGTACGTAGCTGTTTTTGGAGAAAGTGCTTTAAAACGAACAAGCTTGTGTTGTATACATTATACATATTGTTCAGAATGAATAGAAACAAATAAATAAACCTTTATATCGAGAACCTTGCCGCTGAAAGCGGTGGCATTGAAAACAGTCAATGTATACGCAAGATAGTTCACAAGATACACGGGCAGGGTGGACTACACAATACAGTCGACTGTAACATTGTGCTCTGTACTCGCATAATGCTTTGGCTTTTTAGTCTTATTACTTTTCTTAACATCTGAATGAAGTCGGCACAGAACTGGAGCGCTAGAGCTGCATACCATAGACCTGCAGACCAGAGAAGCCCCTTGCGCCCGAGGGCTCCAACAGCAGACGAGCACACACACATACACTCACACGCACACACACGCACACACACACAAATGCTCATGCTCACATATACAGCAACGTGTACGTAAAAAAGGAAAAAATGCAGAAGGGACAGGGCACGCATACATGGCCTTTTGAGTTGCACAATTCGACACCGCAGCACACGACTCACAATAAAGAATAGTCTTACGAAAGAATTCACATATCATCACCATTTAAGCACAACAATCAAGTTCGGGAAAACATCAGGCGGAAGGGAAAATTAACAAGATGCGCAAAAATGATTCGTACCCAGAGTGTTTCCAGAGGGGGGGTGGGGGGGGTACATCGTTTTACACTACGGACGTGGTTCAGGAACAAAATACCTGACAACAAACAGATTTTTGTATTCATGTGCACATCCACAGGGAACACATTCATGGGGACCACGGTAAAACTCCAGCATCGTCGGGGTCATGATGACATAGGCAGCAGAACTAGTAAATTAAGTCAATCCCCCCCCCATCCAACCCTTACAGAGTCATAATAAATAATCATAAATTAAAAAACAAACAACAAAACGGTACAACCCAAAAAATGTGGCCGCATAAGACATTGTTTTCTTTGATTGTAAAGTGCACACATGATCGAGAGCCATGCAAACTAACAAAGCGAAAGTTGCATGCGTTAACAAATAAGGGCCTTCCAGCTATATCGTCTACTAAAAAACAACACCGACATACATATTTACCTCATTTTACCATACATGTAAGTGATTCGACACTAAATACACAGAAGTTTCAAAGAAAACATGCTGGACGTTACTGGAATGATTAAAGCAAAATAGTCCCGGCCCTCTGCCTCAGGCTTTGTAAAAAGTGTACAGTATTTATCCCCAAAATCATTCCTGTTCCCAACTACTTTGCTTTGGGTAGGTACAAGGGTAGCGGGACGGGGTGGGGGGGCTCCTGTTATATATTCTATGATAAGCAGTACATGGAAAATGACGTCCGTATTGAGAAAAGGAGTGCACTTTCAGAGTTGGTACATGTCATGAACGTCATGAACATGAGGGTAAGGGCGTTCTAAGAGTGCAACGAATCTGATTCAAGCCAAGTGGGATTTTTCATCAAAAAAATAAATAAAACAGAGCTAAAGTTTGGTTTGAAATTTTAGCCCTTGAATTTAAAACAAGCAGTACATAATGAACCAATCTGGCACTTTCTTTCGCAAAAAAACGATGCAACGAATTCACGATGCAGCAGTTTGATTTGTATTCTGAGAAGAGAAAAAAAAATCTTTGGACAAAATCGAAGCTAGAGTTTTCGTAACAAGATGCCGTCTATCTGTGCGCTTAGAGCTAAATTTAAGTTACTTCGTATAAAGTTTGAGTGAATGTCTTTCTATTTAGTCGCTGCATAATAAGTGTCCTGGCCAGCCGTACAGGTTTCTTCAATTGAACTGAAGAATTCATCTACAAGTAAATATTTCATATAGATAGCTCATCTGCACTGCACCTCCTCCCACTGTTTCAGATATGTAGAATTTAACAATAAGGACCTAAGAGTGTCTATCACGTCCTCCTAATTAATTTTATTACTCTCTCGTCATAAACTAGCACCAAGGTGAAACGTCAAGCAAACTCCCAAAACGAAACAGTCCTGTTCAAGCCCATCCTTTACATTATAACGTAAAATATATCTGCAATTTATGAAACAAGGCAAACATAAAAAGCGCAAATCTAACGTAAAATACCGAAACATAAGGAAAATTCATTTCGGCTGTCCTGACCACCCTCCAAAAGATAATATTTAGGCTAGGCATTGCTTCAAGTATAAACATTTCTTAAAATGTTCCTTATAAGAAATCTTCTTTCAATATCTTTTCATGAATGAATTCAAAAAGCAGGGGCAAATCACTATCAAAACTGCATAGTTCAACAGTTTGCGCAATGCCACCCTATCGATCCCAGTGTAGCTTTCGAAACGTCTTCAAGTGAAACGTCCCGTTCCTCCGCTGCCTACAGCAAATGAAGTAAAAACAAAACCGTGATATCGCTTCCTCTCACAATTCGAAATGTGCTTCTTAGTTATATTTTATTCTTTGTTTACGGTTGCCCACAGTAAATGTATTAAGACAAAAATTCAGCTATGAGGTTGACGGTGCTTTTAAACTACAGCACTCGATCGGTAATGAGCTAATAATGTAACGATGAGAGATTTCATCTGAATGCAAGCAACCACTCGGAAAGTTAGGCCATTGAAATCGGACTAGTACTATTATCTATAACATCTATGCAGTCAGTTGGTTAGTATTCGTAATGCTAGTATGGTTTGCCAAACACCGTGTTCTGTCGGAACGGAAAACAATTTAGCAGTTGCTGGCACTGTCCTGGAGGCCCCCCCGAAAATGAAAGCAACGCTAAAAAAATAAAATAAAAACGAAAATTGTTTTTTTTTTTTATTCCTTTACTGGTAGTAACCCATGTGCTGCTTTATGTTCAATACATTTACATGTACAGTTTGTAAATATTATGTTGTATTTGAACCCACTTTTGTATATATTTAAATCAGCTAGTACGTAACATCTCCTTTATTTGTTTTTTTGATTGTTTGATTTTTGAATATTCGATTTTTACCCTACCCAGTTTCCTTATCTCATGTTTAAGTGGATAAAACACTCAGCTTTCCAAGTGTTTGTCTCTCTTCTTGTCGTTTAGAAGCCCAGAGTTCCTCCGATACTGGACGCCAAAACCACTCCCAAAATTACACAGCAGATGATGATCATGATCTTCTTCTGCAAGGGGGCGAAAAAGGGAGAGAAAGAAAGAAAGACGTGTAAACAAATGAAACCACAATTAATTTAGCTCATCTAGGTACTCTGTTGCGATAGTCAGCTAATCTAAGTAGCATCGCCTCATCTTAACCTCGCTTTAAATCATTAAACGAAGCCATTAACAATTAAACCATTACCCAAGTAAATCATTAAATTAATTAAAAGTTAATTAAATTATTGATGAAAGGACTCTGAGATGTAGCCCAATACTAAATGTGTTTAAACACTGACTACGTTTGTGAAGGTGGTCATTAGATATTACAGCGTAACTGTAAAGGCTAAATACAGTGCTAACATCATACTGAACTCTGGAATCTCCAAAAGAGACTGCGCAGGTCATGGAGGGAAGCTGCAAATTTACAATGCACCAAAAGACTTGTGCCAAAGTAAATCAACTAAATGGAAATGCTTGGTTGGGCATGCAGTCAGAAAACCACACAGGTTTGAAGCAAGGTTGATGTCTATCTACTTAAGGTTTTTTCTAGTTACCAGGGACCAAGCAATGTTTTTGTTTTCGTTTTTCATGGGCTGATTTGACTAATTAAATACTACCATACTGTAATCAGTCAAATGGTACTCCTGGATGCAGCCAGCTACTGTAGCTTGACCAAAATATTCATTTTCAGTCATTATTGACGCAGTTTCTGGTTACTGAATTGTGAGCCCTTGTATTGCACTTATATTCACACTATTATTTTTAGATCACACAATTCATATTTTTATCCTCACAGTTCAGAATTGTGAGACATAGCATTACTGGAATGAATTCTGGGAAAAAAGTGAGAATTGCAAGAGATTAATCTATAATTCTAATAAAAAAAGACTCAAATTCGGAGAAACTAAACCATTTTGTGAGACAAAACCTGCAAATTTTGAGATAACACAACAAAAAAGTACCAAGTTTGAAAACCCACAATTGCCTGTTTTAGTTTTTACTCCATGGCAGAAAGGGGCTTCGATAATTACCAATTCTAATCTATTAACACAACACTTTATTTGTTCAAATTAGTTATTAACAGTGGATAAAATGTTTTTGCCTCACTATTGAGTTTATATTTGGGCCGGTAGGAATCTAATCACCCCATTTCTGCAGTTTGACTCATCAGAAAGCTCAGAAGTAAGTGGCATAAGACCAAGAGTCTGCAGTCTTTAGACCACCACTGCAATGGCTGTTAGCCAGCAAAACTGCAGCAAAAAACCTAGTGGCAGACGGCATCTGTTGAAGAACCAAAGAGCGCCAAAGGAGCAATACCGTGTTTCTGTGGATGGTTTAAATGGTTTGGAATCATTTTAAAATGCTCTTCTATTACTCGTTTTGTGACTGCATTCTCTAGAAAGGCAATGAGAGCATGAGCCATTGTACACAAAGTAACAGCTGACGGTGTTTTACCTTGCGTGCCTGACTCTGGTATTTGACAGCCTTCTTGGTGTCAGAAACTGCTCTCTCTACATAGTCCACAGAGTGTTCCACGTTGTACTCAATTCTGTCAATCATCTCTCCCTGTGAATGACAAAAAAGGCACTTCAAACTAACGTATTCACATGGGCACACATTTACGATCACTGTGTGCAATGCACAAATCACGCAAAGTCTGTTTCCTGTTAGACATACTGTACTTCTGTGTGTCTAGAGTAAGTTTTGCAAGTTAAGATGCCTTCAATTCTATGTGCTTCGTGCAGCCTGATTTCAAAACCCACAAGCGGTGATGCTCGAGTGCCTTTAACCCCCAGATTGATCCACAGGGACTGCGTCGTGTAAATAATTTCACCTGTCCTTGGTCGTAGAGGAAGAAATAAATTGCTCTCTGTGAATAGCATTTCAAAGTCAGCATCACTTTGCAGCGCAGTGCACTTCAAGGATGTGTCTAGTTTTTGTCTGGACAGTGTCCACAAACAGAATTTGAAAATGGTGTATAAATATGTATCAATGGTGTATCGTTTTTTTTTTTGCCTGATAGATATAGAATAGCATGGAAATGAGCTGCATGGATAAAAACACACTGAACATGCACGCGGTGTAGTGCTATTAATAATGTGCTTATGTAGAATAGAAAAATTTAAATGTTTCATTTGCAAAATTTTAAATAACTCGATGTACTAAAAAATAAAATACTTTTGTGCTCCACCGAAAAAAAAAAGTTTTCATTAACTGTAGTAATGAAAAAATAAACAGAAAAAACAAAGCTGAAACTTAAAAAAACCCACAAAAAAACCCCAAATTGGAACAAATTAAAATATTTCATTGCCAACATCTTTTAGCACTGATGCTAAAATAAAAATTTAAGATGAGGAAAAATAAATAAAAACTTATAAAATTGAGAAAAGCAGACAAATTAAATGAATATAAGTTTAAATGCAAACTGAAAATCAAAAATTCGAAATATTAAAAAATACAATAGTGATATATACAATACAAAGAAAGGCGCACACAGTGATATTAGGGTCAGTAAGTAATGACAAAAAATTTATTTTAGGTGGACTGTTCAAGTATTGGCCATGATATTGTGAATATAAAAAGAAAATCTCAAATCAATCATCATTTATATGCCTCTTTTACAGCCTTGTGGAAGCGATAACACTAACTAACATTTCTACTATTTTCTTCCTCCTGTAAATTTGACTCGTGTAATTTTCTGTGACGTACCTGACTCTCCACCAGCATGGCCATGTCCACAAACATGTCGTGCAGCTCACGGATGCTGTTCTCCAACTTAATGATCTCAGTGTGTCGAGTCTCGATCTCATTTAGTGCCTGCTTGGTCATCTGGGAGTCCATTTTGATCTGTTACATGGTAAAATTCAAGAAAACAGGAGGTCAAGAGTAAGTTACTATTATTAAACACACATCTATACAGAAATCCACAAACGCTTAACACTGTAAAGGTAGCACTAGCACAAAAGTGTTTCTGAAGAGACATTTACACAGGCTATATAACGCTGCTCAGAAGTGCCATGAATGCATTTACACACCAATTACAAGAGTACACCTGATAATAGGGGCTAAAGTAGGTCTGAGCATGCATAATTCAGAGGCAGCATTGCATCTTTACACTGAATTTTGAGCAAAGTAAAGTAAAGATGCCTAAAGACTATAGGCTAAGTTGTAAGGAAACATTTCAATAAGCTTCACATGGAGATCGATTGGCACATTTGATCTGGACATCTGCACTCTTAAAAATAAAGGTACCTAAAAGTGCATTTTTGCAGTGATTGCATGGAGAATCATTTTTAGTTCCCCAAAGAACCTTTCAGTCAACGGTTCTGAAAATAACAATTTGTTCTTAGTGTAAAGATCATTTTAATAATCTAAGGAACATTTTATTGAATGGAAACTGAGGACCTGAGGAACCTTTCCATAGTTGCTAGAACTATTGGTAGACGTTCCCACTTTTTGGCAAAGTTCGCACCGCAGGAACTAAGAATGTATTTAGCACTCTGAACATCATTTTGGGGGACTAACTTAGCTTATAATTCAGAGTAGAGTCTATAGGAACTATCAGTGACACAGTGTACACTTTTTAGGCAATTGGTTACGAAACACTGACATTTTTTCAGACAAACACGGAAAACAACGATAACAGCATTTATCTGTAGTCTGCAGCATTGCTCTCTTTTTGAGATGATAACACTACAAGTTGTTATACTGTAGGAGATTTAGTCCAATTATAACGAAACCTACATCAAAAACAGCTTAGAATGCGACATCCTCCATTCAACTGGTGGTTGACGTCTGTCAATGCTGCGACTAAAGATGCCATTATTTATTTGTAAAATGGTATTTTAAAATGAAAACGCACTAGTGTAACTGGGGCCTTAGTTTCTAGAACATGGAAGTGCAAAAGCACCTAACGTTCTAAAATGGAACCGTGGAGAACCAATAAAGAACCTTTATTTGTTAATAGTGTGTAAAGTTCACAGGGCAGTTCCGACTGTCCTAGAACTGAGGCCTCGTTTACACCAGTCTGTTTTCATTTTAAAACGCGTAACTTTTGCTATGGTTACGCCTACTGCTTACACTACTCCGGCGTTTTCAACCCTCAAAAAAGAGACTTTAGAAAACTCTGCAGACTGAGGTTGTGTTTCAGAGTAAATGAACCAAAACTGAGACTTTTGGAAAACGATGGTGTGGCTGCCCACATTTGTTCCCCATATCACTTGACAACCATGTAAACAATAACATCATGCTCATTTTTGTACCCATAGATATGTATAGGTCGATTCCCCATTTAAATAATAGGGATTCTACCTATACATAACTATGGTTGTATCTGCATAACCAGTCATGTGTCACGTGTTTTAGGTTCTGTAGCGTAAACGGAGAAATGCAGCAAAAACTCTAGTGTGGACGAGGATCATTTTCCTTCCGAAACACCATAAATGCTCCTAAAGCTACGCAGTGCGAAATCACCTAATGTTCTTAAATGGAACCATAAAGATTGTGATGTACACAAGGCAGTAGTGACTGTATAAATCATGCATTGTTCATCCATGGAAACCAAAAGTCATAGTAAAATTACTTATTAAACTTACATCATCGGTAAAGATAGCAAGCTTCCCACTCTCCAACATGTCTTCCAGCTCCTCATTGGTAGTTGTTCTGCCAGCTGATTAAAGACATTTAAAGAACATGGTATCAGTATGTGGTATATCCGCTGTGTATCTTCTAACGTGAATGCGCTATCACTTGTGTCTAAAAGTAAATGCATGTTCCAGTAACGTGGAGGCTGTTTCTCAGCTTGTGTTTGTGCGCGTGGGCTGCATGCATGCCAGAACTCACTAATTTCCAGTTGTCTCTGAATGCGGTCCTTGCAGCGGTCCCTGTATTTGGACTGCGTGGTGTTGTACTCCGTCATCACCTCCACAAACTTGCGTGACAGCGTGGAATGCTGTGGGATGAAGGTAGACATGCGGAGGCGTCAGGGATGCGGAGGTATGACTGCACATCGTGACGTGAACGCGTTCGCTGACAGTAGGCGGGTTAGAATAATGCGTAGAGGGCCAAGTGTGATCTTCGTGAAATCGGGCCTCGCTTTTGCTGCAGTTTGAGAGATTACCCCGCTTGTTCTGTTTCTGGACAGCAGATGGCGCTGAGGAGGGTGTTTGACAGAGCTGCTCCGTGGGAGGGCAGAGGTCACAGGAAGTGTGCCTGTCTCTGAACACCCTGAAGGTCAGATTTGCTGCTGTTTTGCTGAATATTGCTTGCTGATATAACCAGTTTACATAACATAAAAACTTTTGCAGCTTTGAATAATACGTCCTATTATACAATATTCCCATATGAAAGACACACTGCATGGTTAGTTTTTTTTAATGCATTTATTTACTACTATTTTTATCAATATAATATATAATAAAATATTATATATTTTTTAATATTACTTTTTTATATGTTGTCTTTTTTTTTTTTTTTTGCAATTTGTTCAATGTGAATTTTGTAGGAATTTTAAAATATCTCAAAATAACTATATATAAATATAATATATCATTATGTAAATTAATCAAAATGTTATAAATACAAATATTTGTATGCTTTTTTATACAGTAAATTATAGTATTATATTTTTTTAAATGTATTATAGTGGGAATATACTTTTGAAAATTGAAATTAATTAAATGCTTTACTAATGGAAGATGCTTTAACTAGATGGACACGATACAAAAATGTAGTTTATTATTATCATCACATTATCATAACCTATGAATGATAAGTCTCAGGAAAAAATTCAAAAGTAGTCAAAAAGTAAGACTAATGCTATAAAACGGATCATTTATTTAATCATGCAAAAGTTGTAATGTTGCTTGATGAAGAAAAATTATACTGGCAAATAAGTCAGTTCCGTAATTTTAGCAGTCACATGAATTTAATAAGACCGAACAGACTATTGATTATCATTACAATAGTGTTTTTAATTCCTTTCATACCTGTGTCTTGCGGATCCGCAAATCTGCAGATGATCTGTTCAACCCCTCCTCTTGCTCAATGCTTTGTTCGATTGCTGCAGAATAGAGAAGTGAGCTGAATGTAATGAATTGTTCTAGTTTAAATGTACTAAAGCCATGGCCTCCTGAACACAACCCATAGATTGACATTTCAAATAGCAGCTGTCTCTCTCCGGTTACCTGGCTACAACCGTTAGTGAGGTGGCCTAGCAACTACAACACCATCAAATCCACCCATGACACTAAAGTAATTGGCGGACCGAGCCGTTACAGTGGAAGTGCATGCACACTAGGTGTCAGACAAAGTGGTCCCAGAGTAATAACAAGTCCCTTAATCTCAGAAAAACAATAGATCTCACTGTCCACTTCAGGAGACAATGGGATTCACAGTCCATTCAGTTCTAATGGAGCCCGGCACACCATGTGTCACTGGCTACATCAGAGAGAGTGGGGATGAAGTTGCTATCATAAGAACCATCACTGTTGCTTACTTGTAGACAGTAGCTTGTAGAAATGAAAAAGCAAAACAAATCCATTTATTTATTTATGTATTTATTGATTGATTGTTGTTTGTTAAATATTAGCTTTATATTATTATAATAATTATTATTATTAACATACATGACAAATATAAATATATCTATACTATATATAAAATGTCTTAATAAATATATCTATTATGATATTATTTATGTAACATAAAAAGTTATATTTAATATCTCATGAATAATTAAATATGTGATAAGTGTATAAAATGCACTTATTATAAAAATGTAAATATAAAACCCTTTTCCTATATTTAATAAATGTAAATTATATATATATTATATAATATAATACATATTATAAATAAATATATTATTTAATATAATATTATATATAAATACAATACTGAATATTATGTTAAACAAGTAACAAATAAAATTAAACAATGAAAATATTTATAAAATAATAAATTTATAAAGACATAAAAAAATAAATAATTAATTATAAAATAAATGTATAACCCTAACCCCCTATTTTATATTTAATACATTTATTATATAATTATATGTTATATTATAAATAATATTAACACACAGTACATTCAGTGCATGATAAATAACAAACAAATAATAAAATAACAATGTATATAATAACTTTTTTTAATTATAAAAATTGCATTAATTAAAAGTGAGTAAATTTATACTGATTTATTATAAAAAATATAACCCTAATCCCTCACTCTATATATTGAAGTGTATATATTATATTATATTATATTAATATCATTAATATTAACATTTTATTGTAAAAAAAAAACATCTAAAATAGTCGATAATGAAAGGTTTGTGTTGATATCAGCCAATCAGTGTTGTCATAATACAGTTTTGTTCTGAGGAGATTAGTCACATGACATTACAAAAAAATTTGTTTCTGAAGGCAAAGCTATGGAGTATAAGTCATACTTCTGATCAATCATCTGCCAATGAGACGAATGAGAATGCTGACTGATAGCTCTCTCAAGTTATTAGGCACTGGAGTAATAAAAACTATTTTTAATAGGACGCTCATAGTGCCATTGTATTAGTTACTGAAAAATTTTATCTTGTGCTAAGGATGGAGTGCAACTTAATGTCTTTTCCTGAGTGACTTCAGAAGGAAAGCACTTCAAAAGAGATTAGTCAAAACCCCTACTTGTTAAGAACTTTCTCTCTCCGAACATCCCTGGCCTCAGGTGACTGCCTTCAGAATCAAAGATCGTATCTAAATTAGTCTTGCCTATGTGATGATGGAGGTGTGAGGAGCTTTAGAAGACTAAACTTAATGCGTACTTGCAAATAGATGTGAGCTTTTCTCATTTTCTCACGCCAAATTCAAAGAGTCGCAAAACATCTTAAGAATATTCACCATCTCAAACTGACCTCAGATCTGTTTCATTGTTTATATACATATGTATTGCTGTCAAACAATTGATCACGATTAATCGCATCTAAAATAAAAGCTTTACATAATATATACTGTGTATATTTATTATGTAAATATAAATACAAACATATGCATGCATATATTTAATAAAAAATATGTTTATATATGAAATATATTTATATATTATATATATATATATATAAATGCATTCACATGTAAATGCTTTCAAAATATACTGTATGTGTGTTTTAATATATACATCATAAATAAATACAGTACAAACACATAATATGCAAAGAAAAGCTTTTATTTTGGATGAGATTAATCGCGACTAATCATTTGACAGCACTAATGTGTATATATATATATATGAGAGAGAGGCAATTAGTCCTTAATGTTTTACAAAATGTTATGTATGACTGCCAAAATAAGCACAAACGTCCACTACTTTGACTACTTCTGTTCAAAACAATTATACAAGACTTTAACACTTCTAATAAAGTTAGGATTTCTGGTTTTCTACCTTTTAATTTAGAGCGCACTTTATTGGCTGTCTTCTTAATGTCAGCTGTGAGGTCCTCCAACTCCTGCTTGGTCTCTGCGGAACAAAAACACAAGGAAATACAAAAAAAAAGCTGTTTAAATGCGTATCATTTAGTGTTTTCAATGTTAATGAGCAGTGGTTGCAATATAGATAGATAGATAGACAGGACTGAAGGGGTGGAGGCTTTTAGGACTGGTCATGTAACGTAGTTGCTCTTTTAAAGAGGAGAGCGAGGCGTCTGTGGTAAAGCGCTGGATGTGTACAGACTGCAGGCTGCAGTCATATGTTGATTGATAGTTACTGCAGAGCCATTCACTCCCTGGACACCACCTCAGCCTTTTCAACTCCCACCTACACACTCTCCTCTCCTCTGACTAATCCAATCCCTCGCTACTTTCTCTCATGACAGTCTGATGACCATGACATTTCTTCCACTACGAGTGTTAATGCCAGGATCACCAGGGAGTATCTGTGCGTTTATTAAAATTATTTGCAAATCCACGCTGAAATATCTGCTGTATTGATTTCAGTTTTAAATATGTACTGCATTATATCCGTTGAACTGTGTTTTATAATGCATTTCATATATATGCAAAACATATCATCACAAAATAGGCTTTAATAAGCCAGGTTGAGGGATTTAGACAAGCCCATGCTTCAGATCTCTGGGCGCCTCCTTCTGGCCATCAATATTGTGACTCCTGCTGATCACTTTCAGAGGGATGGACGGTGGGCGGCGGGTGGGAGAAGAGTGATAAATTATACGTCTATACGTTGCGCACAGTAATTTATCACTTTGATTGTCATTTCATAGTATATACGGACGATTCCTCAATTAGGGGAACGTTTCTGTCCGCATGGATGATTGCTTTTTTAGCTTTTAAAGGACAGATCGTAATAGCTTTAAACTTCTTAATTGTGTGTCCTTAATTACTTTTTTCTCATGTTTAGGACTGCTGAAAGGTTACATTTGCAAGACTTTCTCCTTTTTCCTGTTTAGTTGGCTTAGTAGCTTTTTGGCTACTGGGATTTATTTCAAACCAAAGGAACCCTAACTTTTAAAGTAAAAAAATAAATAAAAATAAAACAATAATGATGCTATAATTATATATATATATACATATATTTCTATATGAGGCCTTTTCAAGTTTTTAGGTAAATTGTGATTAATAAATGGATATATTTGTATATGTATATATTAGTGGTGGGCCGTTCTTATCGCGCGATAAAAAAATTATCGCCGTTAATCTACCGACAAAGTTGGGTCGGAGTATATACTACAAGCTATGGTGACTTTCACCTTTAGCGCGGATGTATAGCCGAATTACACAGTAGCCTTATTCAGACGGGACTAGTTTTCTACACTGCTTCGATCCTTATCACCTGTTGTCCGTGATCTTCATATACCGTTTGGAATGCGTTGGTATATGGACGAAACGGCGCGCTGACAGACTTGCGCGTCACG
>JAUMHQ010000029.1:832953-844072 GCA_032361165.1 Enteromius paludinosus | reverse complement strand
GATCTCAAATGAGCCATTTTAATATAGATTAATCTAGATTAATCTAGATTAAAAAAATTAATCTATGCCCACCCCTAGTATATATATATTTGTATAGGTAAAAAGCATTTTTGAGCTTCTAGAAAAATCTCCAAATTACACATTTTAAAAATAAATTTAAAATGAAATTTAAAAAAGAATGTTTAAAAATAAAAAATGAATACTTAAAAGAAGAATTCAATAAAAAGTTTCCTTTTTGTTTTGTAGGTACGTGACTAGCAAAGCCACACTAAAAAAAGCACTTAAAAAGCAATGCTGTCGTGGAAAACAAATGCTCTGTTTAGTCAGTGGTGTCTGTTAAAGTGCTGTAGTCAGGGTGTGGCTGCTTCTCCTGTCCATCGATTCAACAAAAGTGTAATGTATCTCCTGTCACTGAGTTCGCATCATAATATTTGCACATCGCTACACTATTGTTGTGCTTACAGACAGCTAAATGCTCTTTCCTGCTCTATGAATACAAGCCGTCGTCTCATGTCAGCTTTTTTTTTTTTTTGCGCATGTGGTCGAGAGATCGATTTGACCGACGAGGATGTTTAACATGACGTCTAACCAGCACTTAAATAGTTCTTGAATGTGTTTTTATTTGTATCTGTTTAGCAGTCGCCACAAATTTGCTGAAACAGACTTGCTGCAGAAACATGAGGTTTCGCATTGCTGCAGAATTACACAATTCTGCTTTTTTGTGTGTCAAAATGACCCTAGAAAATATTAAAAAGCTTTACAGATTCTGTGTATCCCAGAGTGTGTGTGTGGGGGGGGGTCGCGAGAGGATTTCCAAGAAATCTAATATTTTTTTTACTACTATAAATAAAATATTTTATCTATAAATAACAAAAGATACAAAATAGTAGTTAATAGATACATTTAAAAAACAAACAAACATGCAAATTCAAAAGCCATCAGCCTTACAAATTTATTTCCATTTGATCGCGACCCCTGAGGTGATTACGACAGATTAATCAATAGCGTCAGTAGCAGCAGATCAATTTACAACACTTTCCGACATGTGCACGTAACGTTCAGGTAATTTTCATCTCTTCATGCTTAGGATATTATTTTTGTTGAAATGAAACGTTGGTTAATAATAACTTCTGAGGATAGTGGGGGTCACGAGTCACTGGCCCGGTTATTTTGGGGGTCCCGAGCTGAAAACTAGACTAGACTATTGACTATGACTTTATAACTTTTTTTCAGCTAATGTTTCTTTAATGTGAATGTACTTGAGATTTATTATAGATAAACGAACTCCATGAACCTGCAATTCTATGCAACATATGGTGTTTGTTGATGTCTACTAAAGATTATGTCATTTCTGCAGGGTTATTGGTTATTTTTGACCACCGCCTACTGCAAAATACATTTAGCACAACATTCTAACAAATAAATACCTTTATGCTTGCTTCAGAAAAATCGAACATGCAACAAAAACTATCCAGAGGATAAAAATGTCTAATTTATCAGCCCTCCGCTAAGTACCGCTAATAGTTTTTTTACCTGCTAACGTCACTCACCTGCAGGGCAACTTGGAGAACGTTTAAAGGCTGTAAATCTGATGGCTAATTTGGTCAGTTAAGCTGATTGGGTGAAATGCATTAATAAACTAGGACAAAGAAGTAACCATTAGTCACCCCGTAGAGCCAGCAGAGGTTACGATTTCTGCTCAAGGTCACATCTGAAGCTGAAATAAAGAGGGACTCCCTCCTCTTTTAGCAATCTGGCTTTTTTTTTACCAACGTTGCACAATGTTTAGCTTTATACAGTACCATTTACTAAAAACACTAGGGTGACCTTAGTAAAGGGAAAATCTAAAATGCTTTAGTTGGTATCTGGAGAAATTGGGCTGCTAACATAGATGTTGTGGATCAGCGTCGAGAAGTGCTGACCCAGAAATGTTACTGAGATCACAATAACACTAGATCACTTGAGGGCGAGGGGGATGGTGTTGCAGTCTTGGTTAAGGATATGAGCAGCAAACACAAAAGTTAGCTTGATCCCAAGCAGGGCTGACCCGTGAACTTTCCAGCGACTGAGATTATTTCCCTGTCATCGTATTCAAAGTAAGACATTTTGGAGAAAAGGCATCAGCTAAAGTCTTTGGCTTTCTGTATGTATTCCTGTGACTGAATTCAAAACCTCCTGCAGTTAAAAAAAGGCCCTGGCAAGAAACCTTGATGCAGTATGCACTGTACTACATGCATAACATTACAAACACAAGAAATAACAAAACACACAACACTACACACACTGGACCTGAAGGAGAATACAAGGAGAACGCTAGACATTTAAAGCCATAAATTACATTTTCATCTTATATATTTACTCCCATGTCGTTGAGCTGTGTAGAAGTTTGCGAAACGTGCATCTTAAGCATCTTTAGTTTATTAAAAAGACAGTAGATGGTGATTTATACAAACAACAAGTAGTCCATATGACTACTAAAATTATTCATTTTGTAATTTTTGGAGCATATGTATATAAATAACTATGCACTTTTGTCATCACCATAAAAAATGCGTTATATCAACTTAAATATCAATTATAGATTATTAGTCGTGCTGTCAAGCGATTAATCACAATTAATTGCATCCAAAATAAAAGTATTGTTTACATCATTTATAATATGCCTATATTTATTATGTATATAGAAATATACACACAGCATGTTTTGAAATATTTACATGTATATATTTATATTCATATAATGTATATCATATATATTTTTTAAAACACAAAAAAATTTACCCAGTACAAACAAATATGATGTAAACAAAAACAATTATTTTGGATGCAGTTCATTGCAATTAATCATTTTACAGCACTAATTATTAGGGGATATCATTTTAGCTTAGTTTGACTCAAACAGAAATGCACCAATAAAGTTTTCATGGATGACATGAGGGTGAGTAAATAATAAGGGCGTTTTCATTTTGGGTGCACTGTCACTTTAAGAATGACTGTATTTAATATGTTCTCCATCTCTCCTCGGGTTTCTGGTTCACACTGACACAGATATCGAGACAGACACTCAACTTCCACAGGTTCCCTTCATCCTTCATGCAGCATTGTGAAAACAGACAGGGAGGAAAGCAAAAGAAATCAAAGAAAACAGAACAAAAAAACAACAGAAATAATGTTCTTATGCATGCATGCAACAACTTAAGGTAACAGAAACAAAAAAAAAGCATGCAAAGTGAATCACGTGCAGTCAAATGTATGAAACTACACTGTCAGACACAACCAGACGTCATTTATTAAAGATTCATCTATAGCAGCTGAGTCATTGGTAGGCAGTGGGTGTCTTGAACTGATCTAGAGGGGAAAACTCAGTAAAGCACATATGAAAAGCATTTGTGGCAAGAAATCCCAAAAGTAATGACTTTGCATTTAGTTGGACGTGAGATAAATGTGCTTTAATATCGACAATATGTACTTCACGTTTCTATTTGTCAGATTCGAAGAAATATTTGAGTACCTATACAAGTAAAGCGTTTCTTTGTTGAATGCTATTGTAACTTGACTGCTCTGCACATGCACATTTACTAAAGAGCTGCTTTGTCAGAATGACCTCACACATTAGTCACAGACAATACCGGAATGACTCGGACACTCATAGACATTTGCCGTAACTGAAGACTGTTGCTGGGGAAAGATGAGGTGAGCAGGATTTTTTAGCAACATTTGAGGACTGAAGAAACAGCCTCTATAGATGCAGTGTGGGCTGGTGCGCTGTGAGGTGTGTGGGCTGGGTCTAACAAACACTTAAAGCGATGTGGTGGCAGTGCCTCTTTTGTAGAGTGGGTGGCGCAAATGCGAGGTATCGGAGAAAGGCTTGAATAGGCTCACCAATGAGCTCATATATCTTGCCGCGCAGCTGCAGTGAAGTCATGGAGCTGGCGCTTTCCATGCGCGATAAATAGTCTATAGATTTTGCAATCGTCGCAACTTTCCTGCATTTTGACAGAGTATGTATACTGATGTTTTTTAGAGGTTGAGCAAGTGTTAAAGGAAAAATCCCCCCCCCCCCCCCCTCATCATTTATTCATCATGAAGCAAATTTAGAGACATGTAGTATTACATCACTTGCTTACATTACCAATGGATCCGCTGCAGTGAATGGGTGCCGTCAGAGTGAACAGCTCATAAAAACAATGACATTGATCCACAAGTAATCCAAACCGCTCCAGTGCATCAGCTACTGTCTTGTGAAGTAAAAAGCTTCTATCCATGATAACGTTGCTGAGAAGTTAAGAGGAAATGGAATTCTTCTTATCATTATAGATTATGGACTGAATATTTGGAGTTTAAAGTTACAATTAATTGATGAATTTGTTTCTAACAAACACAGCTTTTTACAAGATGTTAACTAATGGACAGGAGGGGTGTGGATAACTTGTGATGCTTGTAACAGCTGTTTAGACTCTCATTCTGACGGCACCCATTCACTACAGAGCAAGTGATGAAATGCTACATTTCCCCGAATCTGTTCAAGGAAACAAACTCATCCACATCTTTGAGTCTGAGTGCATTTTCAGCAAATGTTAGTTTGTGTGTGAACTATTTCTTCCTGAAAATTAAAAGTTGTTTGTTTACTGGCCTACTGCACATAAAATAGTCCATATGAATTTATTCATAACGGTTTTCATCTGCTCCCCATTGAACGACTTTACATACAGCACACAATTTTTTGATTTTTATGTTACGTTTATGTAAAGAAGGTGAGTAAATGATTCATCTTTGAGTGAACTATACCTTTAGAATAGTAGACATGGCAAATATATCCAGTGCATCGCTGTTACTGCTGAAGACGTGGGTGGAGGTGATTGCTAATGTAAAAATTTTTCATCTCGCCCTGAGATATAGATATGCATTCCCAAACATGTGTCCACGTGGTGTATTTCTGTGTGCGAATGCATGCATACGGAGGAGGTAAAAAAAATGTTAGCGCTTTTTTTTATTCCGTGCCTGATCGTCTCACTGATGAGGTGTCGTTAGTGTCCTTATAAGGAACTACCTTCTAGGCAGAACGATCATTTTTAGAGCACACAGAATTCTTTAACACAGATGCAGTGTATACGCTGAGACATTATTTTAGCTGTGCGCTGATGGGCGGAACTCACTTTCATCAGGGTTGGGTGCTGCTAGGATGGCACTGTGCTGCTTCTTGACCTGTTCTACATCCTCTGACAGCTTTTCAATACAGCCACGGATCTCCTCCACCTGTCAGGAGGACATGCGTTAAATCAGGCGTCAGTACAGTGACATTTGCAAATAGGACAATTCTAATTGAAATTTGGAATAAATCTGCTTGCAAATTCTCATGCTCTGTGATAAGAGAGTAATTTAAGCAGCTTAAAAAAATGTCTGTATGCTACACTACAGATAATACATATTGCTGCATTAAAAGTTAGCTATAGAAATGTATTGGATATTAATATTAGTAAGCAAGCATGCAGAAATTAAACTGCATTACAGTATAAATTGCATAAAAATGAATAAGTATCATTGCTCATTTTTTTTAGTTTTGTTTCTTAGCTTTAAAATGTACTTATTTTACAGTTTGTGCATGTAAAGGCTGGAATACACATCTTCTGTGCACAATTTACAGTCTGGACGAGCCAATGCTAGTTGATAAAAAGACAGAGCCAGCCTGCATTCAGAGTTGACAGATTTCACAGACAATCGCACAGTGTTTGATGGGCACAGACTGATTTTTTTAGCTTCAGACAGTTGCGTATGAGTACAATTTTAGCTTCAGTTGTTTAGCATACAATGCAGTTTTGTTCTCTGTAACCATCTACACAGTTAACATGTGTGTGTAGCCTAGTGTTGTGAAATCTGTTTCAGTTTCGAAAGTCATTATTGTGTTAAGTTGATAATGAACTAAACTTGATGAGCAAATTAAATCTACATCTACATTTGGATAAATATCAACTGGATATGAAGACATTATAAAGTTTACCTGTTCAAAAAATTCATCCATAAAGTGGTCTCGGTCGACATGAACGACTTCCTCATCATCGTCACTGTCCTTAGCCTGTGACAAAGACAAACACACCTCTTAAATGTCTTGATAATCTCAGTAATAGATGAAAATGTGTGTTTGTATAATGTTGGATGAGCACAGAGAGAAATCTTGCGCACCATACCTATACACTGAAAAGGAAAATATATATTATCATAAAATAATTAACATTTACATGGTTTCATTTGGCTGATGCTTTCATCCACAGCGAGGAATACAACAACGTAAGCGATTCATCTTACACAGACCGTAATATGAGACGTACAAAATTGCTAAGAGATAGAGAGGAAACATCAGTATTAATTCTTTGTTGCTGTTTTTGGTGGCATCACTCAATATCTCGCCCATAATGGCCCAAAAACACTTGATACCTATACGCCACGCTGCTCGTATGTTTGAAGAGCAACCAGCTTCCCGTATAGGATAAACTAGGGCAGCCTAATAAACGAATGCAAATGACATGTTTTCAGATGAGCACACGGTGTCACATTTAAAAGATGGTTTGATTGTGTTCACATATTGGTATGAGAATTGGGGATAGCTGGAGGGCCATCTCAGATTAGCTGTACGGCCAATCCACGCTGAGCAGAATAGGACGTTCTCCTGTGTGTGTAGCCATAAAGACCATCCCGCCTCTCAACCTCTCTAACCTTTCTGGAACTAATAGCTCTTCATTTCAAGCAAACTGCTTCCCATCCAATGAAATGGCTGTTTCTCCAGAGAGAAAACATATTTTATAGTGACAGGCAGGAGACTGAGCTGGAATCTTGTTTACTGGACGACGGATTCATATTCAGCAGTAATGTTGTAGTACTCTAGGACGATTTCGGTCTTGGGGAGACTCAATGAGATTTTTTTTTATGGTCCTGGTCTAGTCTCCACTGCATTCGTCTTAATCTCTAATAGGGCTGGGCGATATGGAGCAAAAAATATACCTCCATATATTTTGCTATATCTCGATATACAATATATATCTCGTTATCTTTACAGGATAAATATAACCCCCCAAAAACTACTGCAAAAACAAGTCTTTTTTATTGAAACTCAGAGGTAGGCAGTAATGTGCTTCGGCCAATTTTCTTTTAAAATTCCCTGTATACATATTGTAACACATTCACATTCAATAATACAATATGCAAATAAATATGAAACTGTACAACTGTTCACTTGAATGATTTATCATGAAATTGCATGAAAGGTTTAATAAGTCTATTTATAAAGTATCTGAAAAAGTTGCTGGAATAACCAATGACCGAGAGAAGATCGAGCGCAAGAATAATCACACGCAGGGTTTAAAATGAGCTCGCAGGCTCCTGCTTCTTCGCATGTAGATCTGTTTTCCTCTCGCGGAAATGATTTACCGCGCATGCCAGCATGCCACCGGTTACCGGTGCCAAACTGGTACCGGGTTTCGGTACCCAACCCTAGTAGCCTCCGGGCTGGTCGCGGGCGCTGCCATGTTGAATGAGACGACAGACGAAAGCAAGGAGGCCGGGGCCAGCACAGCATAGAGAAAGGCTAACAAGCAAAGTGGCGAAAATTATATCGAGTTTAAAAAAATATCTCGATATATTTTAAATATCGAGAGATCGCCCACCCCTTGTCTCTAACTAAATACCTAGGGATTTTCTTCGTCAAGACTACAACGGTGGTTCCTAAATTGGTGGTCTTGTAGGATTTATATGCTGATTTATCAGTTTGAGCGGATTTAAAACATCCTGCTTCAATGCAATCGAGCTTAGTTCTAATATGATTTCTTTTGACACTGTTGTGCAGAATGACTGGGGAAATATTTCATGAAAATTATTACAAATACCAAAACAATTCAAAGCCTGATTGCAAAAAGTACTTATATAAATAAAAAATAGCATATAAAACATTTCATATATTTAGTTTTTGCTGTTTCAGCAGTGGTCCAAAACCGATGTGACAATTACGAATAAACAAGAGAGCACGTGAAAAAGGCAAGGCATCTAAAATATAATACAGCTGAGTGTGATCAAGTTATTAGGGTTACTGAAATAGCGAATGTTTTGAAACAGGTTTCCCAGATGCTAGTCGTTCGTAGAACAGACGCTTACGACAAATGCGAGGCGGGAAGTCACGCATTTCTTTTGGAGAGTTTTATGAGAGTTGTGGGAGAATTTTCAGATCCGATTTGTTTCGAACTTCAGATCAGATTCACTCAACTTGTGCAGTAAAGATACGATATGTCACATATTTCAATACAAACTACAAGCGCAATGTAAAAATGCCAACGATATTTGTCTAACGTCATCTTTTAGCACCTGCAAATACTGTACATGATTATTTTTTCTGTTTACCACTGTAGCCTCCTTCCAGCAGTAATGGACATAATAGCTAATGTACTGAGTACAGTAGGTACTACATTTGAATTTGACCTTACTTTGCAACCATTAAGAGTATGCTTTATATATGCATATGAGTAGTATACTTGAATTTCAGCTGTACTACATCTGCAATGCTATTACTGTCACGCAACCTACCAATGCTTCACTGCCATTCATAATTCCTCTCCAGTGGGATCATGGGATTGTTAAGTGTTCACTGAATCAACGCTTCAGAATCCTGGCAAAGGTACTTGGTCAGTCAGGAACTGTTTGTCTGCTGTTTTTACGAATTCAGACATAATACTAATTTGACGTAATGTTTATGGCATACTGTAATAGTAGGAAATTATTTGATTTTGGTTCAGTAACACACAAACATAAACACAACATTTTTATAAACAAGTTCCTTATGACCGCCCCCTAGTGGCGGTCAGTTAGCTTCAGTTAGCTTTAAATATGCAATTTGGTTTGCATGACATCTTCGGCTTGTTTTAGTAATCTACAATAGTAGCCTTTATCAATAATAACAAAAAATATATATATATATATATTGCTACAGCATCAACATAAACTGGTTTCCAAAAAATATATAATGAGTGTGTTATATGACCCTGGACCACAAAAGTCGTATATTTGTAGCAATAGCCAAAATAGACCCACTGTATATGGGTCAAAATTATTTGTTTTCTTTTATAGTAAAGTAGTAAAGAATGTCATGTTTTAAGATATTTAGTAAATTTCCTATAATAAACATATCAAAAATGAAGTTTTGATTTGTGATATGCGTTGCTAAGAACTTCATTTGGAGAACTTTAAAAGACTTTTCTTTCTTTTTTTTAATTGTCAAATTGTTGTATCTCTGCCAAATATTGTCCTATCCTATAAAAAAATCATACTGTACATCAACTGAAAGCTTATTTATGGTAGCTTTAATATGATATAGAAATCTCTATTTATAAAATAAATTACAATTCGTACTCTGCCACTGGTGACATCAATTTACAATAAATACATGTAGGTGATTGATAAAGTTTATATCTTGAGCTGAATGTTTTCAATCTGAGATATTCTGCAGCAGTGCTATGCTAGACATAACTGTCTGCCAGCCGAGTGATGGATGCTTCAGCCTGCCTATTTGCCGCTAACGTCATTTAATTCATGCAGAGGCTATTTTCACTCTCCCGTCATCAGATAATGGCAATAAAGTCCCTTCCCCCATGAGCAAAGGTGAAATGTCCCATGCTTTTAGCTTACTGACAATTGCTTATTGATTCAACATTTTAGCTGCCCGTTTCTGCTTTGCCCCCCCCCCAATTCTATGCATTTCCCCATGACAAGAGGTTTGCATGTCAACGCACAATGAAATAGTAGCAGAAAGCGGCTGCTGTGTTGTCTCATCCGCCGTGCTAATGTTTACTCTCCTGCTTCTCTCCTTATCTGGCCCTGCCCTCCCTGCCCCCTCAGCATCTGGTTTCACGGGGAGTGGCTTTGCCACTGGTCCCCTGCGCTCTATGTCTGTGGTACCGCAGTATCAGTCGCTAATGACCTTCGCAAAAAAAATTATACAAATTCTCCAGCAACAGATTTCAGGAAGGAGCAGGGGCCTTGTGGATTGACTTTAAGTGCCGAGTTGTAGCACCCATGCCTCCTACCAGTGTGGTTAGTGTGTGGGTGATGATGGAGGATCCTGCAAATGTTGGTGCCTTTCTCTTTTTTTGGAAGACACGGTCTGTGTCGACAAAGCTGGAGAGCACAGATAAGGTCTGGGGGAAGAGTTTGGAGACAATAAATCTCCTACGATGTTAGACAAGGGTCACAGTGGGACAGCTATAAACAATTCATATCTGCTTTCATCTCGTTTGCTGTTGAGTGACAAGAAGGGACTCTCTGCTCGAACATGGGGAGACATTTTAGAGAACTGTTGTTATATTTGGTGCTTTCTTAAAATATGTCAGCCTGGAAATGACTGCAACAGAATGGAGATTTATATTGGCTTTTAGTTAAGTAGCTCAGGATTCATTTGCTATGAAGATTATGCCATTATTAGTCATCCAACAAATGACTGCTCGGTTTTTTGAGGTTTTTCCAGATTTTATATATAATACACACAAACACACACACATACATTTTACTGTTTACTATTTGACATAATGGTTTTTATACTGTACAAACTGTATTTTCTATCGGCCTACACCAACCTACCCCTTACAGAAAACCTTCAACATTTTCATATTTTCAAAAAACTTCATTCTGTATGATTTATAACCTTGTTTCCTAATGCTGGATGAACTACAATTTTAGATATTGTCACAAACACACACACACACACACATATATATATATATATTTATTTATTTATTTATTTTTTTTAAATATCACTAAGGCTGAATTTGGTAAATAAATGTTATAATAAAAGTCTATTCTTTAAAAAAAAACAACTAAAAATATAGATAAAAAAGGAAATATTGTTACAATGTGTTCCCTATTTTATTGAATGTTAATTGATTTGAATTGTAATTTAATAATTTATTCTTGTGTGTACAAAACTGAATTTTTTGCATCATTAGGTGCGTCCGACTTCATGCGGCGCTGCGCAGACCGATCGGTGGCTGACTTGAAGTAGTGCATGGCGGTTAGAAATTTTGTCCGACTTGAACCGACGCCACGTGACGTTCATGTGTGGCATCAAAGTAACGCGAGAGCGTTT
>JAUMHQ010000029.1:800768-825378 GCA_032361165.1 Enteromius paludinosus | reverse complement strand
AGGGTTGTAAATGGACCTGTAAAACCGTTTCTGGGCATTTTTTCCCCTTACCTAAGCTACATACCTTCTATGTACATTTCAGAGAACAATTTAAAATATTCTCTCAATGCATTCTATGGCACCTTCAAGGCATAAAACAATTGTCTTTTAATTAATGAAGATTTCATTTTATTGTTGGAAAATAAAGGGGATTTTATATTACAGTCTAAAACACTGAAGATAAAAGTGTCCGAAATCACATACTGCTTAAGTAGGTACTACATTTAAAATTGAATGTACTACCCGGCCATTAAAAAGTATGTTCTAAATAGTATGAATGGAATTCGGACGTACTAAATCCGCCATATTGATGTTGATTGATGTTTTTTCCGGAGGTACTTCTGCCATTTTTCGAATATGACGCCTCCTCTCCCATAGCCTCATGGGATAGGAAAGCGTCCATGGTATGCGTACTACAGAATTCGGGCAGAAGCAGTAGGTCATCAATGTACTTCTCGCCAACTAAATTTCGAATGCTATTAATTCAGACATACTACTCACCTCACATACTATTTTTCGCGTACTATATAATAAGGAAGTATGCGATTTCGGACGCAGCAATACTGTTTTAATAATTTTTGTAGTAGCCTATTATGCACATTCTACTGAACAGTAGTAATATATTTCTGCTGCCATGTCCAAACCGAACTTTTATTTTGACAGCTTGCCATGAATACCGTTATAGTTCTGTATGTTCATGACATCACGATAGATTTACTCAAACGAAACGCTCTTGACAGAACCAGCTCTGGGGATGTTATTCATGTAGCCTGCTGTATTTACGTCCTCATTTAGTGAGACGCAAGACGTTAATATTAACCTTTAGATATCGAAATTGGGTACCGAACGACGAGGCGCTTTTCGATACTCGGTTGTATCGAGCAAATTCGGTCGGTACCTAAAAAGTATCGAACTCGATACCCAGCCCTACACATTTTATCAATGCAATTGAATCCTTGACCTCAAGTCTGCTAGTCCCATCAAATCTTGTAAAAAAATATATTTTAAAAGCCCAATTTTGATGTACACTAGCAAGTAGATGACTTTAAAGCCCATAGACGTTTACGTCATCAGCCAAAGATTTCATTTCTGCATTTTTGAAGAGTTTCTGGTAGCCGGTGTCTTTCATAACAGGGAAAAATATATGGAAGTCAATGGCTGCCAGTCGTTCACATTCTTCAAAATATCTTCTTTTGTGTTCAACAGAATTAATAAACTCATACAGGAAAATTATGTCAGTGATTACTCACCCTCATGTCGTTCCAAACCAGCAAGACTTTCCTTCATCTTCAGAACACAAATTAAGATATTTTTAATGATATCAGAGAGCCGTCTGTCTCTCCATAGACATCAACACAACTGAAATGATCCCAGATCCAGATCCGTAGTGAAAACATCGGTGCATGTGACATCCCTTTACGTTGTGATACGACTTCCGTTAAGTTAAATTTGAAGAAAAACTGAAGTTGATGTCAGATGCAGGTGCAGATGTTTTACTGATGTTTTTACTACATTTCTGGATCTGGGTCATTTGAGTTGTATTGCTGTATATGGAGGGTTTTGTGTTCTTAACGGAGGTCTTATGGGTTTGAAACAACAGAATGTTCATTTTTGGGACCTTTAACTTTTACCAACAAGAAACTCATTGTTAACCAGATTCAAACGAAACAAGCATGCACTGGGAAGAACGAGTTAAGAAGCATCCAAAACACACCATATGCCCATGACTAGCAAGGTTGTGAAAATGTCTGTGTATTCTGTAGAGCTTTTATTTCTATGATTTCTGAATCAGATTGTGAGAAATCCCAGTGGCACGCTGTTGCCCTATTTCACCAGGAACCTCAGGAAGTAGTTAGATCAGGTAATTGACTCACCTACATAGAAAGTCTGAGATGAGCAACTTACATTTATGCATTTGGGGGCTTTTATTCAAAGTGACTTACATTTCATTCAGGGTTCATTGCTTTCTCTGGAAACAAACCCGTGGTTTGACCGTTTGAGCTAGAGAAGCGTGAAGTATATGAATCCAGATCCTATCCTGATATTACCTTTAAATTATTCAGGGCCTACCCTTTTATGCTGTCAAGATAAAATGAAATTTGTTGACTTTGTTGTCACTGCTGGTCACCATCTAACTGAGCTGATTCTGCAGGACCGAGTGTATTTCAGCCACCCTGAATTTATATCCCACCTGGCGTACAATGACCAAAAATGAAATCAATATAGTGAAATATTCATGTTATCTGACTTGGCCTTAATGGTATAGTTTGCCAACCAGCTGTACCGTAACTAGACAAGAAGCCATTTTGTTTTAGCCGTTTTATTGGCGGTGTTAAGGACTGGTGGGTGGTGTGCAGCAGAGAGGACGTGACATTGTCCCTGCAATAAAACTGTCCTCACAATACACTGCAGGCGTAGTCGTACCCACGCAGTGATTGGAATACAAACACACACACACATACAAACACGATTTATGTATTTAGCTGTACATGCATGCATCCCCAAGTATCTAAAAAAATTACTAATATAGATGATCAATAAATAATATAAAAGCTTCAGCAATTATATAATACCTTTAAACCCCTAAAAATGCTGTTGGGCTCTTCTTAAATGTGTTATCAAACACTACTATGCATGAAATATGCCTCTTGCAAGTTTTTTCATTTTAAGTAATAATAATAATTAAGCATCTTAGTATTATTTATGAAGGATCATGTGACACTGAAGACTGGTGCTGAAAATTCAGCTCTGATAAATTACATTTCCAAATGTATTTTTTCATTTAATTTGAAAAATTCTCACAGATAAATTGCAGACATTCATAATCTTAAAGAACTCACTCAATGGGTCAAGTGGACAGATATCATGAAGAGATAACTAGATGCTATTTCTAGTTATCATATAAACTGATCATTTGAAATATGGCCTAAAGATAAGAACTACATTTTGCCAAATGTTTCTTCATAAGAATCAATAACTTACTGAATTGCTCAGATTTAATTAGCATGATTATTGCTACCGAATCATGTGCCATGCAACCAATGCTATTCTTTCAAAACATGGTTTGTTTTATACTTTACATAATGATATTATCACATACATTTATTATTTTATGAAATTTCAGCTTCTATATGGCTAAAAATAATTAAAAGGTAACATTTTGCATCATGTCATGTTCTTAAAATACGGTACCATAATACGTTTTTTTTTTTTTACAGTTCTGACATTTCCCGCACTCATAAGTTTCAAGAACGCACTGAATTGCTCAAGTGGTGCTTTCCTTGGAATGAATGTGTGTCAGTTGCAGTTTTTTCATACTTTGATTTATTTACCCACACTGCGATTGGAAAAAAAGCCCTTGGCAGGGATGGAGCAATAGTGAGTACGCTTAGGATGCGAAAGCGAGCGCGTATGAGTGTGTGGCAGGGAGAATCAAGAGGAATAAGTGCGCAGCTGTAGGGGGAGGGTCAGGAAAGTGCAATCAGAGGGGGATGGGGAGAGAGACAGACCTCCACAGGGAAAGAGGGAGCGCTGGGGGAGGGGAGGCCGGAATGATGCGGAACAAGTTGTCACCTGAAAAGGACATTTAAAAAAAGTATGCTCGTGCAAGCAGGTGACCAGGACCTTCGCCACTAGATACGACTGACAGGCTCTCAGAATCTGTGACGGCCGGGTTTTCTCGCGATAATGCGGTGTAAAATCAGGTGCAGAAATGTCATAATCTCGCTTCCCTGCCGTTGGCCCATCTGTGCTGAGGATGGCCACTGGCCACAGGCATCAGAAGTCCTTACAGCATTAGACAGTAACCTCCTTTAGCCTCATAATACTGCATTAGTTTCTGTTGACAAACATGAGGAGAAGTGGCGGAAAATGTGATTATATTTCCAAAGTGGAAGTAAATCGCATTCCCGCTCTAACACGTGGATTCTTTCGGTATGTGATGCCACATTCTGGCAAAGAGAATATATGAGGCACTGTATTCAGTCTTGCATCACGTCTAGCAACACTAAATGACATGCGTTCCATCGTGAGACACAGGGAAAGATATTATAAAGAGGTGACCGGATTACGATTGTTGCTTTTGAAAAATATGCCAGCAAAGAACATATAGTTCTCATTTAATTGATCATTTGATTAAATTCCACCTTAATTGTGGCTAAAAATAAACATTGCATTAAATTTTGCGTCATGGCTAGCAATACCAAATGATGTGCATTTCTCCAAAGTCCGTTTAAGAAAAAAAATGTAGCTGTAAAACCAAAAAACAGGCAATAACTGTGTATAATGAATGAGGAAGATATAGTATAGTGTGTGTTTTGTGTTGCTTTTAGTGGTGCATGACGTTCTCTCCTGTCCACCCAAGGGACAGGGTTATCCCCAGTTCAATTGTGCTATAAACCGAGGCTAATAAGAAGAAACTAAATAGACAGATGATGAGTCCTTTGTCAAAGAACTGGAAGCATGTATATGTTCATTCAAAGGATCTTTATGCCTTAGAAATCAATTCAGGCAGAAGCCAAATAAAAGGCTATACATCTAAAAAAAAGAAAGAAATTGATATAAGTGCCACACAATCCTCAACAAAAAAGACAAATAACCTAAAGCGTAAATACATTTCTACAGTTTATGTCAAATATTAGACTTTACCAAGGGGAATGCATTAAGAATTGCACATTTAATGTAAAAAATGATGGTATTACAATTAGAAGATGAAAAGATGTTTGATGTTTGTGTATTAAAGAAGAAAACAGAATGCAAAAAACATTAAGACATGATAAGATTATGATTATTAGGATTGTTGCTGTTGATATGTCATGTTATTGTTTTTTAAGAAAAGTAATGGTTCTTCTAAAAATATGGCTTGCTTTATGTTCGGTTACATTCGATTGTTTTATTAAATGCCATGCTTAATTATTGCGATGCGATATTTAATACATGTTACGTATTCTTACGTATTTGAAAACTTAGGGTGCATCCCATCTAAAGGCAGGAGAGGAATAATAAGGAAACTTTAATAAGGAAACAAATCATGAAAACAAATATTTATGATATTGACATTGATGTCACCAAAATTAGTAAAGCTAATAGGATGTTGAATTCTGCCAGTGGCTCTGAAGAAACTCCTGCACTTCACTAAAAACATGCAAAAACACGTCATGTTTACGGGGCGATTGGGACTGACACGTTGACCCCTTACTAACGCTGTTAAAGCCACTTCCTGTATCCCACTGGAATAGCTACTGTCTTTTCACATTAGTCAATAATGACTCAGGTATGAAAAAAAACTATCTGGTTCAAATGACAGCAAGCCACTGGAGAATGAACAACAAACTTGCTGACTCATTGGCAGCCCCGCAGTCAATTTAAACATAAATCCACCCTGTAACTTTTAAATCATGGCAATTCTTGCCGATCTATTGAAATTACCCATCAGGGCATGAATAAAAGGTAATAAATCAGCGCTGGTCAGAAAGGGAAAGTGTGATTCAGTCTTAATGAAATCTAAAGCCAACCTGACCTCAGTCTCACTTGCTTGATGTTGACTTTTCTTTTTTTGGCTTGCCAAAACGATCCTGTTATGTTACGAAATTTCCATTACGTGGTGTGAATAACGTATCACAGATGGTACACATATTATCATGTATGATGCACAGCAGGCAATCTAACAATGCCTAAGCAAATTGAGAGTGAAACTATAGTTCAGCAGAAGGTCAATTGCTAGTGAAGGTCTTTGTGCGTGTTATTGACGTTGAAGTAAATATTTCAAAAATGCCTTTTTACATATGCACGTAGTTCTTTAAAGCCAAAAAAAGTGAAGGAAAATGAAACGGATCAATACTAATGATGTTATTGACAGGACCTCCCCCTTTAAATTCTTTTAGTTAATGGAGGAGCGACCAAACGCAACAACAAAAAAACATCTAATTACTCCAGCGGTCGCCCACCCATATGTTAAAACAGATTAAAGGAACGGTCCATCCAGAAATGAAACATCAAAGTCATTTTCTCATCGTAATGTGATTTCAATCATGTAAGAACACAATATCAATTGTGAAGAATGTGTCAGTCTCTCTGAATCCGTACAGTAGCTTTCTGTGAAGAAGAAGACTGGAATTTAGGTCAAGATGATGGTTTTTATTATACGTTTATCATGCTTTTGCGTGCTTTTTTCTTTTTAGGGTTGAAAGCATTAGTCCTCATTAATTATAACAGCCTGGCAAAGAGTAACCAGCATAACAGAACAAAAATCCAATCAATCCGAGTGATTAGTACAAAAAAATGATATATAAGAAAAGTGATACTGGTTTGGAATGATCAGTCTGAATCAGCCTGCTTGTAGTTAAACATACACAATTAAAACAGATTGCTCCAATTTATAAAGAAATATTAATGAAGTGCTAATAGAACGGCTCGTGAAATTACTAAAGAAAAAAGACCAGTTGCATGGTTCATCGCTAGTGGTCTGTCCTGTGTAATTCACCCTTCTGAGGATGTTTTGCATATTTTTGAAGACATATGTGTTGATGCATAAATGTATAAATATCTGTAATTCATGACAAATTGAAATCTGCTAAAATTGTGACACTTATCTACATTATTATCTAGGTCCACGGTTAATAACTGGATGAGTATACTTGAATTATAATAAAAAAATAAATAAATGAAGTGAGCCTTCATACAATTCAAAAGTTATTGTGATGTATTAACCAGATAGCTTACACAATAGTACTACAAGCAAACATGTTAGCAGATATTGTCCTGTCTTGTAGAAGTCTGACTTATTTAAGCCTGGTCTCAGATTGGAAAAAAGTGCCACCAATGAAAAAAAGCAGATCAGAAACTCTGATTCACTTCAGTATGAACAGCGCCTATAGTTATAGTCCAATTTCTGCTAAATCTAGTATAGGTTTATGAAGAGTTCTTTTGGATATTAGACTAGTCATTCCAACCGTCACAGTCGCTTTACGCCAGAATCATTCCATCATTTCCAAATGACTAACATATTCATAAAAACCGCGCATCTTAAGGCAAAACCCTGCCTTCGGTTTAACCTCTGAAAATCCTCACTACACCACCTTCTGCTGAGCTTTGTAAAAGCAAAAAGAGCCAACCAAATCAGTTCAGGCTCCCAGCCCGAGTGCCAGTGCTCAAAATTCATTTGATACTATTAGAAAGCAGTTTTACCCAATTCCTGAGCATCAGCAAATCTCCCCGGCGTTCATTTAGTGCAATAACCCCGCCACCGAATCATTAAGCCTTCATTTATCTCCTAACACACTGTCTTTAGGATGCATCTCATTTCTCCCCCATCTGCTACAGTACCTGTTTATTCCTTTACTCTTCACGTCCTCTTCCGATTCCCCCTATCAGAGATTTGGGAAAATTCCACTTCTCTCTGTAAACCCTGCTGCAGTTCCACTGTATACCTGCAGTGCTTCCAGTTTGGACACAGCCACCGCCTCCCTTCCAATCCGTGACCTATCGTGACCTATCTGTTGCATCTGTCGTTGGGCTGCAGCCAACTTCACATACGTAGCCGTACATTTCCCTCTCCCTCTCTCTGCCAATTATTATCTACCTGTTCCGGCCCCGTCGGCTGACAAGACACCTACTGAGTTCACTTTCCCCATGAGCTCGGCTCTTGCTGCAGTCAGCTGTAGCGTTGCTCGCTGCTTATCATTCTGATACTTTCTCTGTGTGTCGCGTCGGCTACCGGGGTTCCCCGCTTCTATCCCATCTGTCCTGAGAATTAATCCCCCACACGCTCGAAAAAAAAAAACTATTTCGAGTATCTAACAGGTTTGCAACTGATCAACTGGAAGTTACAGATTCAAATGTGGTTAGACGTTCAGACTTGTGTGGGCTCTATTAGCACTCGTTTAGTATGAATTAGCACAATGTGTCTGACCTCTCCTTTTCTGGACAGTACTGGGCAAGATGCAGTATGTGATGTCACATAATCTTTGCCTTCTTGGCGCTTACGAGTAAAACATGTTGCCAACTTTCCAGCGAGACCACACCTGTGGTTTATTACTATCACAAATGATTATCTGGACTAGGGATGTCAACGATTAATCATGCTCGAATAATCAGGGGTGCTTTTGATATGATTTAAACATATTAAACAGATACAACACAAAGTTATTTTGTATTGAAATGTAGGAATAAGTCATGTTTGTGGGCACTTTCCTTTGACAGGGCCGCCGAGCAAACAGCACAGATGTATTAATTCCTCAAACTTGTTTATTCGTTCCTATGGCGTATTAATTTGTGGCTACTGACCATGTTTCATGAATTTTAGCAAATGGTCATAATCACATCTATTCATTTGAATATCCTGCTACTAGCCTTTTATTTAGACTTAAAACCCCTTTCATTCGGGTGAGGATGCTGGCATTTGCACATGCCATCATTCTATTGACTATACTCCCCTGCAATAGATGCCCAGATGCATTTGACAGTACGATTAATCGATTAATTGAGTCGATTGTGATTGACATCCCTAATCTGGACATCATGTTAGATGCAAAACATATTAGAATAATCATTCCTTTTTCTCTAGAAATACTGTAAAATTCAACACTCGACAACAGTCAGTGGTTCCAACGCCTATTAACTCCGGTCCTAATTTATTAGCGCTTACTCATTTGCATATATTTTTCATGTTGTTTTGGCTTGCTTGTTCGCTGGTTTATTAATTTTGACGCACTCGACATCAAACAAACACGTGCTGTTGTTTTCTCACTCATTCATCAGCCAGCTAACTGAAATATAGATGTCCTGCATTCGAACGATTTGAGAAAAGTTCATCACTACAGTCATATTGAGTATTTGCAGTATTCTCAAACATTTCAGTATTTTGACTAACAGCACATAAGAGCCTGCAAACATGAAAATGACAATTCTGTCAACATTTACTTGTGACTTTCTTTTGTGTGTGTGTGTGTGTGTGTGTGTGGAACATTAAAAATATTGAGTCTATTCTTACTCAAAGAATAGAAGTCAATGGTCACCAAAACTGGTCTCCTTAATATAATCTTTTCTGTTGAAAGAAATTCATGTAGGTTTGGAATGAGTAAATGATGAACCCTTTAACATACCTAATCCTGACGGCACAACATTAGTTGCTTCACGCTCCATAATGCACAACTCACTGCCTGTATCATTTAGGTTAGGAACGTTAAATATGACTTTCCCGCTGAAGCCTGTTAGCTGAGAGGCAGAGAAAGAAAGAGAGAGAGGCCGAGAGACACAGACATTCAACCTTGCCTCTCTCAAGGACATCACAGGGCACAGTGAAGCACAGCAATACATTGTGCATGTTTAGTGTCAGGATTCGGATTCATATTGTTACACTGTGCACTGTAATAATATATATCACATGCATGTATGCTCTGGCACACTAGAGGTGACACCAACCATAACTGCTTTTCAAAAGACCCAGTCATCACTTCACTCACGACTTCTTTGTTGTAGACCGTAAGATATAGATTTAGTCAAACGTATTATTGCATCGCAAACATTAGGTGAGACAGAGGCTTGTCATCACTAGTTTTGCTCTGGTGAATATTTCTTAGGGTAGATTTATTTTCTTGAGTCAATTTTCAGTATAGGCTGCTGATGCTCTAAAGTCTTGGCTCCAAAATAGCTATCGAGCTATCGAACAAGAAAAAGGTTCAATGAAGCCATGCTGAACTTTTGTGATAGAGAAAGCATCTATAAAGGGGTAAGTTGTCACTATATAACAAGTACTGGCAATATACAAAAAGTATAAGAATTCCGAAATGCAAACCAATGAATGCAACATCAGAAAAGTAAAAGGTTTAAGATTATTATTTTGACCAACAAATATATAGTGAAAAATAAACTCTTATATTTTATTTTATGATTGAAAACTTTATAGCTATCGATTTAAAGCGCTTCTCCTGTGTGACAACTAGCCCCGGTCTCCATAGGTCTATTATTAGAATGATATTCTGGTCTATTTTCCGTAGCTTCCTCCTGACCCTGGCCAGTGCAAACATAAGAAATGAAGTGTGCTGATTACCAGATCGAGGCGGCTATGTGGACTTCATCACCTGAGTCATAAATCTAGAGTCTTTATAAAGTGAAATGTTGGAAATGTTGCCACTGTTGGAACATAATGCATTCAGGAGAAATACTTAAGGCTGCAATTATCCCATTCAATCACACTCATTCATTTAATGTCAGATCTCTCCCCTATACAAATGCAAGCTAATACTGAAAGGGGCAAGGCCAATGAATTCCCTCTGATTTATCCTTGCTCGTTTCCGCTATGCATAGACACGCTCGCCCTGCGCACGCCCACAGTCCAAGTAACCCGTACACTTCCCTCACCGCGCGACCAATACGTCACAGTGATGTTGACGATTACATAAAATGTGATTATTGCCCAATCATGTCGCATCAGATTCGCGTTGAGACATTAGCACCTTTAGAAGCAAGACTAATTATATATATGTTTAAAAGCGAGCGCGCGCATCACGTATAGTTGCGAATTCTCTAAATGCAATTATCCGTAGATCACATTTCTATGTTGCGTCTGATAAGCAAAGGCTGATATCAGATGCTCCGGGGGAATAAGGGAAGTCTTGGGCTGATTTCGGTCCGAATGACTTATGTATGAAGCGGTTGGGTTGGGAGGTTGCTGATATATCTATATATATATATATATATATATATATATATATAATACAAACATGTTAATGTACATATCTCTCTTACATCTCCCCACCTCCCTCCACAAAAGCCCCCACCCCCCTCCTTTTTTTCGATCCCTAGCTAGCGCACCACACGCGCATACACTGATGAGTGCAGTACACTGGGTTCAGGCGTTTCCTTTACGATACTTCATTGATCTCCGGCGACGGAAAATTCGTGGAGGCTGGGCGACGCATTAAACCCTCAAGGCCCACCTTCTATATTATTGAAAAAAATAAATAAATAAGCAATCAAGTCGCTATACTGTCGCGACTACAAATAGAAATACTTTGGCGGCCATGTTGTATTCGTTTAGCTCAATTGGGCGATGCATGCAACAATATTACACCCTTTCATATTTAATATCGCGGCTACAAACGGAACAAAGCGTGCTGCAATAATCGCATAAATCCCACCCAACGATCCAAACGCGTCCGATGAAGATGTGCATGCATCCAGAATGGGGCTTTAGCGGAGATGCTCAAAATTCCACGGGTGCAAAATCTAATAGAGTTAGGCACGGGTTAAATGCTATTTTCGTTTAACAAAAAAGCGGGTTTAATAATTAATGATGCGGTGATCATAGAATTAGATATAGGGATGGTGCGTATCAGTGTGAGGATGCTGGCTAACTATCCGCAGCCGTCTATACCCTAGATCACACTCCTGGGCGACATGTATCAAAGGTAGTCTGTTTGCATGCATGCTAATGTAGGGGGGCTCATTTTGCGAATTACGCCATATAACCGGATTTGATCGATAAATCGATCCTTCGCACATGGAACGGCGCGCGCGTGTGAGCCGCTATTAAAATCGGTAATATACGCGCGATCTGGCAGACGGTTACATTTGTGACTGCGTGAGGAAAAAACAGCAAACTGTTCGAAAACCGTACTATGCGAGCGAGCAGCAGTGAGATGTCAGCTGCTGACGCCCGGCTGCGGTGAGGAGACGGAGGATATGGGAGGAGATGAAGGATAAAGCATCAGAAACACAGACTTACACTTCGTAGTTCCTGCGTGCGATCCTTCATTTTTCCCCGCCGTGCTGGCCAAAAATGTCGCTTGAGATGTCCGCTGCGTTTGTGGATTTATTATTAGCAAATGTCTGGCTCCGGTTTATTTTCCCACAGATGCAGGTGATTTCAGGAGAAAAAAAGGGCGCCCTGTTCTTCCCCCTCTGCACTGTTTCACGCCTTTTCGCCTTTTCCCTGTTCCTGTGATGGTGTGTCCTCCGTGAAGGTGCAGTGATGCCCCGCAGCGCGCTCTGACTCCAGCACACGAATGCGATTCAGAACGCGGTACTGATGCTGCAAAAAAAAAAAAAGGTTGGGGGGAGGGGAGCGATGCAGAGGGCTGGAGCGCTTCTGCGCATGCGCCGCCGTCTTACTTTACCTGCCGCCCCTCCCCCATTCCGCTCGCTTGCTGTACTGCGCGTCTCCGCAGCGCGTAACAGCTCCACGCTCCCCATGATAACTAGGGAACTGTAGTTTGTTTTAGAGCAGGAGCCTTTTTAGGCCCGACGAAATGATCGACGCGGATGTCTTTAATTCTAATAATAATAAATAAGAAGTAGATCGCTAAATACGATCTCAAGCAAGTATAAACAGTTTTTACCACTCTTTTGTTTGCCATTGGAGGTGTGTGGGATGTGAATTTACCTCAGATCCCAAATGTCTCAGTTATAATGAGTACGAAGAAACATCTAGCTACATTAAAACAGTCAATACATCATTCTACAATAGGCTTATAGCAGATACAATGAGTGGCCAGGTGTTTAAAGGCAATATGAATTGCAATCCAAAAAAACTTAATGAGAAAAAATTGAAAGTGGGACTTCTCTGTATCTGTTGGTACAATAGCTACCAAGGTAAATATCGTTTATCAATACCAATTCAATTAGCCTTTTACATTTTATGATTCCTGAAGATTGCCAAAATGGTTAATTATGGCCATTTAAAGTTCTGTTATTTTATTGATTGACTGACATTTAATATAGCCCAACATGTAAACTATCAGGTCTCTCATAAAAAAAAACTAGGCTACATTAGTTTTATCAGACTTCTGCTTTTTTTTTTTTTTTTTTTTACGTTGAAGATTAAATGCATCTTCATTCAAAATTAATCAAATCAAACTTGATATTTAGAATTTCCTTATCATTTCATATGTAAAGATTAGTTTTCTTTAGATAGATCCAGTACTATTAATAATATAAATATTTTAAAAGATGTTAAATTAAAATAAAAACGAAGACCACAAGACCATTACAAGGAACATGCATTATAAAAGTGAACAGGGTAAATTTTGATTTCATGTTGACTTTAAAGCACGCACAAAATGTATGTGTGTGGAGGTTCAAAGCTTACAGATAGACTAGTTTAACTGTTGAGGACCTGGTTGAGCAGGAATACAGCACTGGCAGTGTGGTTATCTGTTGGTCTTGGTTTGAACTACTTGAATCATCTCCCAGAGGGAAGCTTCTGGAGCAAATGATCTGGGTGGGAGGGATCTTCAATGCATCTCTGTGCCCCAGTTCCCTATCCTGACCCCGCAGAGCTCAGAAATGTTAACAGCGGGAACTGGTTTAAAGGATATGATCAGGAATAAAACACATTTTTGTAATCCCATTATCAAATGGCTCGAAATGAGACAAAGATACCACATTCTATATTTTTGACATGTTTTATTTTTTCATAGATTTTCAATGCTTCTGTAAAAAGATTCATGCAACATACAAAATATGTATGACAGATTTATTGGCTTTAAGTATGTTCATCAGTCTTTCAGTGGGTGGTTCAACACAGTATTAACCACAAGGCTTTTAATGTATAAATCCCACTAAACATCAATACACATGTGCATAGTAGTTATCAGTTCAGACTTTTTGTAAATGAGGTCTGTAACAGCAGTAATTATCACAAACCAGCTTTTGGGAGGTTTAAATTGTTTAACTGAACATATCGGGAGTCCTTCAGGAGCATGTGCTGTTCTGCAGGGGGCGCTGTTTGGCTCAGAAAAGCTGCAGTCACAGGACATTTTTGGCTTGCCAGAAATATTTTTGCATTAACTTTATAAATCTATAGTTTACTTACACTTAACCATCAAGTAACGGGTACCTCTTACGCTGTATGCTTTTAGCGGCATTCCAACTCTTTTTAATTAATGGGTTACACGCTTTCTAAGAACCCATACTATCATTATATGCTATTTTTGTAACATTAGTTTAATTATTGTTATTGCCCACAAATCTAAGACCTTAATTGACCGACTTTGAGTGAAATAAGCAGCCACCAACCTAAACTTTGACTGAAGTAAGCACTAGGACACAACAATATATATATATTTATAAATATATATTTTTTTCAGTAAAGTTTTTATTGCATCTGAAAGCATTTCTTTTTCGAAAATGTTTAACATGGCAGCTATTGTAATACCTATGAAATGAGAAGCAGATAAAATGATTGCAAAAGATTTTTACAAATCTTCTTCATTCTGCAGTTGTTGTGTCATTACAGAAAAGGCACCGTTTTTCCAAGATCCTCAGATTTCTTAAAGGAAATGGGCTGTTCTCCGCCAAAGCTCTGGTAATATTTTAGCGCACCGTCACCACCCGGCGTAGGGGCGTATTTCTCACAGTAAGACCCTGTAAGACTCGGGCCACACTTAGCACTATAGGAGATCGAAAAAGAGCCATGCTTTAATTTAAATGACCTTGTATAGTCTCCTTGCTTTGGAACCTCAGCAGCCTTTCCCAATAGATCATCATCAAAACGGTTGTCACGATCCCACACCTCAAATCGCAGTTGTCTGTAACATAAGCATAGACATGATGTGAAGCATGACAAGCTGTTTTATATCAGGTACACTATCATCCATTTCCCAACTGGAACCAATTTAATAAACTTAATCACTTACGCTTTTTTAACCAGATTCACAGTTTGAAGATCTATCTTGAAGTTCCACTGAGGAAAGTCGTTGTTCCATATCACGGGGGTCTCAGATGCACGGGTTTCGTAGAACACTTTCACATAACCGTCGGTTTTGGAGAAATAGTCTCCCCATAACCCCTTCCCGCTCAACACGGTCACGGTCAGCGTGGCCACTCCTGGCTTACTCGGGCAACAGTTGCTATCGATGCTTTGATGACCGTTGCATTTGCATGCACAGGTATTGGAGCGATGGCCCACTTTGCAGCGGGATGGGCAAGCGGTAGATATGGAGCTTTTGGTGATGTACTTGCTGATGGCGGCTTGTAGACTGGCTCGTCTAGCTGCGTCGTTTTTCACCAGCATATGCAGTGAGCTCAAGGTGTAGGAGACCACTCCAGGGATTTTCTTCAGTGACTTGAGCCACACGTCATAACCACTACTGTTGCTTGGATTGAAGAGGATGTCGTGCTGCTCGCCGTTGCCGCCCAGTATATCAGTGACTCGGTTGGTGAAGGTGCCGCTGAAGCTGTTGCCCCTCTCCAGTTGGTTTTTTTTGCCCTGGCAGAAGCTAGTCTGGCCACTCACCTTCACGCCCTTAATGACAACGCCCGCCTCCGCAGATAAGCAGTTGCTCACGTCGTGTACCGACAGACCCTTCATGGAAACCTGGCAGGTCTTCACAGCGGTGGTTGAATGTACCTTGCCACCCAGGACGACTCTCCGCAAGAAGTGCGTCCCGTAGATCGAGATGAAATGGTTGTACTTGCCTTCTGACTGGCTGTTGTATTGAGCAGGAAGTGATGTGAGGGATTTCGAAAATTCTTTGGTCACTGGAGGATCAGCCTGAAGACGAAAGCTGTGAAAGAAAGACTTTATTGGGTGTCCAAACTCCAGACTAATGTAATCCTGGGATATCTTGTAATGCATTTCACTTTGTTCAATATAGACGCCTGCTTCTGCCATATAGAGTAAAAAAAATGTGACTTTTCAGAAGTGGAATTTTCTGCACTCTTACAAAGAAAACTCAGAGGTACATATTGGTACCCCCAGTGAACATATTTGGATCTAAAAGGTACTGCCCCAGTGACAACTTAATTGAATGAATAATTTTTTCAGTATTGTTAAACAACAGTACAATCCATTAAACACTGTACTTCCATCAGCCATGTTTTCATTTCTGGCCAAAATTAAATATGCTTTAATTTTAAAAATTAAATGCAAAAATTGAATAGCTTTATTTCTAATAATTGCGTCTCACAATCTCATAATTGCGACCTTATATATCTCACCAGTGCAACTTTTATCTTGTATTATAAAAGAGTCAGATGTTTACATGCCAGGGACGAGGCCTCAGTATAATTATCTGGGAATACTGATTGATTCAAAACTCACATTTAAAAGGTTGAGGTTAAGTTTAATCTCTATACTTTTAAGTGCACTGGAGAGTATGTGTCATTAGAGGCAGCTAGATGTATTCTGTGGTTATTTCTCACGTTACTTAGGTCTTCTGGTGAGTTCAGTGACTTTAAAATCATTGTCCTTATACAAACGTACACTTAAAGTGTTCGATAATTATCATCATTGTCCAAAACTGGAAAAATATTTGTTAGGTTGGGAAAACATGATTAAGTATGGAGATGTATGTTTGATGTACAAGATTATTTATATTTATTTATCTTCTCCTCTTCATGGTCAGTTTGTTAGTATTAGAACAACTGATTATCATACAAGAGATGCATTAAGAGGAGAGCGTATCATACCGTTTAGACAAAGTACGTTTTTCTTTTTCGTCAAATCTGCAACTACAAGAGATCTAGACACACATGCTGTTTTTAGGGTTCATTTGAAGAATTCAGATTTGTTAGCCTACCATTGTTTTGTATTTTGTTTGCGTTTTTTTATTTCTATGCTATTGTTCTTAATAGTCTACTGTATGATTTGTAATGTTTTGTAATTTATTACATATTTTAGTATGTATTCTTAATTCAGTTTTCTTTAGGGTGACTTGTATCATCTTGTCTAGGGACTACGGATGAAAATGGCCTTTGGCTAATTCTGGTACACTTACAGGAATGTTTATTAATGTACAACGTCCCTGTCAACTACAAATAATAAAAATTAAAAAAATGTATAGTCAATCTCGGATAGTCAAGTTTTTTAAATTTCAAAGTGCACATTTGCAAACCCTATGTAATGGTTTGCATATTTATGTGCTGCTGAAATACTGCAGAATAATACTGTTGTGTCTATTGTGTCTGTTCTTCACTCGTTGAAGCTGTATTTGCAACATTTCGAACGATTTTCCGCAGGTGTTAAAGCCCCACATCACACATCAGAGTCTCTGAGTGTGAGTATCGTGAACATTTTCCAATCAATTACCACTCATAGAGTATCACCTCACAATTTAGTTAGCACCTCAGGTTTTACCCAGGTTTTTACTGTAAGCTGATTTTATCCGGGGTTGAAAGAGACCCTGGGATTTTTCCTTAGTAGACATGCAAATACCCAAGAGCCTGTTACATTTAAAATAGTATTCTAAACAGGCAACATACATACACTCTTAAAAATAATGGTTTTAAAAGGTTTATTTTTTTTAGTAATGCAGTAGAAAAAAACAAAACCTTTTGGGTTCCCCAAAGATCTTTTCAGTGAAATAACCATTTTTTTTTTCCTATTGTGAAGAACATTTTACTTTAAATTTCTAAAGAACCTTTTTCCATTCTCCATTCTTAAAAATTAAGGTTCTTTATGGTTCCATATTGAATCTTTAACATCTGTGGAAGCTTTACGTTGCGCTAAAGGTTCTTTACCGTGAAGAAAGATTCTTTAGAATATTACAAAAGCAAAAAAAGGGATGAACTGTTCACTGAAAGGATCTTTTGGAAACCCCAAATAATTTTAAAACCCCCTTTTGCTTTATTTTTGAGAGTGTAAAGAACCTTTAGTGCAATGTAAAGCCAGATGTTAAAGGTTCTTCATAGAAGCATAAAGAACCAATAAATAACTTTTATTTTTAAGAGTGAGTGTAGTTTGCTAGAGGCTTAAAAATCACACATACACCAGAACTTACGTGTAGTAGTTACAGGAGAACGAGTGGCTCGTGAAAGAGAACTTGTCTTGAGATGAGAGGCTTTTGGCAAACCTGGCCGAACGTGAATGAGTGCCACCGACAGCGACATCTGCCACCATGGGCACGCTCAGCCCGACCTTCCAGCTGACGCTGGCTGAATTGGTGGTGTCTTTGAGAACCGAGCTGGCTGATTCATACACCTTGGCGCTGAGGCTGCGGCGGCACTGCACCTTGATTCTCCAGTCGACCACCGAAGCTGGCAACTTCTGCTTCACGTTGAGCAATTTGTTGTCGCACAGAGTGCAGTTGCCATGGTCTCCTCCGGTCATGTAGGTCCCCACATCCACCACAAACGCTCCGGTGGTCTTCATGCTCACAATGTCAAAGCCTTCTCCCACCAAATTATGCCCGGGTACAAAGGGAAGCTTTTCACACTCGGTGCTGGGGGCTATTTCGCAACAGAGGGCAATGGGAAGACAAAGGAGCAACAGCAGGGGAGCCATTTGCAACTGCAGGCGAGAAAGAGAGAGAATGAGCGAAATAAGTTTTAATCATAAGAAATAAGCAGTCTACATGGTCTAAGCAACAACTACATGGACACTGTACAAATAAAATGTCTGAATTTCTTTGCATTTAAATAATCAAAAAGGAGAAGAAAAAGGAAATATGTTTCTCAGGTTTTTCACCATGAAGAATATACATAAATCTACACATGCATTTGAGTATGAAGCACATATAAGGTACTAATGCTTTGCCAGTTGATGGATCGCTGTGACTTTTCCAGGTACACAGTTATGCCGCGTTAAAGCCACTCGATATTTGGAGTGCAACAAATATATTACTTCTACATTACTGCAGTTTCCATCACTGCACGATACCGAAAAACAGTCTGCTTTTCAGAGGCTTCACAAATATTTAAACAATAAATATGTCAAAATATACCAACTCTGGGGTTCTGCTTGCATAGGCAGTTGCTAAAAATGCTCACTTTTTCCATGACACCCAAGAGAGTAAAAATCATGGAATCAACTCTAGAAGGACGCAGGCTACAAATATTATCTTTAGATTGAGTAAAAGCTTTAATGAAAGACATTTTTTTAACCGAATGGGCGGGAGGCTGGAGATGAAAAGAGTTCAAATCCATCATATATTCAGTTAAAGTGTCTCCAAACTATGATGCAAGAAAAAATGCATAGTGATCTGACATAAAAAAAAAAACCACTCTTTAACATCAAATAAATGAATAAGATGCAGCTACTCAAAGCAAGTAATCAATAAAAAAAAAAAAAAAAAATTTACATTTATTGAAAATGCATACATTTGCAGTCAAATTAATGACGAACAATTTACAAAATGACTAATGAAATAATAAACCAAGCATGCTTACATAGTCGAGATGTTTTTCTGAACAGCCTTGATAGGGAAGGACGCAAAAACTTAAATAACACCAGTGTTCAGAAAAAAAGAAAAGGGGAACAAAAAGAGCAGATTCAGAAACACCAGTAATATGTTACCTTCACACTACCCTCCCACGCCATCATGACAAACACATACACTTTTCTTTTTTCTTTCTTATCAATACACTTTCTTTTTTTGCTTTTATAGTTAAAATAATTCTTAACATATCTGAATGAACACTTTTTGCATGGCTATGAGGAATAGACTTACTTACAATCTACTCAGTCTAAAGTGCATAACATCATCAAAAGTTTCAGAGAAAAAGCAGAAAGCTCTGTGTGTAAGTGACAAGGCCGAAGACCTTTGTTGTATCTCTCATCAGCAAGATCCTGTCACTAAATGGTCCCAGAAATACTTCCAGAAACCACTGTTGGTAAACATAATCCACACAAACATAAAGCCAACTAAAAAATTTTTGGGATGTCATGAAAAAGGAAGCCATATGTGAACATGGTCCAGATGTGCCGTCGTGACATGTGGGACTTATCAGCGTTCAGTTTAAAAAGCCAGCGTCTCTGATGGCATGGGGGGGGGGTGCGTAGGTGCATACGGTTTGGGCAGCCTGCATGTTTTGGAAGGCAATATGAATGCTGAAGGTTTTAGAGCAACATATGCTCCCCTCCAGATGACGTCTGGCCTTGTGTATTTCTGCAGGACAATGCAAAACCACATACAGCAGCTATTACAACAGTTTGGCTTCATAGTAGGGTGGAAGCAGCTGGAAGCCTGTATCAGACAATAACGGGACCAAATTCCAAAAACAAAACTGCAGAAACACAAACTGTTTTAAAAAGAATAGGAGATGCTACACTGTGGTAAACATACCCCTATAAACTATTGTGAGACCTGTAGCAGCCATCGAATTTGAAATGAGCTCATGTTGTGCATAAAACAGTTTAAACCTTTGTTACGTTATTTATATTCTATTGTGAAAAAAAATATTGAATTCTTTTAGTTTTTCTTTTATACAAATAAAAAAAAGTTCAATATTTCTGGAATTCGGGTTATAAAACAGGACCTCGTTTTAAAGACAGGGTTTGTATCGCAGCCTGCATTTCTCAATGGCAATGAGGTGCACTTACTGCAAATGAATCATGACATACAGTCTTCTGCTAGTGAAACTTACACTGCAGGGTCATACTAATCGAGATTTGATATCAGTCTTGATTCAGTCTTCTGTCTGCTGTGTTTAATGCATTAAATTGCAGACTGTTGACCTCTGCACTGGCTGCGATTGGCATCTGTGGATCTGTGCTCGATTGGTTCTTATCTTACTTGGATAAGAATTCCAGTCAATTGGAAAGGGTCAGTCTCGGTATTCTGTGCTCTTAGGGAGTTTTGAGGAATGAACAAACCACTTAAACTGTGTTTTGAACTTCATAATCACTACAGGTTTACTAGTAGACAATCACTGAATGTCTGTGAAAGGGATCAATACAATTATTGCTGTGGACGCTTGGATTTTGTTCTGCATTTATCACACGTTTAAAGAAACAGTTCACCCCAAAATGAAAATGTGCTAAAACGTGCTCCCTGTCCGGCCATTCAAGATGTAGATGAGTTTATTTCTGCATCAGAACAGATTTGGGGGGAAAAAAATGCAATATGTTACTTGCTAATCACTGTAGTGAATGAGTGCTGTCAGAAAAAAAGTACAAACAGCTGATTAAAAACATCACAATTATCCACCAAACTGTGCATAATCTGTGCATATTTATTTACTGATTCAGATAAGGCGACTTTTTTACTGGAGAAAGCAATGTAATGGAGAATTGTAGGTAGAAGCAGGAGTTTGGAGTTAAACTATGAAGCTTTTCACTTGACAAGATGTAAACCGATGAACTGGAGTGGTCTTGTGGATGTTTGTATCAGCTGTTCAGACTTTCATTCTGACGGCACCCATTCACTGCAGAGGATCCACTGCTGAGCAAGTGATGTAATGCTAAATTACTCCAAATCTGATTAAGAAAGAAACTCCATCCACTTAGTCCATCTTGGATTAACGGAGGGTGAATAAATGTTCATTTTTGGGTCAACTATTCCTTTAAGGATGCTATTTTAACAAGGTGTATTCTCAAGGAAATTCAGATGGTGCATGTATTTAACACAACACCATTCACAAAAACATCTGACTAAACAATTTTAGAGTGTAACAGAAGTTTTTCTCACCTCTTGTCTGCAAAGTCTGCAGAAGTGGTGTAAACCGCTGGTTCTCTAATCATATCATCAAAGCATTTGAATACGTTCAGGCAGTGAACACTGTAACGATTATCACAGTGTTCATGCAAAAGATCTTAAGCTAAGACCTGAGATGCCAAACAATACCTGGCCTGAGTGTTCAATAAGATTAAGATTTGAAATAATTAAAAACAATTCATTTGCATTCAGTTGTCTGTCAAACCTTCAAGAAAACTGTGTTACAGTTGCATTTCCCCCCCTTGTACACTCAAGAACAATGAGGTTTGGTTACCGGTTTCATACAGCCATTGATCATAGCAGTGAAAACTCTTTATATGATTAGATTAAATCATTCTGAAGCTCACTTTTGGTTTGCCAAGAGGCACTTTCTATTTAGCGTCTAGTCAGTGTTTGTGTGTGTGTTCATCCAAGCAGCTTTCAGAAAAGCCACGGTACCCTGACACGCCAGAAATTCACTTTCACTTAATACTCAGTTGGATTGCACCTGTTTGTAATATCCAAACTTTCTTAATGACATTATTAGTAAATTGCGTTCATGACTTATTACCTTGGATACTAGTGCCACATAGCATCAGATCTTGGTTTAGTCCCGATTGCGATCTAGGCCATGAACACTTGCTGTGGTATATGGGTTAACCCATTTACACGAACGGCGTAGCTAAGTCCGACCCAGATGTTACATCAGTTGTAAAGTCCTTCGTTCTGACAGGCCTGTGGTCTGAAAACAAACTTTACTGTGAGCAATGCAAGATGTGGTAAAAATTCAAACAAGAGTCAGTCACTCAAAGAAATTAAGTCAATTGTGAAAAGTTAAGGATGATGATACGTTTATGCTACTTCTTTGTCAAGCTGGTATGTTGGTTTGTGTTCCACAAGAAGGCGTAAAATCATAGGGCATGACATGAGGCAGAGCAAATGATAACAGATATTTCTCTTTTGGCTGAACTATTTCTTTAACACAGGGCTGAATTGATTGCTATAGGCGGTGTTGAGCACACTGCTGCAGGAGGGCTTGTTATTTTGCATTCTGTGCTGCAATTTATGACCCACGTACAGGTCACCGAGTGCAGCGGCAGCGAAGGGAGAAACTTGCAGTCTATCTTAAATGCCTGCCAAGCGGCATCTCAATGCTACAGCAGTCCCTGTACCAGCAAGAGGACACACAGGAGCCCAGGGGGTAAAATGCACACGAGATTGTGATTTTCTGTTATTGAAGGATGCTATCAATACATATTTTTATTGATTTTTAGTTTATTTAATCTGATTTTCATCTTTTATTGATTTTTACTTACATTTTTTCTCTATCTGTATGTTTGCTTTATTTCCAATCAAGTTTTTATTTCAAGTAAAATAAGAATCAAAATCCAAATTTTCACCATTTATTCACCCTCATATTGTACCAAACTCGCAACTAAATGACAATTTTGAAAAAATATTTTTCTCGCAATTGTGCATTTATCTCACGATTCAGTTTATATCTCGCACGTCACATTTTTTTCTCAGAACTGTGAATCTGTGAATTAATGGAATAAAAATAACAATTAGCAAGTTCTTACACTTTTGACATGTTTCTGGAAATTGCAAGTTTAAATCTCAAAAAGAGTCATACTTCATATCTCACAATTCTGACTTTTTCGCTCAGAATTCTGTTTACATCTTGCAATTATAAATATAACACAACTCTGAGTGCATATCATTCACACTCTAAAGTTATCTGGGTTAAAAATAACCCAATCGGTAACCCAGCACTGGGTAAATATTGGACAGAACACATGCTGGGTTAAAGTAAAGGCTGGGTTGTAATAAATAATGAAGAATGCAGGTGATTTCAAAACCAAAATTTGTTAAAAATCTATTTTATTGACAACTGACATTGACATTTGCGTTTTCATGAATGCACAGTGACTGCAAAATTTCAAATGGAAATGCAAAGTCCATTTAAAACTGCATTATGATTAATGAGCCAATCATATTTTAAAAATGCAGCATCAAAGTAGTTTTACAGTGTTAAATAGAAAAATATTGTGTAATAATGCAAAAGGACCACAGTAAATACTCAATTTTCAGTTCAAGTCAGTTCATCATTGATTCCGTGATTTATTGTTCAGCTCAGTTCAGTTCAAATAGTATCTGTGCTGAGTTGATGATATTGCTGTAAATTAAGTGTCCCCAAATAAGCAAGCCAGAGGTGAGAGTGGCAAGGAACCAAAAATCCATCGGTGACAGAAATGGTAAAAAAACAAAAACGGGATCACTCGAGGGGCCAGTTCTCCTCTGATTAGATGAACCAGCAGTTCAGTTTCAGGCTGTAGCACAGTTTGATTGAGCAGAGAACACATCTGGCTGTCAGGGTGATGTGGTCTTTGCTGGGGATTGGTCTCTGGGGATCATCTAGGTGTCCTGGTCTCCGTTGACATTCAGAAGGTGATCCACAATCTGATCTGTATACAGACTGGATCTGGTGACTACAGTGACCATCTGATCTGGATACGGTAACCTCAAAATAAGAGCACAGATGCATCATAAGCAGAAGTACATCGGGTGCTATTAATTACACACTCGTGTCACACATGCAACCTTCCATAACTCTATAATCGCAATTAATTTAGCATTTGAATGTTCAATGCCTCACATGGAAACCTGTCAGTTTGTGTCAGGGGTGGGACCATACTATGGAGGCATTGACAGGATTGACAGGTTTCTGTGTAAGGCATCGGAAAAAAAAACACGATTTGGAAAATGGATATATGATGTATTCACTCATTATATCAATTCTGTACATTCTGACCACAAAACAAAGTGCAGCTTTAAGTATACCACAAAAGAAATTTATTTATGTGTTTAAAGGAGTCATATAAAGCCAATTTTACATTAGCTTATATGATTCTTAAGGGTCTTAATGGAAAGTTTTAAATATACTTTATTTTACAATTTCTCAAAGATAGCGTGAAAAACGCTAATTTTCCCCTGTCATAAACATCACTCTGTTCTGTGTACTTCCCCTTTAAATCTTCACGAGCTCCGCTGACTCCGCCCCTCTTTTGCAAGGCGCTCTCAGAGGATCTTTTTTTATCCATATTCATAGTGAAACTTGCTAATTAGCACATTATGGAAGGAAAGGAAAGGAAAGGAAGTGAGAAGTGGCCAGGTATGGTTTCCCATACTAGGAATTAGTGCTCTGCATTTAACCCACC
>JAUMHQ010000029.1:783904-794776 GCA_032361165.1 Enteromius paludinosus | reverse complement strand
TGCCAAAATCATCAATATTAAAACAATAAAAGGCTTGAACTACTTCAGTTGTGTGTAATGAATCTAAAATATTTGAAATCAGTACATTACAGAAAATAATGAACTTTATCACAATATGCTAATTTTTTGAGAAGGACCTGTATATATATAAATATTTGTGCTGGGCAACAATCAATCGCATTCAGTATAGAAGTTTGTACATGATATATGGGTGTGTTTATTTGACACACACACACACATGCATGTATAGGTTAAAGAAAAATATATGTATGTAATATAAATTACATGAATATAAATATATACTTGTAAATATTTTTAAATATATACTGTATGTTTGTTTCTTTAAATATGCATAATAAATATACAAAGAACACACATATTATTTACACAAAAAACATTTCTTTTGGATGCAATTAATCATTGCCCGGTAAATATACAATATACTGTAAATATACCTACAAGATTTGTTTTCACTTAAATTGGAGGGAAAAAAACCATTTCTGACATTTTGACCCTTATATGGGCACACATACCTTCTTTAGTATTAATATGGACACAGATGCGTTGGCATCAATGATGATAGTCGCAACCTTGTCATCACGGATTTCTTTCAGCAGGGGGGTGGGGTCCAAATTTTCGTCAAGCATTCTGACTGAAAGTGTTTCCCGGGATATAAGGAAGTGACGCACAAGCTCCTCCAGTCGCAGCAGGCCTGAGATGTAGCATAAAAAATTACAAAAATTACAATGACTATCACAATAGGCATTCAGCATAAGTATGGCAGGTTTTGATTAAAATAAATGTCATGTAACCATCTAAAACCTTTCAACAACTTTCATAAACTGTCAATTGCTGTAAACCTTACCTTTCTTTGCACACTGCTCCTCAGTATTAAAGTCAGTGGCTATCGAATTAAGTGACTTTGAGAGCCAATAAAGTTAATTCCGTATGTACATAAATTTGTGCTCTAAGCCACCACAAAATCCATATGGTGACTCCATTGATTCTGGACTGCAGTCAACAAGATGCATGGCTAACGATAACAGCAGGGTGGAGTGTTGAAAGAGTGCTTTCGCAAAAAACCAACCAAACACCATGTATCCATGCTCTCTCACACTTCCACATGGGTAAGGAACCAATGTGCAGATGAGCACATCCATGCATGCACTCGAACCCAAACTTTACCGCCTGCATCTTAAACAGACGCTCGCTTGCGCTTCAGCATGAGCACAGACTGTGATAATTATATAGAAAAGGATGGGATAAGTGCAGATATGCAAACAGCAGTGCATAAAACCGAAGCACCATTACCCAGACCATACCTATCAAGCAAGAGCTGCTCGCATCAGCAAGTCACGAAATATCAACTTGCAGTCAGCATCCTAACGGCTCACATATGTTTCACTCTAGTGCACTAACTACTTCTCATTACGCTGAGTCAACATAGTAGAACAGATACCATTAATATTTCTTCTTGTTTGCATGCTTGTTGACATATTCCTTGATGTGATGTCCCTCAGATCAGAAGGAACCCGGATCACACTACTATCATCTGACATCACCTGAAAGCCAGATGTGCCTTTTAATTAAGAAGTAAAGTACTCAGGTGTTTCAAATCCCCTCAACCGTGACTATATTAACAGTTCAGCACGGTAACATATGGTAAAATCCTATGCTATTGGTTTTATTTCTTCTACTTTTATTCTTTATGCACTTTTCTCCAGTTTTAGATCAATGGAAATTTGAATTTGTGTTGCTTATGTGTGTGTGCTAATCCATAACACCAACATGTTTTATCATCATCATCATCATACAGATAAATTAATCCACACGTATAAAGCTAATAAGAGGTTTAATCTTATAAAAACATGTCATTTGCTGAAGCGGCGGCATTCAGTACACGTTAATAGCATCTAATAATAAGCACAAAGCCGAAGGATAATGCACTTCTGTTAAAAAATAAAATGAATTGCGTTGTGAATCAGCTGCTGTGAAATTAATAATAAAGGGTGCTGTGCACAACGAACGGTTCAGTGTGATCTATAACAGAAAAAAGACAGAATGGCCAGTTCATAGTTGACCTTGTCTGCGTTTTCCCTGTAGACTTACACTCTGCTTTGGCACAAATCAAGCTGGCCGTCGGGTAACTGAACGAGCGCAGGATGGCACCGATGGCCAAGCTTAAGTCCTCGTTGCTAGGATACAGCGTCACTGAGGCAAAGCGCAGATATGGCAAGCGCGGAGTCTCCTCTGGACCAATCTTGATGTGAGGGATCTGAGAGAAACAGACAAGAGTAAGGAGGAAGATTTAGAGGAATAGATTGTGGGATTGACTAGCATGGGGTTTTCCATGGCTGATATCCAATATCTAACGCAGAGGTTTTCAAGCTCGGTCTTAGGGGACCAACAGCACTGTACATTTTGTACGACTCTCTTTTTTTTTTTTACCACAGCTGATTCTGAAACATCAGCTGAAGCAGCTAAATTAACCAACCTGAGCATGTGACGTTTTAAAATAAATAAAAATAGAAAACAGCTTTTTAAAATCCTAATAAGATTACCATTTTTGATTAAATAAATGAAGCTATGTTGAGCATAAGAATCTTCTTTAAAAAAATTTATCAGGAAAAATCTAATCCATTTGGCAATTTTAAAAAATGCCAATCAAAAAATTTAAAATAAGTATTGTAAATATAGTTGTTGTTTTTTTTTTGTTTTTTTTTAAGTCATCAAACCTTTGTATACAAATTATGTTATATTCTTTTAAAAAATGTAATTGCTCAATCAGTGTTTCAATTGCAGAAAGATGCATCATTAAACAGCTTGTAAACCAAGTGTCACACAGTATTTCATTTATTTCAGTGAAGTCATCTGTGTCTAGCTCGTTATTTGTTAAAGGGATGAAGCCTGGTGTAGAGCATTTTGAGAAATATTAGACTACATACTTCATTTTATTTTACTATTTTACCTATAAGTGGTGTCTTTTAGCTCATTTAGCTAATGTAGGTTGTTTAAAAATATCTCGGTAATACCTGTTAGTTGCTTATTAGCATGCATATTACTAGAATATTAGCCATTTATTTGTAGTAATTAAGTCTTATTCTACATAACCTTATTCTACATCCCTAATTCTACCCAATACCTAAACATAACAACTACCGCACTAACTACCAATAAGCAGCAAATTAAGAATTAATTGAGGGAAAAGTCGTAGTTAATAGTTAACAAGTGTTACCTATTCTAAAGTGTTACCAAAATCTCTTCTGAAACAAGTTATGTAAATGAATCCATCAAACTGCATTTGGCTGCATTCCACTTGAAGCAACAGGGATGTGCAAAGATTCAGATTTTCGATTTTAGAACTGAAGATTCTGACATTGAACTTAAAATCATTTAAATTTGACTCAATTGAAGTACCAGACAGCATGCTCAAGTTTGCAATTTAAAATAAAAGACTTGCAAAAATATGCAATTATTACTATAAAATCAACATTTGGCTAGAATTAAGACTTTAAATATTGGCTTAAATGCTTGTAAAAAAAAAGTCTTACAAATAGTTTAAAAAGTGTTGAGGCCTGAAGGATTTGTAAGCGTTAGATTTCTTTAGTCATTTCCAGGTTTCAAATATATAAAAATTTTGAGATTAAGGACCAATCCCAATTCTATTTTCTACCCCTTTGCCTACACCTCGCCCCTTCCCCTTGACCCTTGAAATAAAGTGGGAAAGGTTAAATATCTTGCGCTAAGAAATGGGACACCACTACTACTCTGTTATACGTCATAATCCATTGTCACTAGCTCCTAACGTTACGTCAGAGGACATGCGCCGATGTCAGCACCGTTCATTTACATGTACACGTACAGCCGTAAGCGAAACAAAACAATGCATTGCCGGGACATAAAAATATATTTCCTAAAATTGTGCAATCGGTGCTATCCGCTAGCAAACATTAGCGATTTTTTTGCGAACGTGTCTTTACAGAACATCACTGTAAACACAAGACTGATGGTAATATACGTATAATGAAAAATTGTCATAAAAATCCTTATTAATGGCAAAGATTACTTACATTTATGGGTCTGCTTGCTCGAGTGAGCAGCCATGTTGAAAATCTCTCTTAGCCCTTCGTTTGAAGTGAGGTCCCGAAAAATCTTTGTTTCGAGGGCTATCTAGCCCTTCCCCTTACCCCTACCCCTCCAATCAAAGGGGAATTTAGACACCCCTACCCCTTCACATGAACGCGCCGAACAGAGGGGTAGGGGAAAGTGTAAGGGTAAGGGGTAGAAATGGGATTGGGCCTAAAAGTGCTGACCACACCATGTATAAATATAAAGCGATTTAATAAAAGTAATTTAGGTGTACTCGTGACTGAAGTTAAATGCACATTCATTTTACGCAATATTAAATTGTTAATTGCCTGAGTGGGCACCAAAACGGTCAGATATCGGCCAATTAATCATCCTGGCTGATATATCATTCTACAGTATCTCTCACCGTAAGGAAGGAGAGGAGAGAGAAAATGCGGGAAATTAGGTCAGAGGGGGGAGATGCTTTTCAAGCAGCAAGGCAAAGGCACACAGGAAATAATGGCCTGTGGCTGAGGAGCAGTGTAAATTTATCATTTCAAGAAATGCTTTCACATACGCATACACAAAGGAACTTGCTTTCATTCTCACCTCTTTTTCCCCACATATATGACTGACGGTGGATCCAGAAGCAGGACTGGAGGCAGGACCAATGACAGAGACTACTCCCTTTGGCAGGATCTGACACACTGGTAGAGAGGGGTAAAGATATATTATTAGAAAGACACCTATAGAGGTACCATGAGAGAGAGAGAGTGACAGATCGAGCAAGACAGTGACTGGATGAGAAAGGGACAGGGTACAGAGAGACAGACATTGCAGTGGGCAGAGAAAAAGCCAACGTCTTGGACGCCGTCCAGTTCTGTGTCCTGTTCCTAGATGATATATCAAATTAGGAGTCAATGCAAAGCTCTTTTTGATTAATTACATCAATAAGCACAACACAGATTTATGCTCTGCCTACAGGAGATTGCTGCTCTAATTCTACACAAGAACGAGGGGGAGAGAGCACACAGGGTGTATATTTAGATGAAAAGATTTCTTCCTTGCTTGCTTTTGAACCGTGTTGCATTGAAATGTTCAGGGTGTGTGACATGGGTTTGTAATTCATTTTGCATCAAATGAAAATCTTTTATACGGTTACATTCATGTGTGTGCGTTATCGGTCCATTTCAGTCCAATGGCTAACGCATACTTGAACTGACTCTATTATTTCTTTTCTACATGTTCTTGGCTTTATTGTGCACTTCTCAGCGGTACATATTCTAAAGTTTTTCATCAAAACTTAATAACTTTGTCCAGTGAAAATAATGTTAACCAGCAGCCAAATGGCTTAAAAAGATTAAAGAGCAGCTTTAAATCTCGCCAGCAGTTAATTTCAGTATAGAATAACATAATCTTAACTTAATGATTAATTGCAATCAACTTCCATTAAAATCCTGTCCCACCCTACGGTTTGTTGTCGTTGCATTTTCATTCAAGCTGTTGAGGTTTCGTTCAGAATAGTTTCCATTACAGCAGTAAAATTGTGAATGCCGTTTGATGTGGGTACCAGTGCGTGTAGTTGTTTTGTTGGACTCACTCGTGTCTGTAGTCTCATACTGAGAGTCTCTCTGCAGCTCAAAGATGTCGACCTCCACGCGGGCTCGTGCCGGGCCCTCCATCACACTGTTGATGTTCTCTCGGGCCAGAGCCAATGCCAAGCGCTCTCCACGTCCACACGCTGACTGATCATCTAAAATAGCAGCTGAAGAGGAACAGAAAAGGCTCTGTGTTTTGTTTTCACTCTGGAACTTAATTGAGTTTTCTGATGTTGTCGATTGAAGTTGCGTTTGTTATTGCAAAAATATGGAGTTACTCATCCTGATTGAACCGAAACAAGTTTGCAATGAATGTCGCGTGTTGTGATTTTAACTGATTAGATTGTGCTATTGAGCGTATTTTCTTTGGAGGCTTGCCAGAGATTAATTGATGCTTTATTGTTCGCAATAATCAAGACGAACATGCTGATGCTTGAAGCAATCAGTCACATGCTGTGAAGCAACAGCCAAGTACAAGCCACTTTGAAAAAGGCTCCTGCTTGAATCCGATAATACTGCTTAATTTTGCCTGAACTCTGCTCTGAACGGATTCAAAACGGATTACTCTTATTTTTCCATAAATCAACAAAAAAAAAAAAACAGCAGCAAAATGATCCTAAAGTACATATCTGAGATTATCGCTTCACGCTCTCCGTTCTGCATAACAGGTGTTTCGTGGAAAAAGATTAGGCGTAGTAGGAGGTCAGTACATCAGAAGAGGTGTTAAAAACATTAAACCAAGAACAAGCTTTGTAGTCACTATAAATGTGGGCTTCACTTTGATGCTTGCTGCCTCCATTACAAGAAAAAGATTTGGGTTATCAGGAAACTCTAGCGCCGCTTATTCCAAGTAAAAAGTGTTTGTGTTTGATGATCTTTGTAGATAAAGCTGGAAGAACTGAGGCAGAACTAGACCTTCTAATGAGACCAGGTTAGTTGCATAGGTGAAGTCTAGTTAGTACTATTATCCCTGACTATTACACCGGGTCCTAACTACACGCAACACGAGAAGATTCCAGCGACAAGCAATTCGGGTGTCCACACTAATCCGCAACGCGACAGAATCAATCAGATATCACAGCCAATCAGAAGCGTATGCGGGCGAGCTCTCTCTAGAAGAGCACTGCTGTATAGGACAAACATTGATTAACATGGAAAAGATACCTTTTATCACGTGCCGCAGCGCCGCGTTGCGTGTAGTTAGGACACGTGTTAACCTTTCCAACATTGTGCTTCTGACATGAATGATGCCTGAAATGATGTGGATTTCCAAGATGAATCCCATAGTTTTGACTCGAACCAGTAAAATAATCTGCTGGGTTACATATGGACAAACCAAGCAACTGGGTTGTTTTCAGCAGTTCAAATCCAACCTTCTGGACAGTAACCCAACTGCTGGTGTCGTCCATATTTGACCTAGTGCTGGGCTGTATTTACCTAGCGTTTTTAGAGCGCACATAGAAACGGATAGATGATACTGTATGATGCAGTTGTGTGTGTTTTGTTTCAGGACGTGGTGGACTCACCCATCCTGACGGCTGCGAGAGCGGGTGTCTGGCTGTGAGAGGATGGGGCCATGGTCAGCAGAAGCAACAGCAGGAGGAGGAAGAGGAGGTGAATCGACAGCAGCAGCGCTGGCAGAGCCGGCATCTTCCACTGCTCCTCATGGAGAAAGGTCGTCTGGCTGCCTGCACCGCCACCTGGAGGGCAGGTACAGAATTATTCACGAGAAGTCATCCACTGACATACAGAATTGATGAAAGTGTTAAAATCCTGTCTGATATCAGAAAGCAGATTCTCATTTTCATATTATAGCTATAACCAAGAATGGACTGATATAAAATGATCCATAAATACACACTATTTTGGCTTAATAAAATTGCCATTTTAAATGCAGACAGTGAATTTAGACCTCACAACATTACAATTCACACAATATGAAACATGGAGATTGTTTTGAGGTGTTACTAATTTTTAGACTGTTTGATTAATGCTTTTCAAAAAGAGAGGGAAAAAAGGCAGTATCAGCATTTCCTCTGATATGCTAAAGGTACTGCACAGTTCACCAAAAAGGTCACACCACCCATAGTTTACCCACAGGCCATCCAAGATGTACAGTAGTAGTGAGTAAATTAACATCAAATTGTCAGTTAAGCTGAACTTTCCCTTTAACATGAAGCAAGGTGAGATCAGACAAATTTCTCACAATTTGGAAATGCACAATTATATATAATTACACCAACATTAAAAAAATCAAATGTAAAATATTGAAATAAAATATATTGCGATTTAACTATACATCTAACTGTGTGTTAGATGAGAGCAAAAATCGAGTATGCATAATTACATATATCCAATACAAAATTGTGCAACCCAAAAACAAACATAAGACATGTTGAAAATAGCACCATGCATTTATTATATTTATTTATTTATATTGTAAACAAAATGACAACATAACAATAAAATAAAATAAAAAAACAACCTAGACAACAAGATGCTGAAAGATTAAATAAACATGCAACATTTTACCAATATTGAGTGCAAACATGCAACAAATTCTGCTATCCACCGCACTGAAAAATGCATACTATTAAAAAATATTCAGCATACAGTGTATAAAATGCACAACTTGCAGTAAGCAGCTATTGTTTCATTCCAAGCATAGTCTTTTTTTGTTTAAGTTGGCTGTTGTCCACTCCACTCTGTCCATGTGTTGCATCACCCACTTAAGCTATTAAAGGCTTCCTCGTTGACCATTTTGGTTTGCAAGCTGCACAAACATGCCACTTTTAAACATACTATGTCTTTTTTTCCCAATGCCCTTCACTAACGCACACACACCTCATCCATCCACACATCGATACCCAAATGTCTGTTCCCAGCGCTGTAATATAAGCCATACAAAAGATGCTGTGGATATGATGTGATAAAATATTCAGGACTGTTGCCAAAGTGTACATTGCTGTTTATTAGCACCTGAAAACATATTTGCAGCAGTTGCAGTGACTTGCTGAGGTTGTTAACTGGAAACCGAAAACCACATTTTTAAAACCATGATGGATGATTCAAAATGGCCATTTTGACAGATAAAATATTAAAGCATCTGGTATATTGTGTTTCTATACTTACCACTGATTTACACATAGTAATTCTGGGATGCTATATATTTCACTGAAGAATAACATGAGCTTAGTACGAGTGGTTTTCCAAAACTTTTCAGAAAAGGTGGAAAGTTTATGTATGCAAGCATGTTCGGGTCACTGTAGATTTAACAGGACTGATATACAGTAGCCCTTAATTATTACTGTGCATGAATAAAATACCACGTGCGTGATATCTCGCATATGCTGCTCACAGGTAAAGCAATCTCAGAAGAGGTGCATGTGGGGAAAAATGAGCAAGTACGCGAACCAGTAAACGAATTATCAGGGAAATCAAAAATAGACCAAGACAGACATTTTACAACCCATTCTGTCAAAGTGACGTATAATGATTATTTGTACCGCAACCTCGGCACAGGCCGCCTGCTGTGATATAAAACAATTCACCACAAGAAAACCCACAACAGAATACAGAGAAGCCGAGAGAATTGAATGCAGCCAGAAGAAACAGACTCAGAAATGGCTTTGGGAGACAAAGAGGAGAGCGAGAAAGATTGAACGCTTGACGAATGCAGCATAATAGAGCCAAAAAGACTCCTGTCTGGTGTGTGTGTGTGCATGCATGGGCCGCACAAAACAGAGACACAAGTCAACCTAAAGATCAAGAGCCTCATCCCTAAAGCCGCCGTCAATCCTGGGCTGCCTCTGTTTGAGTTTGTCAACAGCTTGATTTGTGTTGGCCTTCTCCGGCTCCATGAAGTAAATGTTTATCTTTCCTGCCAATAAGGCCCTTTGAATGCATTCAAATTGAAGTCTGAATGGAACCAAAATGAAGTGAGCGAACCAAAAAGGGAGAAGAGGACAGAAGAAAGACAGCCGGGATGAGATAGCGCGAGAGAGAGAGCAGAAAAAGCGTGGAGAGAAAGATGAAAGTAAACCGAAGGAGATAGTGAGAGGGGGAGAGGGTCGGAAGAAAAAGGAAGTATTAACACACACAAGTAAACACCGCATGAGGCGACAGCATGCTGAATGGGCAGAAATTCAAGCTTGGCTGTTTCAGTTATTTAACTGTTAGCTTTTCCGTTCGCCTGCATTGAATTTAACAGTCAATGTAATTGCCTGCAGGCTCCCCTAATCAATGGAGCTCTGCTTTCGCTCTCTATAACAATATATAATGTGTTTAACACATCCTAAGACTGATGCATGGACATTCACACCTTGTTAACCTTTACAAATCGCAACAGTGACCATCATCTTCTTGGCTGAGTGGTCTGGGTCACTTATTTATTTATTTATTTTTAATTATGAAATATCACATAAGCTGTTGTACAAAAAAAAAAAAAATCTACAGAAAGCTCAATTCAGAAGCAGTCTAATTAATGAATTAATTAGGTAATTTAGTAAAAATACACACACCAAAAAATAAAAACTTGGGGAAAATGACTTCACAACTCCACACTTAAGTGGTAATTTATCTATTATAAATAATACAGTATACATCATTTATAAGTCATTAAAATGATACTTTAAAAGGTAAAGAGCATTTTGTGAAAATGTAATCTTGATATCTTTGATTGAGGCCATGTCAAAGATTGAAATCAAACTTTTCTGATTGTTATCTCATAATTATATTTTAAGACTATGGCCTAGATTTCACAGACAGGGTCACATATATTATGTTATAATTTTGAATCACTGTCTAATTCTAATAATTAATTAAAAAAAAAAAAAAAGATCAACAACTTAATTTAAAATCTCCATTGAATTAAAACTGACGTTTTCATATGAATATTATGCTTTTTCAAACATGATCGTTCATGCAGTGTGTCATGTAGCTGTATGTGAACATAAACATCTGCAAAGTTGTGATGCTGACAGTGCACGATAAATAAAGTTATTGTCTATCAAACAACAGAGTCGGCTCACATTCGCCTAAACGAGTCGTCAGCAATCTGAATCTTTCTCTTTTACGGATCCACATCACTGGGTAACATATTTGCATAATGTCCGCCCACGTTCTACGTTGCGAAAAGCTTGCCCCGCCCACAAACAGTACAATTTCCGTGTGGATTACATCATGTCAAGAAGACACTGTATCCTGT
>JAUMHQ010000029.1:756125-782066 GCA_032361165.1 Enteromius paludinosus | reverse complement strand
GTCACCTACATCTTGGATGCCCTGGGGGTAAGTAAATAAACATAAATTTTTCATTTTTGGGTGAACTATCCCTTTAATAGGACTTTTGAATAAATGATTAAAACTGTATGAATTCTATTGATTTGTTATTCTTCTTAATAATTAAAATGTAATTAAGCCATTTAAAATGGAATGCAGACAAAATAAACCCGTTTTTTGCGACCCTAGGTTTTCAACAGATCCACACGTCTAGCATAAAAAGTGAAGATTTCTCATGGCAAACATTAATGCAATATTTAATGCTTCACAGATCATTAAAGTCTGGTAGCACTTTATTTTACAATTCTATTACTTATAACCATACTATGTATTTCAGTCATTACAATCACTAGGTACTTGCCCTGAATCCTACCCCTCCCCATGTAGTTAACTTATATTACTAGTACTTTCTTGGATAAGTGCATGCAAGTACACATACTTTAAAATAGTAAAAAAGCATATTTTAACACTTTATTTTAAGGTGTCCTTGTTACATATATTACATGATTTTACTATTATAATCGCTATTAATAACCCTAAGCCAAACCCTATCCATATATTAAGTACATGTAGGTATTACTCAATGCTTAAATGTATAGTCACACTACAACAAAGTGGCGCTGGTGCATAGTCAAAACTATATGCTAAGGAGTTCTGGATGGTTGCTATGTAGGGCTGTGTAACTAATTGCATGCGATAATCATGTGCATCTCATCAGTAAAAGCCAGTTCTGTAATAAGTACTAAATCTCTATCACATCCTTTCAGATGGAACGCCGTTTAACACACAGAGCAGTAGTTCACTGACACGCTAGACCAACCGAGATATTGCGTAGCTTGTTAGTTGCACAACTCTATTGCTATTATGTATGTCTTATATTATTCAGCTATATTAAATTGCTATTTACCTACAACATTCGTAGAAAATCACTTTCGTCTTGCAAAATGAGTTGGATATGATGCACGTAATTTACCTATGACATCATCATCCCCCTCTTCGCAGATCACCATAGGCTCTTCATCACTGGTCACATCCTCACTCGGTCGTCGAGGGCGAGCAGGGGCACGGGGATGAAAAAGTGCCGTGCTTTCCAGCACTCTTTCCTTCTCCCTCCTCTCCAGAGTATGCACAGCGCTCTGGGAAAAGGCACGGGGACGTTGAATCTGCCCTCCCATTGATCCTACGTGACACTCAGGCTGAGGTGAAGTCCAACTGGGCTCTGGTCCTTTGTGGTCTGCCCCCTGAGATGCGGAATGGGCCTCTGGGGAAACAAAGAAGGTTAATTCAACATCAGTTGTGTTTCACACTACTATGCACTCATAGTTTCACAAGACCAACAAACGCCCACGCATATAAACAAACTCCCACACGGACCTGTGCTTTCAGACACGCTACGCTCGCGAGCTTCTTTGGCCCCTGGAGTTCCCCGGCCCTCAGACAGGGACTTCCTTCTGTCCTTATTACACCATTTCCAATCAGGGTGAGCCCGGAAATGAGCCTCCTTCACCTAAAAGACAGCAAAACCCTAGTGAAAAATAGATATTCTGAACTGCTTTGGTAAAACATTTGTTTCATGCTAAGTGTGCTACAAATACATTTAATTAAAATGACCTGAAATTATACTATGCTGGCATACTTTAAATCTGTTAAACTGCAACAAGCTGAAATCCAACTAAAGATTGTGCTACACTGGAACTACTCCAAATATAGTAATGTGTATATATGTATATATATTGTTAGATATCTATTTAATCCATTTTATTAATCAAAACAGCTAAAAAAAAGTATTTTTTTGTCATTTTTGTCAGTCGTGGGGCGGGGCTTGGTGTTTTAGTTACAAATAAACACCCCCCCCCCCTTCCCCCCAACAACTGCCGCCTACAATGAAGATGCCATCGTCCATCGTGATTTTTCAAATTAGACATCGTACGATGCCAAATTGGTCGACATCGCCCAACCCTATTGATGATGACAATAATAATAAGAAGAAGAACATCCAAATAAAAAACTGTTCTTTTAATTGTAATACTATTTCACAATATTTCAGTTTTAGTGTTTTTTTTAAATGAGAGAAAAAACATTAAAACAATTTGAATGATACTAGTTCATACTGCCATCCAGCTTTCCAGATATTTGCATCTACAGTACACACTGTATATGGACCACTGCAAAACTGATATCAGTCTATCACTAACTCAGATGCAAAGCCACGTTTTAACTCAATATTATGTCCTAATTTCAAAGGAAAGACAACAGATTGGCATGACATCTCTCTCTTACGCAGCATTTGATAATTTTTCACAAAAATGCCTATACCTGGAAGGCAAGGTCATGATACTTCTGCTTCTCTTTGGGTCCCAGCGCGTACCACCACTCTCCCAGTATTTTACTGACAGTACGGTTGTCCTGGTTGGGGTGCCGCTGGTGAACAAGCGCACGATGCCTCTTACTAAAGATCATAAATGCGTTCATTGGCCGTCTGATGTGGTCCTTTTCTCTCTTCGTGGATTGAGAGAGAAGAAAGAGAGATTGGAGAAATAATGAGTGTACATTTGTATAACACTTTTAAAAGAAGATTAACAAATGAAGGCCAAGCTTAACAACTGTAGCCTGAAACTCTTGACAAATTTCTGGGTAATTTTTTATCACTCACTAAAAGTGAGCTGGCGGGGCTGTCTGGTGATACTCAAAGGAAGTTAAGCAACTGATCACATTTTTTTAAAAAGGACACAAATAGCAGAGCGAAACTTACCTTCTTGTCCCCGTCTTTTGGGAGTGCACTGAGAGACTGTGTGCGCCTTTTCACTTGGCTGGTGGATGGAGCGGTGTCTTGAGTTGGGAAAAAACTAAAAAAAAAAAAAAAAACGGAATTGCATCATAACCAGTAACCAATAAAAGTTAAAATAAAGAATATTGTGAGGTTTATTACACAAAAAATACTTCTCTCATAATATGTGTCAAATACATTTCCTAACAAAGGCACTTTTTAAATATTGTAATGTAAATGTTTGCTGTCATTGTCAAGAGGTGAGATGCAAACAGATATTTACAGGTCGTCAGCATCGCTCTCTGTCTCGCTGTCACCTCCTCTCTCGACAGGTGGGTCTTCAGCAGTAGGAGGGGGGCAAGATGGGGAACCTCTCTCTGGTGCTGGATGGTCAGCAGGTCCCTCAGTCACAAGGGCAACTCCACAGCGAGGTTCTGCAAGTTTATTTATTAATTTATTTCTTAAGACATTCTGAATGTGATTTTATGTATATTCATACCAGAAAATGGCGCGATGTCAAGTTATAGTGTTACCTTTGCTCTGATTTACAAGCATTTGGCCATCTGCAGGCTGCATGGACATTTTTGTCTGGCTGGTCTCCAAAAAAGGAACCAACGAATGCCACGCGAACACTGGCACAGAGCGAGGCTCCACGTTGGTCCAAACTAAATGCAGAAACAGACAAACCTATTATACATTGACACGACTCTTACGGAAAACCCACAGCCTTTCTATTCTCTTAGGAGGGAACTAGTGAAAAGGCACCTTTCTGTTAATGAAAGCCATTCATACTTTGTGTCTGTGTTTCAGTGATTAACGAAACAAAGATAGTGTGTTACTGTCCTGTGCATCTTTATTCCAGGGATCTGTATATCTGATTAAGTACTCATCAGAATCAGGGCAGTCCAATCACCCTCTAGCCGAGCATGTCTGGGCAAGTTCCTGTGTATCATTTCAGACATGCTGCAACTGTCTAAAGACACACTGACCCTGAAAGCACAGTGCATTCTTAACTACACACACCCAAACACACCTGCTGCTGACCAGCATACCAAAGTCACTCTGAACCCCCCTTACTTTTACAGTTTGTCAGCCTGAGAGGAAATAGGATGTGTCCTCCAAATTCCAAAACAACATATTCTGGGCTGCAAACTCTTTACAATTTTGTAAAAAGTAAACTATCAACAACCTGTGCAATAAATTAATTTGAATGAAATAAACGTGAATAGAACTTCCTAGATAATTTTGCACTGGAGGAATCTGATACAACATTTTTAAAAGTCAAGTATGACATTTTGAAATTTAGTCTGAGAGAGACATGGCAGTCATTAACTTAATGCATCCTTAATGAATGAAAGTATTCATTTCTTTTAAGAGTGCTTTTGAATCAACGTTAACAAATAATATAAAGTTAGCACACTCACATTCCTAATTTATTTTACTTACTTTTAACTGTTGGTGGCTATGGTAATAAATAATTTACAAATGTTAGTTTTCTAACTGGTTTTATTTATCTTCAAGGTTTCTTACCAGTGCCAGGCCGTCCCATGATGATGTCTTTGCGTGGAGCAGGGTGAGGGGACTCAGCTGGCAGGATGAGGGGCAACAGAGCAGTGGGTGAAGGATGACAAGCCACAGGCTGTGGCAGAGCCCCACCTGCATCTGCAAGCCCACCTGACTTCCTCTCTTGCTCTTTACCTCCTGAGCCAGATAGTGCAAGGGCAGGTCCAGTGGTTGCATTAGAGGTGGACACATTCAAAGCGGCAGAGTTTGAATGGGCAGGATGTCCAGGAGCCACAGGCGTGAGTGACTGAGAGGAAGTCACCAGGACTAAGGTGGGAGCAGGATTACGAAGGAGAACGGCTCCATTGGTGGCTGCACCATTTATGGGCACAGGGGCCTGGAGGCCTACGGCATGGTGAGGGGGCTGGCTATGTTCCCTAGAGCGTGAGCTTGCTCTACGGCTCAGGGGACCGTCGCTGAATTTTGCCAATGGCACATCTGGGTTACGAACAATGACAGGAGAATCACGTAGGGGAACGATACGACGTGAGCTGGGATCCTGTGGAAGTGGTGAGGGTGGTGTGGGAGAAACCAGCATAGGGGGTGGGGTAGAAGCGGCAGAGGACGAGGGTCGGCTTGTGACGCTCCTCTGTCGAGGAAATGAGAGAGATGAGGGGGTAGTAGGCTGGCTTTGAGGGGACAGAACCCTGAATGCTGCTGCGTTGAGGCTGAGGCCGGGGTCACTGAGTTGGGGATCAGATTTCGCATAGTCTGATGCACTGGGCAGCGGGGGTGGAGGAACATCCAGCTTACGTTTACTGGGACTCATAGGTACGGTAAAAGTCAGGTTGGTCTGAAAAGTGGGGACGATGCCAGAGATGTGGCGCTCACGTTCTGCGCTGGGAGTGCCAGGGATTTTCGGGCCACTGAGATGGCGAGGGCGGCGAGGGGTCAGCGGTGCTGTGATGGGGCTGAAATTAGCTGGACGGAAGCCAAATAGCGTGGGCGAGGGGGATGGCGCAGGTGAAAACGGTGACTGATTTGATACAGGTGAGAATGAGGGCGTGCAGGAGCGTGAGCTGCCAAGTGAGACAAGCATATTTGCAGCCTCGCACTCGTCAAAGTCAAAGCGCGACATGTCACGTGGTATGTCTTGTGGTATAAGAGAAGTCATCACCAGACGTGGCCGAGAGTCCCCGCCACGGCTGCTGGCTTCACTGCTGTCTCTTGAGTTGTCGTCCCAGTCATACTCGCTGCTTGTGCGTCCACCTAAACGAAGGTCAGGTGTGAGGGTGCCTGTGCTACTGGCGCCACTCCTGTCTCTGCCAACCCCGCCTCCGGCTTCCATCTCTTTGGTGCGCATGGAGAGATGTCGCGAGCAGTAACCACGCCTCTGCGACTCCTTCGAGCAGCCTTCACGTGAGCACAGTCTGCGCCACTGCTTGCCGTTAAACTTCTTGCGAATGCCTGTAGGGGTGCACACCACATCGCCTTTCTTATACTTCTGTTGAGCGGCTGTGAGGGGTGTGCGGGAACGTGACGAAGAGGACGAGGAACCCGAGCCACCCCCTGATGCACCATGCGAGTTGGAGCTGGGTGTCTTGTCCAGGGAGCCTCGAGTAGAGCTTGGGGGCAAGGGAGGAAGCTGGGATGTGGAGGAGATGACTGGCGCACCTGTGGCTGAATCCAGGCCCAGGAGCATAGGGGGGTGATTTGGGTGAGGAGCAAGGGGCAGGTGGGGTCCAATGGGGGTGCTGAGCCCTCTCACCACAGAAAGGTGAGGGCTGAGGTAGTTTGGTTTAGAAAGAATGGGCCGATGCTGAGAAGGAGCCCCCAGAGCTTTGCTTCCCATGGCAGTGATGCCTCCATCCCTTAGCTGACTAAGACAGCTGACTTCCAAGTCCACTCCATCTGGGGCGGACAAATAAGGAGGATGATGCTTTTGCCTCTCTCTCTCCCTTTCTCGATCTCGTTCCCTTTCTCTCTCTAAGTGCCTATGCAAGTCTCTTTCCTGATCCTTCTCTCTGTGATGTTCCCAGTCTCTGTTCTGGGCCACACTGAGTACAGATGTAATGGCAGTGTTAACAACAGAAGACGAAGAATGGGGTGAGGGAAAAGGTTGAAGCAAACTCTGAACAAACGTTGGCCTAGTCAGTTGAACCACCTCCTGCTCCACTTCCATGTCCTCTCTTTCCTCCCACTCTTGCTCTCTTACCCTCCTACCATCAATCCCTGGCTCTGCTGGCTGGGGCGGCTCTAAGTCCCACGGAGGAATCAAGAGGCGGAGATTTTGTCGTGAGACCCAAATGGCCTGAGCCCTTCCATCATCTTCTACACCCCTCCTGTCCTTTCTCTCATCAGATCGATCCTCCCGTAGCTGTACACGGTATGGGAAAGACACAGCTGGGTGTGGATCAACTTGAGTGACTATACCTTCTCTGTACCACTGTTGCACTCCCTCGATGCCCTCGTCACCTCCTCCGAAGGGGATGCAGACTCGTGTGCCTATAGCCACTGGGGCCACACCGGGAGGTGACGCATCTAGAATAAGGTCAACAGAATCACTAGCCACTCGAAATGGGTACTTGCATATGGTCTTTTCTCCATTTAGTTGCACCTCCACAATCCCATGCTCCTCGCTAACCCTCCGCACAACTCCAGTGCGAAACACACCAGACATTTCACGGCCGCGATCATGAGGCCAGCCTTCCCCTAATCTGGAACCTTGTCGGGCCAGAACTCTCTGATTTTTGAGACCTTTAGCGAGGACCCCGGCTAGACCGGATGACAGGCTCTCCTGCGAGGATGTCGAAGTGCTATGTGCTTGTGGCTTTTGGGAGTTGGAGTGAGAGTCACGTCTTGAAGCTGTCACTTCTAGGTCGGCCGAGTGTTCGCTGGCTGTGTCGGTTGAGGAGCATCGCTGCGGGCTGGATGCACTCAGCCCGTCCCTCTCTCCGCACTCGCCTGCAGTTCTACCTGTAGGCCCAGTTACACTGTTGTGTCCGTACCCAGTGATGCTGTCCTCGGCCAGCTGGCTTTGACTGTGTAGGTCTGTGTGCGCAGCAGAGGCAGCTGGGCCCTGACTAGCACCACTTCCGTTGTGAGAGCTGCTGCTGCTCTGTGGGGGTGTACTGGGAGTGCTGGCGTTGCCATGGTTTCCGGCACAGTGCTCCGAGGTGTACTTCTTCTTGGGCACACGGGCCTTAAAAGTGGCTGTCTTGCGACTAGATGAAGGGTTGGGGCTGTTGCTGGCGCTGGTCGTGCTACTGTTGCTGTCACTCTGTGTTCCACCAGACTTGGAGCTCCCAGGGCATTCCTCCGTCTTTCCAAAATCCACTGCTATACTGAGGACCCCCTCCTTTTCCGGAGACCCGCTTCTTCTCAGTTGCCCTTCCTGTGATGAGTCAGAATTTGAGGATATATGTCTCTTGGGAGAGGTAGGTGAAATGTGGGGTTTTTCCTCTGTTTCTCTCTTCTCTTCTTGTGGGCTACTGTCTGCTGTCCTCCTCTTAACTCCCTTGGCGCGAGTGGATGGGGGCGACCGTCTTTCTTGCTTTTTAATGGGCTTCATCTTGTCTTACTCTGAGAGAGTCTCTAATCCTCCTGATTTCCTGTGAGTCCCAGCCTATCAATATCTTCTACGCTGTTTCCCTCTTGCATCCCGCCCCTTCTCTTTTTCTTCTGTCCTTGTACAAGCCTCTTCCTGTTTGCGCCGTCCTTTCCTTCTTAAATTAGAGCCTGCAATGAAACACAGAACATGAGATGGATCAGTTTGTAATACAGCACTACGAGTCTCATAATGAGAATCGGGAGTATATAAAAATAACTGAATATACAAGCAACAAACAAGTTAGTGCACAAAATAAAGTTCTAAGTTTAGTGTCTAATCTCATCAAAACATCTTCACTGGTGTGCATTTATATAACGTACAGTAGCCTAAAAAAAGTGTATATAACACAACTTAATACAAGAAAATTTGACAACGACAGAACACAAAGAAAAATGCTTGCCCAGACAAGTCACACACACACTTTGGTTTTTGGGCTGGATCAGAGGAGGCGGGGGAATTCCTTGTTCAGTGGTATTTCTGTGACTCTAAGGCTCTCTCTCACTCGCTCTTTCAAATGACCTTTTTGCATTCGTTACAGAGGCAATCCACCCCTACAGTCCTCGCTTCCTGTCACAGCACTACAACATCTCAACGTAGAATACTATCCTTACACATTACAACTTACACTTATTCTTTTCTCCTACCAAACGACCCTTTTCTTTACCATCCAGACCTCTGCTTAAAGCCCATTTTAAAACCCACAGATATGTTATCACCATTACTGTTTGCATAAATATATTTAGACTTGGACACACTTTCTACAACCCAGTTTAAATACACCCTAGAGACCACAAATTATTCAGTATAGTCAAATGACAATTCATTTAAGCTTTGAATATCTCAAAAACTGCATGCAGGTTTCACGACTATAAAATACGACTGACTGGTTTTTATTAAATTACAGATGTGCATCTGATATATATATATTATGATTAAAGGTCAAAACATGAACCACCTCTTTTGATAAGCCAGTGCATGCTGCAATTGATGAAGATGTAACAGATCGTTTTAGGTCCGCAATGCAAAACTGTCCCATTCTTGTGAGCAGAAACCACAGTAACCACACTGTCATTTGCACTGTAAGATAAGTTTGCAAGCAATATGCAAATCTAAGATATGCAGTATATAAACCTTCAGTAAGAAAATTCCATCATAAAATAGTTTACTAAGACCTGCTATTACTTTTATTGCTTGGTCATGTAGGTGAGTAAAATGTTTGGCTCAGTAAACTATTCTAGGGCATACAAGATAACATGAAATGCAAATAATGAAAGGTTCTATTTAAAAGGGCACTCAGTTTGGAATTTATTCGGACATTACTTTTTTTTGTTTTTTAAACCTATTTCTGTATGGAAGTAGAGATTGCATGCTCATACATACCACCACTACGGTTATGTTTGTGCTCTTTTTAAATGTCATGTTTATAAAACAAAGATATTCTATATTTTATAAACACTGTATTCATTTAATATATTTTTTTATATGTTAATATATATATTTATTGCTATATGTTTTATAATTACATAATAATAAGTAGTAGTAACTGTCAACTCTGCATGACACATTGTGTCATGTGATGTCAACATGGCAACGCCCATAAGGTGCCGACCCGCATCATATATATGAAATGTATATAACTTTAATGATTTTTGTAACTCAATGTGTAAAGGATGACACCAGCAACATCAAGGTACGCTGGGAACGAATGAACTGATCAAATGTATACCTGGAATGCTATATGAGTCACTTTGAATGAAACGTCTTCGAGATACATTGTCAATAAAATGGAAAAAAAAAAACTTTTTGAACTGTTCAAAATAAATGAAATAAAGTTAATATGCATTTAACTTTCTCGGTCTGTCCACTGCACTCACTGACCCTTCAAGTAATTATAACAACTCAATCACATAATGACTCGCCAAATGCACAATGATAAATGTTCCCATGCAACAGCAAGACTCCAAATAAACACAAACGTCTTGAAACAAAGTAAATGCCCTGTTTCCCATCAACAATGGTGCCGCTGTCGTCGGCTTGCGAAAGTTTTGCTGAGTAGTACACCGCCGTATCTGTGTCAAGCGCTTTTATTGGTCGTAGTGCCCTACTCTACGCTTACAACCACCTACGACACAGTCGAGTGGCGTAGGCCTCCTCCATAACACAAGGCCGCAGAGCAGTTTCCCGACTCCCTCAGGCTTCTGAATCGAGGGCGATGGTGCCCGTGTTATTAAATATGAGAGAAAAAAAAAACAATCCTGCTCCAATAGGTGCGTCTATAGGGTATAACTTATGAGAACATCCGAATAAAATGTACTGAATGCAACTGAAAAGATATTAATATAATATAGCGTTAGTCAAGTTTAAGGAACAAAATTATCGCGTTATCTTTACGTAAAGAACTATGGATCTAAGCAGTGACAGTTCCTGGAAGACAGGGGGATACACGAAAGCAGTTTGTTGAAGCTGTAGCTGTTGTGTCACACAAATATTTTCAGGAAAAAAAGTTTTTAGACTGACTGTGCACCTCCACCCCTCCCTTTCAATGTGTGTGTATGTTAAAATGCTTACTCCGCCATTTTATCCAATCCACTAAGAAAAATGAAACAAATGACGGCGAAACATTGTCGATGGATCCGCGACGTAAAGGCAAAACACAGCATTAAATATATAGGCAGATCACTGCAGTACTGCAGATGAAAGGTCTCAACTCACCCCCTGAATATTTACAGTGCCGTCGAAATGGTGTCGATGCGAAAACCAAGCTTGAAAAAACACGGAATCCACGAGAAAGCTTTTGCAAAGAGTGTTTTTCTTCCGCAAATGAGAAAAAGTCCAGCCGTTGAGGTTCCAGGGTACTCTACAGTCGCAAAATGGTGAATGAAGCACTAAGCCTTGACAACCAGAGCCCTCGGCCAATCAGCGTTCACAAAAGGGTACAGTAGCCTATCAGTACTCAGGTAGCGGTGGTGAGGGCGGAGTCATCTGTCAAAGTCCCGTTGATCGACAGGTCGCTCGGACCAATCGCGCTATGGGAAAACAAGAAACAGCTGGTCGATCCTGAAGCTGCATCAGCCAATGGGATTCAAAGGGAGGGGCAGCCGAAGGGAGTAGGTGGGCAAAATCGAGAATATTAACAATTTGCGATGTCTAAATGCTTTTGCAGTCAATTTCAGCAAAGCGTTATTGCAAATGTGAAATAAAAAAAAAGGATATGTTTCAATTAAACAAAAAGTACGAGCCAGTATGAGTTAAAAAAATTCTAAATGAATAAATAAACTTTCAGCAGGACATTATAAGATTGCAAAAAGCCTAATTGTTTGGTTAGATTGAAGTATACATCTAAGTTTAAATTTAAGTAAGTACATCTAAATTTAAATTAAAATATTTAAATTGTTTATTAACCTTTAGAAGATGCAAACAAGTATTTTACTGTGTTTTCATGTAAATAGCACAAACATGCGTACACTTGCGGATGAAGTGTCCTTCCTGTTTATTATTTACGATAAAATCAGCCCTGTTGGGAAATCCCACAAAAACTGGTAGCTGTGCGCTTTTCAAACGGGGATGACATTGCGTTCAATAATACACAGGAAGGAAACTCCCTTCCAGGCCTGAGTGCGCCTTGTTCACTTGTAGGATTCAAAAAAGAAACCCGCAAAATTAAACCAGGCACAACAACTTCAGCGATTGCTCTTTCATTTTACACATTCTATACCTTCACGAATCCAGCCAATCGCGGAGGCTCGTTCAGACTACTTATGACGTTGGCGGCAGCCTTGAGCCCGCCTTCCGACGGCAGCGTCACCAAATCGACCCGTGATTGGTCAAGCTGCAGGGGTCTCCAGACCAATGACCAAGCCATGTGATGAGCTCATTATGCCTGTTGCCATCACTGCAACCAAACAGGAAGGCTTGGAAGTAAATTAGTCTAAATTAAGGAATTGAAATGCTCTGCCTCATAGTGTAGCAGATATAGGTTTCTGCATTGCAAATTCGGTTTTAATGTGATTTTATTATCGTGGGTGGCCTCCTTTGAGCCATGTTTGAATAAATGTGTGGTTTCATCGAATGCAAACGGTTGTGTGTGGAGCTGCATACTATGGAGATGATCTGTTTATGCATCACCTCCCAGCTGGACCGCCACGCACTCTGCATGCAATTATGACATGCAATGGAAAATTGCATAACGCACGCACACACAAACACACACTTAAGCACTCAGTCATTCACACAGAGACGGTAATCTCTTAGCACACACCACACCCTGCTCTGGTTGTTCTGGTAAAGAAGTCCTGGCGGTCCTTGACGTTCAATACAGATACGTGAGCACTTGTGTGTCTTGTGTAAGGTTAACATTTAACTACGAGAAGAAAAAGTTATGTCAGTGCTCAAAGGCCAGTTTCGGCCTGACCTATAAAACAAAGTGAAAACGAAAGGGAAAGGCAGGCCGGAGTGTAGCAGATTCAGTCATAATGAAAGTTTCAGGTTGACTGGTGTGCTACACACTTTGCTGGGGATATTATGAAGTACAAAGAAAAGGTACGAGGCCTTCAGAATAAAAGAGCCAATTTGAGTCTTTGACTCAAACTGTGAGAAAACAAACAACCGCTCTGCTCTGACTTACACACAAACACTCAAAGGAGGTTTACAAGAAGCACAGAATCTGACTGAGGATGTAAAAAGGCTTAAGATTGCATAATGAAAGACATAACATTTTAAAATGAATGTGAAAATGTACAAAATTCACATATGAACACACTCTACAGTCAACTTTCTTAAGCAAGTATACACATACACATAAATAAACTCAATATATATATGTATATGTGTGTGTGTTCAATAGTAGTTTAATTAAATTACATTTTAAAAGTAGTTTAATTATTTATATATATATATATAGTACTAAAATACACCTCGCGGTGCTACTTGGACACATCATCAGTGATGAACCCGAGGTCATGGGGTGTTTCGGGTCATCAAACACCCCAGTCAGGGGTGATCAGCCCCCGACTTGTGTCCAAGTGGCCCACTACTCCATTGATCCCCCCTTCCGGATCCACAGCCATCTTGAGGCTTTCTCTGCCGCTTCTATGATGTTTTTGATGGCTCTCCTGCACATCTGACCTTTTATTCCAAGAAGTTTGAGGGTTCGGTGCAATGATTGACCAGCAAAACCCTGGCACCCCACCTCCACTGGTTCACCACGGGCTTTCCAGCCATTGTTCCCACACTCTATCACCAGCTCGGCGTATTTGGCCCTCTTGCGCTCATTTGCCTCCTCAATTCGATCTTTCCAGGGCACAGTAAGCTCTACTAGAACCACTTGCTTTGTTAACTCTGATGTTAGCACCATGTCTGGGTGGAGTGTGGTGGCTGAAATGTGTACTGGAAGCTTGAGCTGTCTTCCCAAGTCGACTTGGAGCTTCCAGTCCTGTGCAGTGGTGAGAAGCCCTCTGGAGGAATTTGGCTGCTGTTGTGCCTTCTCCCCAGCTCTGACGAAGGTGATGTACTGTTTGGGGGTGAGCTGGTACTTGCTGTTGGTTATCGCTGTGAACCTGGTCATGACACCAGCGATTCCGCCCATCTCCTAATGCCTTCGAACAGCAACTGAGGATGTGTTCCAAGGTGCCTCTCTTCTGGCACAGAAGATTATTATTATTATTACACAGCAATTATTTATATATATATATATAGAGAGAGAGAGAGAGAGAGAGAGAGAGTTTATTTCATTAAACTACTTTTATTTCAAATTAATATTTAATTAATTGTAAAACATTTATTTAGGCTACAGAATAATCTTCTATACAGCTGCATTATCTCCTTTTTATTTTCTTTGGATATATTTAAAGAAAGTCAAAGGCCTGTTAGTGTCAATCAATCAATTCCAGTGACACAGATACACACTGTCTCTTCAAAACGCACAAACAATCACAATCAGAGACAAATTAGGCCTTCTTGTTATAACCCACCACTGGTTCATAGTGGCCGATTTTCCAGCAAAACTTAACCTTTGACCTACCCTTACCAGGTCAACGAGCCCTCACAGCAAGCGTCCAAGCTTCACTGTCCATCAAGCAGTGTGTGACTCCAACTCCTCCACCCCCTACTCTTTTGTAAAACATTAAGTTTTTCAGGTTGAAGAAAGCAAGCAGACCTATATGGTGTAAAGCTAATAAAACACTTAGAATATGGTTGCACACTGAAATGGTAGCACAGTTATGGTCCCTGCAATGAATACCGCGGTGCATTTTTCTTTTGTGTGTTAAAATATGTTATCATACACAGAATGTTGGCTATTGTAACACTAATATTACCCTTTTTTTTTTTTTAATAAATGGTTTAATACATGAAAAATAACTGCATTTTGGGTAATTGGTTAGTTTGAATGAGTTAATTTCTGTCATAATCACACACACACACACACACACACACACACACACACACACACAGATCTTGTTGACTGTAATCAAACATGCTTATATTTAAAGTTTGCCCAAATTTTGATTTAAACTGTAAACACTTCGAAGTAAACCCATGGCAAATTAGCTTTGTAGGTTGACCTACATATTGACATCACCACTGAACTGCTCTGAAAGATAAGGAGCTTCATTTTTACTCAGAGAAAATATGAACATTAGCATGTTTCTGCACCACTAGCGGTGTCAAACGGAATCGCAAAAACAGTGATTAATCCTGACTACGAGTCTTAGAGACGTTGCACATTACACCAGAACAGGAAACTTCTAAAACGACACTGCGCCTTTAAGAGCCTCGAGATCCGCTTCTAAACTAAACTGAACGATGGCTGGATTTTAGCAGCAGAGCGCGCTGTTTTACAAATAATTACAAGCGGATAAAATCCTCAGGTTTTAAGCTTTCTTCTGCGCGGTACGTTGTTAACTATGTTCAGTCTAACTGAGGGAATTATTCTAGAACGCATTTGATTCCAGGTTTCTCTCTAGAAGAAAGATTGTCCGGTTTGCGGAGGAACGTTAGTATTAACGGTCTTCCTGTGGCGCGCATTTCCAGTTCATTAGGAAAGCAAATCCTGATTTTGCATCTCGCGTCACCTCAAACAGGATCTGGAATAACAGCCCTAGTTGTTTTGTGCTTGAAACTGAAACTACAGAAGCATAACTGGAGAACACAGGTAAACATGAAACGTGCGCGCGCATATACAGGCCTGGATTCCTGCTTAGCCTACCAACTTTTATTATTACTGTCCTGACCAGACCAAAAATAGCACTATTGTGGCATGTTAATGCCAAATAATACATAGGCGTATCAGTTTAGAGAAAATCTGTAATTCTGATTACTGGTGATTGAGTTATGATGAGATAATATCAGTATATTATTAGTTATACGTCAGGGGTTTGATAGACAATATAATGAAAATATTTAAATATACGTACTTTAGTTGCATTTTCTTACAAGTACAATCAACAGAGAATAACCTGGAGAGATGTAAATGAAGGACAAGAAACCAAAGATCCGTTTTTACCTGTTTTAATGAACCCTGATTACAGTTTTAATTACAAGAGCAAAAGAAACCACATGAGAAACTAAAGTATACATGGTTCCCTGTAACGTCAAGTTTTGTCTCTCTTTACAAAGTATTACATAACCGTTGAGAGACAGATGGAAAGCTTTAAAAAAGAAGCAAAAAGGAGAAAGACCTTAGAAATAATTATTTTTCTTACATCATCCCCTCAAAATGGAAAATATATATTTATATATGTACACAACCAAAAAAAAAAAAAAGTGATCGCATAATATCACCCTCCCTCTTCACCTGGTTTTCTTAATTACAACTTAAAACCAGCAATGATACAAATCCAGAGCACTTTTATATCATGGTATCAAAGAGGGTAGAGGAATACGCTTTATTAAAATGTTCATCTTGACAGGTTAAAATCCAGGTAAGGCGTACAAACGAAATACCAGCAATAATTTCAACATTAAAAATGATAAATGGTAATATAAACAATAAAAGGTATAATAAAACAGCACTGTTTATATTGAATAGAGAGCGAGAAGAAAAAGTATTTTCTAACAAGTAAGGCAGCTGTCAGTTAAAATACAGATACTGAACCGGTGTAAGGTTCCAAAAAAAGTCCAAAAAAAGTAAATAGAGGAAAAAAAATGAGTGTTAAGTGTGTCAGGTCCTATACTTCCTCCTTAGATGAGGGCTAAGAGGCTGAATATCCGCTTTCTAGTCAGTTAGGTGAAGTGAGGTCCCTTTCTCGAGGACGTCATTGACTACAAAAGTCCCTGCATTTTGCTACAAATGATGCACTAAGCCAAATAGGATGGGTTACCTGTTCAATCTTGTTCATCGTCGATAAAGGACAGCCTCCTACAACTAAAACACTGCAGAGAGACTGAGATGGAGAATGCAAATGCAACGGGTCGAGTTAAAACTATACGTAGACCTTATAAGGCCAAGGACAGCTGTGCCACTCAGGGTTCTGAAAGATTGGTCAGTTGTGTTTAACTTTGTCTATAACAACACTTTTCTTTCACAGTAAAGCACTGTAGGGCCCTGCAACTAAACATCCCGCTTTACCATATAGATTTACCTTCTGAAATATAATTTGTATCAAAACCAGCGTTTGTTCTTTTATCAAATATATACGACTATCGTGCAATAAAGTGAGAATATATGGACTCTAAATGCAAATCTTGTTTAGGATAGTTTCTTCTAAGGTACAAAACTAAATAAGGCATTGAAAGCAGTGTTTGAGGTCGTGTTTCTAAGGCCTCTCCTGTATTTCAGTTTGTATGTGTCGATAAAGCAACCCACTGAAAAGCACTGGGCGGTCAGTCTTCCATAAAAAGGCACAAATGTTTGTTCAATTGAAGGCTTTATATTCAAAGATTACCTGTTGGATAGAGGAAAGGGGTGTGGGGTGGTATGCCTGAGATTTACCATCAACAAACCAAGAAGGTTTGCGTTCTTTACAAAACGGCAGGGGGTACAGGATTGTTTAAGTGGTTTTAGGGAGGATTACAAGGCTAAAACCATAAAGCGCCCTCTGATACATTGCCCCAATGTTCCTATTACGTTCCCTCAAGGTTAAAACTGCATTATAAAAAATAAATAAATAAGTCGGTGAAGGAATAATCATACGTGATCTATAATTTGTCATCCAGCTGGTGGTCATGAAGACGGACTTACATATATAAAACAAATCCCCCAATGTATATACATGTGTTAAGATACGTTAAGAGGTTGTTGAGTGGTCCCGTCAGCCGGCTGAGCTTGCTGAACAGCTAGGAAAGTTGGTGTCCGGAGCCGGCAGTGAAGGCTGATAGCACGCCAGCTTTAATGGCTCTGAAGGCAGTGACATGAAGGGCCTGGTTTGAGAGCGAAAGGCAAGCTGGTTCTGCAGAAAGTCTGGGACTAAATCTTGGTATGCAAAAAAGGAAAAAAAGAAAAGAAAGAGCGTCTGTAATCGCAAAGTCTGAGAAATACGAGTCTGAGGTGGTGCCAGCATCCTTCCTGCATTTTTCACTTCATCCAAGAGTGTGTTTAAATAAGACGATGTCCACTTGCCTGTGACCATATAACTACATTTCATGGGCATAAAAGACGAGACCAAAAAAAAGAGGAAAAGATCAGCATCCTAACCCATATTTTACAGGGGTGCATCAACGTCCAGTTTAGGCACTTCTGTAATCTCTTGATTTCCCCCCCCCACCAAAAAAAAAAAAAAAGTATAGGGGTTGATCCCTACATCCTAACGGAGAGCTTCTTGGGGAGAAAAAAGTGTCCAAGTGTCCAAGAATACTAGTGGGATGATGTTAGTCTAACACAGCAAACAAGAAGGAATGGGTTCGGTAAGCAAGGGGCTCTGGCTAAACTTGGGAAAGGGGCCTTGTTACTTAAAATGCATTAAAAAAGTCAGTATCAATAATGTTTAGTGTTGCAACATTTTGAAGTGAGTGAACCTGCATGTACAGAAGACGGGTTGTGCATCCGAACATGCTGAATGGATGGGTCTTCACGTAACTTCTGAGAGCAACAATTGCCTTCAGCCCCTTAAGGAGGACTGCTCTGTGTTGGTAAGTCTATGTGTTTGACCATGTCTTCTTCAGCAAATGTTGTTTTCTAAAGACAGCTGTGCTGTGGCCCGCTGCAGCTCAGAGCTCACCCTCCTCTGGCCCGTCCCCAGGGGTGCGGCCAAAGTCTCCGGACTTTTCCGCTCTCCGTTTTCCTCCCCCAGTTTAGGCTCCATCTCCTGGGTAAGTTCCTCCCTCTCCGCCCTGCTCTTTTTGTCCTCAGCCTCTTCGGTTCCCGCCTCCATTCGCTGGTCCTCACTCCAGCGGCGTTTAAAACGCAGCTTCAGAGGGATGCAACGCGTACCCCCGGGGCTAATGGGAGCACCCTGGACCAGGTTTATCTCTCGGGGTTCTGCTTTAAGTCCTAAAAGATTTACCCCAACCCCTGAGGTAGGGGCAGCTGGGGTCTTGAAGACATCTTCCTCGAGATCATCATCATCAGTCATGCGATCATGGACGGGTGGAGGGGCGAGGCCACCGTTGGGGTGGGGAGGAGAAAAGACATCACATTCATCGTCTTCATGCTCCTCCTCGCTAATGTCGGTGACCTCGACTTCTTCCTCTGACTCCATGTCTGAGATAGGCTCAACCTACAGAAAAACGCAAAAAGAGCATTATGGAACAACCATTTTCAATCTCAAAGGAGATACTGTGTGGATTTTCATAAAGGTGAACATACCTTGATCTTTGGTGGACCAGCTGGGGTTGAGTTGTTGGTCATCATTCCAGATGAAGCAGAGTTTGAGGCTGAACCAGGCTCCCCACTGTAAGAGAAGGAAGCAGCAGCAGCGCTTCCAGAATTTCCAGCCGGGTTTGGCCCTTCTCTCTGTTTGCGACCCAGCGGTGGTGGCTGTAACTTAAACTTGAATGGAGATAGATGTGGCTCCTCAGCCTGATGGTGCAGAGGGTGACTTGACAGGTGTGGACCTACACCCGCTGGCACTCCCAGTCCCTTGTCTGGGCGCTGGGGATGGGGGATGACGATGTTGGGATAGTGCAAGAACGCACGGGGACTCAGATGATAGTTGTAGACACTCTGAGTGTGAGCTTGCAGGTAACGCTTCATGTCTTCTGGATTGAACGAGAAGTGGGAGCCCAGCATGGGTGACAGGGATGGAGAAGGTGTGTAGCCCATGTGAGATGTAGGGGTCATGGAGAGAGCTGGAGAAAGAGCAGGAGCCAGCAAGCCTCCGGGGCCTGGGAGAGGGGACACTGGGAATGGAGACAAGGGTTCCGGGTGGACCCTGTGTTGGGGCGCATGGTGCCCGCTTCTGGGGAGCCCAGTTGGGTTGGGCGGTGCACCGTACACACGGAACAAGGAATCGTGGGACAGGCGCGGGTGGAGCAGGTTCCTGAAGGCACGGTCGGCCGGGCGGTCATCGCCGGGAGCTATGCCAGTTTCCTCAAGCTCCGAGTTGGTGGAGGTGCCATCGCTGCAGTCGGAGACGGAGCCGCGAGCTATGCGTCGAGGCACAGCACTGAAGACACCAGGACTACGCAGTTCCTCGCTAGGAGAAAGGATGTCCGATGGCGTGGATGGAGGGAAGCGGAAATGAGTGCTTACACCTGATGGGACAGGCGGTGCACTTTGGGGAACACCAGAGCCTACGAGAAAGATCGTGAAATTTAGTAATTGTTTTACTTTGCACATCAAACTAAATGGTTGGGTTTCAGAAATACTGAGTTTAAGAAGCGAGGCGTCTTCACCTGCAGAGCCCATATCAATGAACGGATAGTTGACCAGCACCAGTTTGTTGAAGTTGAACTTGTAGGTGAATCGTTTCCCTTTGGTCTTGTGCAAGATCCTTTTGTTGTAGTAGTATCTGCGGAGACAGAGTTGGCATGGTTACGCATTTGCCAAGCCATTATTAAGAGACACAGTTTGGTGAAGGCCGCCCATTTTTATATATTTGACATTCTTATACTTGTTAATCTTTGAAAAGGCAATGACCAGTTCAGATATGAAAGTCATTTAATCAAAAACAGATAAACTGGATTTCGGACACCAAATTATTAGATCTCTAGCAATAAATGATTTAAAATAATAAAAAATCAGCTTCTAAATACGTAATAATACCATTTTAAATAATAACATTGATCTTAAAATATGTAAAGCAATTCAACATATTCAGATCCGTTAATAATTGATCTATGATCATATGCAGCACCTGTCAGGAAACAAAATGTCATACCAGTGAGAAAAACCAAACCATTTCCAGTTAAAGCCTGATGTAATTACTGTATCGTTAAGAGGCACTGAAAGTTATTATACATAACACACACACATTAAATTCTTCCATACATGAAAGGATTCAGCCAACCAGATTTAGATATGTGCAGAGCAGATACGTGACTTCACGTCTATTTGAAGCTTCAGATGTTAAGATGATTTATGGGTTCAATGTGTTTAATTAAGATGTCAGTGAGGGTGCAGAGAGTACATGTGTGAGAAAACATGATTGTGATATACAGTGATGTGTGAATCAGAGCACTGAGAAGTTCACAGGCACATACTCAACCAACAGAGAAAAGGGCACATACATAACACTTGCACATGCACAACACTCTTTGAAGTGCATTTGAACTTGCTTCAAAAGAGTACAAGAACTCTTAAGCGTGTATTTGCACATGCGTGTTGTGCAGACATCAACATACATGCAGCACATATGCTGTTGAGCGATCCAAATGACCTTTTGTTTACTTTCACTAAGCCTAACACGGATGACATCCATTATGAAAACAGTGGTCTGGTTATATTATGGTCTACAAGAAGAATCAAATACAACGAGTGCGTACATGTTGTTTTGCATTGTCTGTTGGCCCACAGTGTGTTCATTTTCAACAGCTCAACAATGAGGCGCCTGTGCAGCCTGGAGTCTGTCTGAACGGTGTTTGAATTTTAGGGAACACGTGCAACCTCTTCATTCCCAAAAGACTAGATTCGCGCATTTTTCAACCCTAAAAAATCTACAGAATAGATTTACTGATTGTAAACTGCGTTAAACTAGACTGAAGGTGTCATTTTTTTCTCTTTATTCAATTAATTTAGCCATTTCCCTTATATTGTCACAAGCGTTCTTCTGCCACCACTAAGCCTGTGGAGATGCAAATGATTTAACTGATGTCTACTCTCAACTGATCTATCAAAACTCTTTTAAAATGCAATCACATACTTACAAAGTCTGACGGTATTACTATGTTTTGTTTTGGTAATCACTCAGTACTAAGTTATAACACTGCTAGTGTACCCTGGTTGGTTGCTTACTGGTCATGAATTTGCAAAACAATGCATATAAAACAACACAATGTAGTACTTAAGGTGTGCCATTTGAACTAACTGTTAAACACAATTATGCAAATTAAGAACAACAGCTAAAAAAAAAAAAGAGCAAGAAAATGTCAATATGAGGTCACTTTAAAATGTGTGCGCATGCTTTTTGGAGTTAACTTAGAAGACATGTTTTGTGTCCTCCACATGTGTTGAGCAGAGTTCTCTGCGTTTCTCAGAAGTGTCACACTGAGGAACTTTCTGCTTTACATCTGAACCGTTCACAGCTTTCTGATTCCTTTCCCCCCTCCCTTCCTCTTCCTCTTCCATTCATATGTCCATATTTCTCTCTGAGAAATGAAAGAGTTCTTGGAAGTGGAGGACGCGCACCAGTCCTGTAAGCGATGGCTGATGAGCACTAAGTGGGCTTGATTATTCTGGGATGGTGAAGGCAGGTTCAGCAGGTTTGAGTGGGCATCCGCAGGTTGCCATGGCGACCGATCCAAAGCGTTGAATAACACAAAGAGACAGACAAACGGGCAACTGGACAGATTGCGAATGACAGGCGAGGATGGAAAAAGGCAAAAGGCAGAAAAATGGTATACGGGGAGGAGCGCTAATACAGTAAGACCAGCAACGCAGAGGGAGGGAGCAAAGATAAAACTGGCAACGCTATAAGCCTAATTTACCTTGAGCTGGAAGCAACAAAATTTTCACATCATGTTGACTTTGTACAAAACTCATATGCTTTAGATCAAACTCAAGTCAGCTGTTTGGCAAACTACTTTAAGACAAAACAGACTAAAGAAAGCGAGATGAATTAGTCTTCATGGGAAGCAAGTCAGTTAATGTTTACCAAAACGAACCTCAAAAGAGATTTAACATCAACATCAATAATCTGTTGTCAAATTGCTAATCTATGATGCTATATTAAGTTGCCACTAAGCACAAATGAATGATTACACAATTGAATATGCAGTATATATCTGCTATATATTGCCATAGAGTGTGTCGGCATATTGTTAAGCTGGCATGCTATCTTAAGTTATCATGTTGCCAAAAGCGATAAGGCCCATTCACACCAAGGACGAGAACTGCTAACTTTATAACTGAAGTATTTATAGAATCATTGCAATTCTGTGACAATAGCAGCATCCACATTAATTCTGTAATGACAATGACACAGAAATATTATTGCTGGAATCACTTTTAAAAGTATAGTTTTTTCCTATAGTTCCTGATGAACAACAGAAAGCGTGACGGCGTGAGTATTTGAAGTGGAAGACATCATAACGTTATTATGCATTTGTGTGGGAGCAAATAAAGTTATTGCTGTTGGCGTGAATAGGCCTACACTTTTAAACACCAGAGATGTTCAGGTTTCTTGACAACATTTTTTGATCAAATATTAACTGAGCCCATTCTGGAAGATGCTGGCCGTAATAAGATTTCCTGATGATGTCGCATCTAGGGCAGTCGCTGCATCAGTAGAGTGCTTATCAAATTTGCCTGGGTAGGCAGCTCACTCGGAGCCATTACCCAAGTTCATTCAGTTACTCTAACACAGATTTTCATCAGCACAGATAAAGTGGGTGAAAATGACGTGTTGCAAGTTAATAAGTAGATATAGTCTTCACCTGAGCGCTCGGCTGAGCTTGTCATAATTCATCTGGGGCTTGCACTTGCGGGCGCCCCACAGTCGTGCCACCTCGTCCGGGTCTTTGATGACGAATTCGCCATAATCCCCCTGCCAGGCGATGACATCATGGTACTCCTCCTTCCGCAGCAGCTCCAGGATGAAGTGCCAGAGCTGGATCTGTCTGGAACCAGGACTCGACTCCGGCTTGTAGGCCCAGTCTGGGAAGGCAAACCCTAGAGGTCAGACACAAAACACACTTGAGAGCCTTGCCACTTTGACGCAATCTAGCCAGTGAGGGCATGTTTCACCACACCTCATCTCGATTAATAAGGAGGTTGTATTACCTCTGCTGTCTATTAAATGAGATTAAGCCAAGGGAACGATGCGATTCCTGGGCCGTAGGCCTTTATGCAGACTTACTCTCTGGATTTTAGTCAGAGATTAAAAGATTGAAAGATAAATAGGAATTGCAAGGGATCACCTCCAAGCTGTAAGAAATGCCTCAGCCTCTAGTTAATGAGTGCTTCGATCCAGAATCCTTGAGGCAGCAGTCAAAATAACGCTCATACACACACACAGATGGTACGCAGTCTCTACTTTTAGACTCAATACTTTCAGAAAAAGAAGCAGGCGAGACAAAAACACAGCCGTGACTTTAATGGTCTTTTGTCTCATTACAGGAACTGTCTCATTACAGGAACTGTTTGTGCTTTGGAGACATTAACACGGACAGACGGTTACACAACATGCTAAGTGACAGACCTATTACGAATCCACGAACAGCGCTGAGTCAATGTGACATCGTGAGACGGCGGAAGAGTTCTTTGAAAAACACCTGAGAACGTTAGCCTTCGGCACACTTGGACGAGCGCAAAAAAAAAAAAAAAGAAGCAAAGTCTGCAGACTCAACCCGAACTAGGTGAACTATTTCTGCTGGCTCTAAATTAGACACAATGTCCTATTAGGAAAGAAAACAGAAAATCAGAGCAAATAACAATGAACACCGATTCTATCTCTAGGGCGCTCTATGTCAGGTGGGAACGAGCGAAAATAACTGCAGAATTCCCACACTCGCGCACACAAAAGAGTGCGAGAGGGTCTTGGCGCACGGCGTGTTGTTGTGCTCACTGGAATGCCCCTTTCAGACGGTTTAGAGCTTGGCTGCAAATAAAGCCCATCGCCGTGTTAGGCAGCGAACGCGGAACAGCTCAGCATTACCGCCACCGCCAACTGCACACATGTGCTGCGGGGACCCACGCTGCGCAGGGGGGCGGTAGGATGACTTGGACACCGTGGGCTGGTACTAACTGTCCGTGACAACTGCTGAACAGTCGGCAATGCAGCTTGACTCATGATTGAGATGTTTGGTTGAGAGATCTGGCAGATCGAAAAGCGGCAGACCGGTTCCATTTCTTGAGGTAAACAACACAGTCATGTGAGCAACAAGTCAGTGAATAGGCTGAATTCAAGTTTCACAAGCATTAAAGGGTTAGCTCACCCAAAAATTTAAATTAGGCTGTTTTACTTGCCTTTGAAGCATGGCAAGGTGTATGTGATCGGAGTTACACTAAAACTATTCAGAGCCCTCCAAGCCTTTCCATGGGACTTCGGGAGACGTTAAATGAAGTATGTGCATCCGTAATAAAACATTCCTCACATGGCTCCATGCATTTTTGTACGATAAATACCCATGGTAATATCCAGGATAAATATCATGGATTCACTGCAGGAAACACCCACCCACTGCAATTAAATTCAAAAACTATTTTAATATAACTCAGACTGGATTCATCTGAAAGGTGCTTCGAAGGTGAAGCCTCGTTTTCATTTTTGCGTGAGCTATCCCTTAAGGAGGCAAATTTGGTTCATGTATAAGTAATGATGATTTGCAACTCAGTGAGTGAGTCAGATGTTGATTCATTAACCATTTAGCAAGTTCATTCAGTGCAAGTAAATCAGACCAGCTCATAAGAGTTATTTACTCACGGATCAGACGATGCTTCTGATTCCAGCAAATAACGGATGTTCAATCATGAATGGACTACACACGTTGATCCAGCTCATAAGAGTCATTTGCTATTGAATCAACTCACCAGAAAGATGGATTTTCGCCATTATTCAGCACTCAGATCAAACTGCAAACCCGTATTTGCAACTGGAGTAACACTGTGTGGCACAACCGCAACAGAAGTGATACTAAAATAAAAAAATGCACCCCACCAATTGGGCCTGTAATTTTGGCACCTTCTTCAAAGAGATTTATAGGAACACGACTTCGAAAAGTCTCCTCATCATTCATCACCATTCATGGCAGCTTTACCGAGACATGTCACATTAAACGGCTCATATATGATTAGCTGTGTGTTGGTGGGACCAGACCTCCACCGAGCGAGTGGGCACACAGAAACACAAAGCATCCCACAGCGCGTACGCGTCACTGCTGACTCACGGAGTGTGCGTGAGTGTATTTGTCATTCAGCTTTCAGAAGAAGTGCGCCTTTTCCCTCCACTCTCATACCTTTTCTCTCTCTCTCGTGCGTTGGGTCCCTGGCTCCCACACCATCTCCTAGCAACAAGACACTTTAGTGCTATAAATACACGTATAGCAGAGAGAAAAAAACTGAACGTAATTAATCAATTAATGAAATCAAAACGCACAAGCTAAAATATCCAAAGCACTTTGGATTCTAATAAACAAAGACAGATTAAAGCAAACCTTTTCTCCAAATATGAAAATTAATTCATGTCGTCTCAAACCTGCATGATTCTTTTGTTCTTTGAAACACTAAACACAGTATTTTAATAAATATCTCAGTGTTGTTCGTAGATTCAAGAGTCCGTGGCTTCCAAAGTAGTTTTGTAGCCCGTGGCGTGGACTTTGATTGTATGGACAGAAACATTCCTCAAAGACAGTTATAGAGGTTTGAAAAGACAAGAATTAATTTTACATAATTTGTAGAATTTTATAGTTTAATAAGTAATATTTGAGATAAAGTAAAATGACTTTTATTTCTATTTACATAATTATATTACAATTTTATAAGTAATTGTATAGAAAGTAAAATGACTTATTT
>JAUMHQ010000029.1:745885-756025 GCA_032361165.1 Enteromius paludinosus | reverse complement strand
AATTTTATATTTTATAAGTAACATTGTATAGAATGTAAAATGAATTATTTCTATTTGTTCCATTTACATAATTATATTAGTTTTTAATTTTTATAAGTAACATTGTATAGAACGTAAAATGACTTCTTTCTATTTATTCTATTTACATAAATATATATGAATTTTATATTTTTTATAAGTAATATTGTATAGAAAGTAAAATGGCTTTTATTTCTATTTACAAAAGAATATATTAGAATTTTATATTTTATAAGTAATATTTTATATAAAGTAAATTACTTCTATTTATTCTATTTACATAATTATATATTAGAATGTTATATTTTATATTTATACAAGTAATATTTTATATAAAGTAAAAATGACTTTTATTTCTATTTATTTAGCACTGATAGTTTATAAGATTATAAGATTAAGTAAAAACCACCTAAATAAATAAATAAAAAACTTAAAAAAGGAACTTAAGCCTTACGATTTGGCTGTAGTGGGATGAGTTAAAGCAATAGTTCAGCCAAATTTACTCCAGTTGTTCCAAACCTGTATGGGTTTTTTTGTTCTGCCGAAGACAGACGGAGATAATTTGAAGAAAGTTTGTAACCAGGCAGTTTTGGGTCACAATTGACTTCCATAGTAGGAAAAAAAAAAAATGGAAGTCAATAGTGACCAAAAAGATCCTGGTTACAAACTGTCTTCGGCAGAACAAAAAAAAAAAAAAAAACATACAGGTTTGGAACAACTTGAGAATGAGTAAATTATGACAGAATATACACTTTTGGGCGAACTATTCCTTTAATACATGCGCTCAGGGTTTGCTCTCTAACCAGCAACAATAACAGTGATGTTAGCTCAAAAAAAAGACAATTGGCAAGACGGTGACGATCAACAGGTAGACGTCCCTTAATACGAAGAGACCCCAGACGAGGGTTAAACGTCAGACTCTGGGCCGAGGAATGACTTTACAAGAAACCGCTCTGAGGTACTTTCAAACAAACCAGTGTACCAGAATACACTTTTTTTTTTTTCACGTAAGACCACAAGCCCACAAGACAACTTAGTGCGTGCACACAAACAGGCTCAATCAAAGCGCAATAACAGCTAAAACAGGCACGTCCCCTGGTGTCTGTGAGTTCTGCTGGGACTGCTGTTTCTCTAACGGTTACTGTCACTAATGGGTATGGAGTCAGGAGACCGCCAGACGAAACCCTCGCTTGACAGGGCCCTGTACACACACTTACAAAAACAATATGACATAAGCCTTACATGATAGCACCTGTACAAACTGTACCGGCACGAACAAACAAACCGGCTGACGAACATCTGACCGAACATTACACGCAACTTGGAGGAAACCGAATGCTAATATCCTCCTTGGCATCGCTCTTTTGCAATTTCTGCGACTAAAGTCTCTAAAAACAGCATCTACTGCCGTCGTCTCTGCTTGCGATTAGCGTTCAGCTGCAACAGCTCTCTTTTTTTATGGCGGAGCCGTGACGCAAGTACGAAAAAGAAAACAAAAACGCCGTCCTCTGCGTCTCTGGTCTGTATTTAAAGGCTCAGAAATGTTTAGGGCCCCCGCGCTCATTCGTTCTGTTGCTCTCCATCTCTCCCCCACTTCCCTCCCTTCCTCCTATTCTTTGTGGGCTCTATATTTAGGCAGAGGAAAAGGTCGTTCTCCATCTACTAATGATGGTGGCGACAGGGAAAAAAAAGGGTACGAGTGTGTGCCAGCGTGAATGTGTGCAGGATGAGTAATACAAAAGAACCACGAGCGGCTCTGCTGCCTAAATGTTCCACTTACAATCGACAGTGTCACTCGGCCTTGAAAAATACTGACGGTCGATTGATACGGGGCACGTTGGCGTCGGTCCGCGTACGTTCGGCAGTTGGTTGCACTGATCCGAGCTGCGTGGAATGAGTCAGTGTTGTTTCGCGTTAATGAGAACGCCCCCGTCGAAAAATACAACAAAACTGCATGTTTATGTGTTCCACGTTCTCTCGGGGCGATGCAGATCTCACCTTCTTATTTGCGTTAAGACTACTCATATGGGTGATACCTGGAGGCTTTGTTTAGATACACATAATCAGTCGTATAACAGTGACATAACGACTCGGCTGTCAATATGGCTGGGAGAAATATTTACGACGTACACAATGTTATTTTGTTATCGGTACCAAATTAATCATTACCAAGAAAGTTGTGATAATTAACACTTCCACCAGCAGTTTCGTGCCGGCTGCTGGTCACAAATTACATGACAGTGATAAGACTGTGCTATTTATTGGTTTAAACCTCAAGAATAAAAAAAAAATTGTGATTCATTTCTTTTGAACTGTCTGCTGAAACGAATCACTGATTCATCAATTTGTTTGCATCATCGCTCAATATAATTAATATAATCAATATAATTAACAAACAACCTATTCATGGAACGATAACAAGATTTTGACTGATTTAGTGATTTTAGGGATTTAACAAGGCTTTTAAATCAAAGGCCTATTATAATTATGGTTATTTTGAATGGGGGAAGAAAACTACACTCTACTATGCAAATAAAAATATAAAAACAACTACAACAACAATAATAATATTAATAATAAAAGGTGAAAAGTATTACAAATATACACTGCCATTATTAAGAAGAACATAATAATTAAAATAACAAATTTAAATAATTTAAATATTAATCATTTAATATTATAAATCTTTTTTTTAGCTCTATTAATGGCCATTCACACCAAGAATAACTAACAACCTATTTTTATTTAATAATTTAATCCAATTATAATTAAATCATACATGATACAAATACTGACGGCCAATCAGAATCCAACAAACTTTAAACAGCTTTGAAAACAATATCAACCGGTTGTGTGGATTATTAATATACCATTAATAAATAGTTCATATTAAGAGTTACGCAGGAAAAATGTTCAATCGCACTGCGCAGAATAAGGTGACCAGTGGCCAGACAGACAGACAGGCAGGGAAAGGGGAGGATATGGAGAGAGCGAGTCAACCAGAAAAAGAGAACAAACACTCAGGTTGAGAGGAGAGGATCAAAGCTTCGACCAGTCATCTGTAGATGTGCAGCTCTAGCCTGCAGCCCTCACATGATTGCCGCCATGCGCTCTTACATAACGCGCTGTGTGTGTGTATTTGTCTCCCCACAACACAGTCAAGCCTCCTCTTGCCAACCCTGATGGGAAAGGTTCAGGGTTGTTGCCCCTAACGGGCAGCAGACAGGCACGTAAATCCCTCCGCTTCATCTCTATAAACCCCAAAGCAAACTACAACCTCTCGGATGCATTCGAGTCATCGGTGCAGCGCTAACTGGAGAAGGTGTGCTGATACTCTGCTAGGTTAATCTCTAGTTACCTTCTGAAGGGTCAGGCCAGCGGTGTGAGTTTCGAGACTGGAAAAAAAGGCAGAGAAACTGTCTGAAAGAGGATGAATGGTACACAAATTAAAATTGCTTACATACTGAATTCAATACTGCATTATAGAAGGCTATTAACCAGTCCACATGCCTACAAATGAGCTTTTATAGATTTTGCGTCTATGCTAATAAAGGTTTACAGTTGCAAAATGGATGCTTGTTTAATATATAATGAAGGTGGCTTACTTGCATAAACATTAAACTTCAGTTTTCGCAACAAAATTGACCAAAATATGATGTCAATATCACTTTAATATCAATGCACGGAGCAAGGTCAGGTAAATAATTGTGGTTGCAAGGTAAACACTGCACGTCTGTGACAGAGCTTTATTTATGATGTGCTTGTCGACATGCAGCATTTGACTGAACAATAATACTTGCCCGTGTGCCGCGAGTGTGGCATTATGTTATTAACTGTTAATAAGTCAAGGTTGATTGATCACAGCAGGCTATTTCCGTCAGGGCCATCGCTGAAGTTTACAGACGCATGGCCATGTGCAAAACGGAATGGAAAGCACTGACAGAACTGGCATCAGCAACAGGTTTACACAGATAGCAGCTTCTCTAGAATAAAGGAAAGCTAATGACAGACATAATTAACGAGCGATAAAAGATTTGCATTGAATGCACACAGATAAATGGGTGACATCAAAATAGTAAAAAGAGGGAAAAAGCATTAAAAATAATTGATTTGTTGTTATATTGCATTAAAATAATTTAATTTCATAAAAAATAAATACATAATTTAATGATTAATAATAATTAAAAATAAAAATTTAGGTGCTCAAACATTCTAATTTATAGTAATGTGTATTATCATTATTATTTTTAAGTGATATTAAATTGTTTTAAAAGATTTTAACTTAAGTATTAAAAAAAGGGAAGAATAATCTAAAAACGAAAGATAAATAAATAATAAACAAAAATGCCTAATAGTAAAAAATAAATCACAATAATAATAATAAAAAAGGACATAATGCATTCCTAATTATTATTATATTTTAACATTAAACAAAATGTTTAAACCATGTGATATGCTAAATGATTAATAAATGTAATATCCACACAAGCGTAGACTCCACTACTCCAACAGTATGAAAATAATGCAACAGGCAACCTGTGCCAACACTACGTTATAGTCAAAATAAAGATAATCTTTCTCCTTGATCTAAAGTGTGAGATATTGCACACTTGGACAGGTGTTTTGGGAACACTTTAACCCAAATACGAGAGAAGCGAGGGCAAAAGGGATCAAGTGTTTGATTACGTTTGCACGCGCGTTGTCCTCGGCGCTATGCGAGACTCTAGGTCATTTTGCCACCCATGTCACAGTGTGAGGGTATTTCCCACCCAAGCAGAGACTGAAGAGCGCCCTGTGTCCCGAACGCCGTCGGCAAGGAGGAGCCATTAGCTATGTCTAATACTTTCACAGCTGTGGCTCCGTAAGCTAAACATCAAGTAGCTGTTATTTTCATGTCTACAATCTTCATGTCAACACCAGCGAGACCAAAAACTCCAGTTACCGGCACACGGCGGTGGAGACAGCGCTCCAGATGTCCGGGACGCCGCAGCGCGACGGCCAACTCTGCCCAGACAGAAACCAGACACGTCACAGGGGAGTTCCTCGTAGGGATATGATTAAATCAACCATAAATGGTCAGGCAGGGCGAGTTTCTGGGCCAATTTTCCTGCTATGTGAGGACTGCCGAGCATGAGGAGCAGCCTGCGACGGCTGTCTGCCAAACAATCCTTACCAACAGGCCTGTGCAGGTCTCCTGAACCGCGTGTGCACTCGCTAACTGGGCCTGCAAGCATCACCAGAAACCTCTCTGAAACATTAGCTTGACGCACCAAAACCTGGCTAAATTGGTTTATTATGCAAGACGCACATAATACCTGGAGACGATACATGTTTTCGCTTGCGTTCTGTTCCAAAACACGGACGATATTTATGTTTTTTTTTAAAGATGGCACGAAACACGAGCCGTATTATTATTTCCACCCTAGAAGGGATTTAGCTGCACAAAAGCTCAGTGTCTGTCAAGAAGTAATTGTGGATTTACTATAGAAAGTGAATAAAGTGTGAAAGAAAGCACAGCTTATGGTTTGTTGTTTATGGTGCACATGCAAACACGTTATGCTCAATGCTGTGCACTGTACATTCAATTCAATCAAAAGAATTGAAATATAAACTAAAAAAAACTGAAACTAAACTAAAATGCATTTACCTTCCTCAAAAACTAAACCAAGAAATGTTTAATTGAACTTTAGTAGAGGTACAACACAAACTACAGAAATTAAAAGCTATATACTAATGCAGTAATCATAAATCATTAATTTAGTTATTACATTACAGTTAAGACAACATAATCAGTTTATTTTCCAGGGCAGTAAAGATCAAGTATGTGTGGTACATTGGTCAATTAATCAATGCCAGCCCCCATCCTTTCAAGTCGCCCTCTAATTATAAGCCTACACTTGATGCAATCTCTTAAGAATTCAAAATGGGTATTGGCCACTTATTAGGAAACGTAAATTACACCCGCATTATTGTTGAAAGAAAACCACGTTTTACTGCTTCAACGCGAGATATTAAAAACATGATTTACCAGTGTAGGAAAGAACGTTAAAAGAAGCAGAAAACAGCAAGCCCTATTAGTCGACTGGTAATGTGGAATTGGTACGATTCAATCTTAAAAGTCTCCCAGCCATCATGTTCTCTTCATCATAGTGTTAAATCACACACTCCAGTGGCCTTCGCTCAGGCAGCCGAGCAAAAGTCATTAGAACCGCCGAGGTTGCAAGGGTGATAGTGGCATTACGTTTTATCAGCGAGACGTGGATTTCTAATATCTTATCAGAGTAAAGCTTTCATCCTGGCTTTATCTCCTGCTGGGAGCCACTTCTACATGAACTTTTAACCGATTTCTTTTCCTTCCCCCACTTCTGTTCGCACTTAGTCATGGGCAGAGGAGATCAATCAAAGGAAAACCAGTGCAGATCTGCTTGATTTTTCCGGTTCCAGATACCGGTTCTAGATAAGAACACCCCCAAAAAACTGATAAGAGGTCTATGCCACAAAGTTCAAGCTAGGAGGGTTTTTTTTTAATGCTCCCTCTGCATAGGTGCGTGTTCTTCTAAGTTGAAAGGAACTTTTCAGCAAGTTCGCCAAATTTATGTCATCAGTTACTCATCCGAACCTGAAGAAAAGAGTTTGAAAGTATTGCATGGAGAGAAAAAAAAAACCCTTTAAGACATCTTTTTTTGTAGAGAGAGAGAGGGGTCATAAATAATGCCAGGATTTTAGGACCTGAGATACTCCAAAGCAGCGAGATTGTGCATGGTAATGCTGACGACTTGAGGGAAACTAAAGCGAACCTCACCCTCCTGGTCTTGGAGGGCAGGTGGAAGTCAGCCAGATTGAATCTGGCTACAATCATCAAGCTCGCCGTTTTCTCCTTGATGCTCCAGGCTCATTCAGAGCAGCTAATTTTAACTGCCATCACCCAGCCTGTGCCAGATTATACAGGGTTGGGCAGGACCGACCAGGAGAACTCTTCTCCAGAGTTGCCGAAAACAGCAACACAAACTTAAACCGACTTAGCTGAGCAATAAACATGGTGAGCGTCTGTCTCGCCCCGTCAGTGCGCTCCCTATTATTGGTCTGTTCAGAAGACAGCATACTAAATTCTCTACGATGTTCCCCTCCCAGTTGTGGGCTTTTTTTTCGATTCTTCCTCGTCCAGTTGTCGGAGATCATTGTTCTATTACTGGCATTTCCACGTGGCTGCAACCCGGCGATAGACGCCATACCTACCCCCTTGCAGCAATGCAAAGCCGTGCAAGTCTCTGTCTTGCTGAAAAACGAGGCGTATTCGCTGGAGAACCCTGCAATTTCCATGATGTTGAAAACAGGATTTAAGACAATTCTCCTGCAACAACGTCTAAAAGATAGCATTTAGCACAAAGCTCTGCAACTTGTTGCAGCACGTCCGAAGACAAAGTTCTCGGTTGATGTCCCCATTGTGAGATTTCCCTGTCGATTGGGGGATGGGGACAGATACACAACTGATATGCAAAATCGGCTAATGTTGACTCAAAGATATACCAAAAAAAATAAATTGTTGCCATAACAGCATAGTTCAAACCTCGGGTGCTGTGTTTGAAGTAACGGGTGGAGCCAGCATTGAAATAAACCCAAGCTTGCATTTTGCCAATGATGCAACGTCTGATAACGTGAAGTAGCAACGTGATTGTCTGATTTCAAGCCCTGGCACCCTGCTGAGAGCTGTGATTGGTCCACATCAACTGCAAGAAAGCACCATTAAACCCATAGGCTGGCCAGGAGACAGTCATCTGGGCCCCAGGTGATTCTCTGGATTGTATGTGTGTGTTGTGGAATGTCTAAAGAAAAGCGAACGAGTTTGAGAGTGTGGCAGACAGGAGACTAGGTGTCTGAATATCTCCATGGGGACCCTGGAGGCAACGTTTGGTGTGTTCAGCCTCCCCCATTAACGACCAACCACAGCAGGCAATGACTATGACTAGCATCTCACCTCAAAAGCCAACAAGAATTGGCATTTGCAACCCATTTTATCTAAAAATATAAAACAGCATTGAAAATGTTCTACGAAACCATTCTGAGGTCTCTCGAATAGAGATTAAAAAACATTTTTAATGAGATGCATCAACACTTAGATGCATTACACAATGGTTTTATGGTGCAATTTGATGCTAAAATTAGCATCAAATTAGTTTATGTCAAATCTAAAAAAAGAAACTGGATGACCAATCAACCAGCCATCCCTAATAGCTTAAAACATTCATGGAAAAATAAATAAAAAATAACTGATCACTAGAGCACATTTGAACCATGAGTGAGTATTTAAGACAGTAAATGAAACTCAATTTTGATTTCACACCGACTTTAATTCCACTTTCCACCTCCACGTCAGTGTGCATTATTACGTAGTTTCCTAGACACTATTTTGTAGAGTACCACAATGACTATAGAGCGCTGCGTGTTCAACGCTGATACTACCCATCTGGAAAGAGGGTGAAAAAAAAAAATGAATTAAGAACACGCAAGAACGTAATATCACAAAAGAGATCAAGAGCATGATGGAGTGGAAAAAGAGGTGGCGGTGTGGGGCCGAGAACGAGTCAATAGATTGCCTCTTTTCAAGTTCTGTGTTGTGGTTAAGTCTCTAGACTTGGGCTTCACTTTCATTTTCCTCCAAAGACGAACGCACAGACACACACACACAGTTGCTGACGGCACACGCCGCGGCTCCAGCTGTGGGATTAGAACGCCGTCTCCACGGTCGCTCCCTGTTTTCTCTCCCACCCCGGGCCAAGACTGCAAGCACCGAAAACCCTCGCCAATCCCTTCCCTCGCTGCTAATGGGCCTTTCATTTACAAGCTTTCCATTAGCGCACAGACATCAGGCCTCCGCAAACTATGCGCGGCCACATGTCAGTCACAGCCACTAGCTCTCGATGGAAGTTAGAATCAGGCTAAATGTCCCAATGAGGTCGGCACGACTCTATAAGTCGAAACCGCACGCTTTAAAAGGTCTGGAAATCACCTAAGAGCCACGACGCGTCAGAATCCCACTGAAAACGTTCGGTTCGCGAATATTTGAGTCTGCTAATACTCCAATTTCCACTGTTCTGCAAAAGTGGCTAAAAGTTCCACCGCCACATTCAGAGGCCTACACGGAATCGGAAACCCACTGACAGGTTCTGAAAGTACTCTCTCCTCCACGCAGACCTCCGTGACTCAGATCAGGAGCCCAGATCGAAGCTGGGTGACCCTTGTGTTGTATCAATCATGATCACTGACTCTCTTCCTCTCTGTATTCTCAGCCGTGCTGCACCAGCACTGGATCCTGCCTGCAAAAATAAATTGGTTGCATAAAAATAAAAGTGGGAGCGAGTCAAAGTGGCGTCACCACAAAGATGGCAGCTCAAGAGACGGAGAAAAGCGCACAACTGTGAGAATTAGGAACGTGTGTGTGTGTGTGCCGGCTCCTTGAGCGTAGGCTGGTGTGTGTGTGTGTGTAATGCAACACAGACAGCAGCCATTAAAGTGGAATGTGGGGGGTCTGGGCCCCACTAATAAACTATGTGCTCCACACACATACGCACACAAAACACACACTTCAACCGTGACTTCTTGTCTTCATTACAACCATATTACGGGAATAGGGTGTGCCATTGTCACAAAATCACCCAGATTTATATTAGTCACCAAAATAACAGTTAAACGATAGGATAGAATCTATAAAAGATACACTGAAAAACTAGTTCAACGCAGTTCACTTGATTCAGGGACGGTACTTTAAAAGTGCATCAGCTGCATATTTAAAAGTTGTTCAACGTTACTCTGGAAAAAGTTGTTCAAATTAAACGATTCGTTTTAGTGCACTTTATACATGCAACAAGGAAAATAAACAGAAACAGTGTACTTAAAGTACAACATAGTAACTAAAATACAAAATCTCTCATTAAGAAATGTAGGCTATTTAAAACAAATTGACTAGGCCTAGTCAGTTGTTGGATGACTTGTCATCCATCCTGACTTATGCATACCAAAAAACACTATTTTTTTAAAGGTGCCATAAAATGGAAAACTGAATTTATCTTGGCATGGTTGAATAATAACAGTTCAGTACATGGACATAACATACTGTGAGTCTCA
>JAUMHQ010000029.1:723552-737084 GCA_032361165.1 Enteromius paludinosus | reverse complement strand
GTCCATGTACTGAACTGTTATTATTCAACCATGCCAAGGTCAATTCAGTTTTCCATTCTATGGCACCTTTAAAGCAATTTTGTGAACAAATGTCCAAATAATAATCAAGGAGATAAAAAAAACAACAACTAATAAATAAAATGTTTTGAATGATAAATGTTTCTAGAGCAGCAAATCAGCACAGCACAATGATTTCTGAAGGATCATGTGACACAGTAGACTGGAGCAATGATGCTGAAAATTCACCTTTGCTTTAGAGGAATAAATCAAATTCAATCAAATTAAAATAGAAATAATAATTTTAAAATTGGAGGGCATTAGAGACTTACATTTTTTTAAATGCCTTTCCGATCACAAACATTTGAACAGAAGTGTTTATAAAGAGAATCAGATATCAAATTTAAACATGATTATATTAGCATTAAATTTGTCACAATGGAAACTTAAGGTTAAATTAAGCACATCGCATTGCATTGTGAGATTAGTACTGTACTGTTGTGACATGGCACACTTTACTAAAAGTAGTAGGTCTTCTGGGAACTCTGTGCTTATAGATAGCAAGATGCCAAACTGAAAATGACAATCACCCAAGTTTTAGATGATGGTCAATAGATGAATTAGATAACATCTACTAAATCTTTTGACTTGAAGTGAACATCTGGTGGTTAATAATGTACCCACCAACAGCTCTGAAGAGGCAGGCACCATCTTCCTTCATTTTTTTGATGACAAATCCTTTCTTTTCCTGGAGTGCTTTTTCAAACCAGTGTTCCTGCTGTAGCAGAGACAGAATTTCAGAAAAAGAGATCATTATAATGTGCTCGATAAACAGACAGACTTTTAATGAGAAAGTTATTGTTGGTAACATTTATTTTGCACATCTGAAGTTGTCAAGAGCATCGCAAAGAAGCTCACACTCTTATGCAACCAGCAGCATCAAAACTCCTATAGACAAATAAGGTCATGTTTATTTTGCAAATTTGGTTGCAGATAAGAATTGCAGATAATACCAATGATGTCTATGTTCTTCAATCATTATACATGATTTATAAACAATGATTAATGCGTGAGCAAAGATAGGTTTGAATATAAGAAGCAGGGGTTGCGTTTCCCAAAAGATTTGTAGAATAATCACACCAATGGCTTTTAAAATCTATTTAGGCTTATGATGCTTTGGGGAAATGGAGCCCAGTTCAGTTTGAAGTCCTGAAACCCAGAAGAAAATTAGCATTTGAACCACTAGTTCCCTCTGGAAATTCTAAGGGGTTTTGGGAAATGGTGCTTTAGATTTCTGAGTAAAATAAGGTTTGTGGTTTGCAACTTTTTTAGCAGCTTAAATTTGAGGTTTAAAATAATAATTTGAAGCATAGTTGCTTATAAGTAGGATTGTATAACAAAACTCTTCCAAGCACAATTGTCCACAGATACTATTCTATTCAAAAATGAAAACCCATTTTAAATTGGTAAATTGATGTTGACTAAACAGTTCTATCTAATTATTTGTCTCATGTTTTATTCAAATTGCATACAACTGTTAAAATGTTAGAAAACCCAAGCCATGATATAATACACCTTTATAATTTCACAGCCAAAGTGTTTATAAGTTTATATATTTTAATTGTTTATAGTTAAAGCATTAAAGTCAACCTGAACAATCTGCAACCCATTGTATTTTTAATATTAATATTTATTTATATATCTAAGACATCTAAGATATTTTTTCATTCATGTTTGAATTTATAAATTTTTTGTTGTGCAGCATCTTATGTGACAAAAAAATATGCTGTTTTGAATATTAATTTAATGTTTAATGTTAATGTTAAGTTTTTTTATCTATCATTAGAGAAAAAATTATATGGGAAAAAAATTAAACAGAAAAATCTATAAAAAGGTAAATGAATACTGTGATAAATACTAATAGGGGAAAAAATATTGAGATACTATTTTATGCCATATCACCCAGCCCTAGTCATAATATGATGTGAAATTAAACATGCACAGTTTTAAAGAATGACCCACTATTCTAATAAATAAATAAATAAATTTACTCAGCCATACTTGTATCGTTTTTAAAACACAAGACAAACCTCAATGCATGCTGAGTGAAGTCTAATGGAAAACATGTATTTCATCTTTATACTGAGACGCAAAGCAATTAATGCAGGGCACAGCATATAAAACTGCCATAAGTCTATCATAATTTATCATGTCATCTGATGTCACTGACATTATGCATCTTCACTTATACAATCAATATCTGCACCAGTTGTTTATCAGTCTGCCTATCTATATATTGTTTTTACGATCTGACTATCTCTCTATCTACCCATAATTTCACTGACTATCTGTAAATGTATCTATCTATCTATCTATCTATCTATCTGTCTGTCTGTCTGTCTGTCTGTCTGTCTAGGCTACCAATCATTCTGTAACTATCCTGCATCTGTCAGTCTGTCTGCTTATTTGTTTATTTATTTGACAGTTTATCTACGAAACTGTCAGACTGTCTGTCTAGCCATCCACCAAACTCTATTGTTCTGTTTTTCTTTTTTATTATTACTTATCCATCTATCCTAGTATCTAAACCGTGTCAGAACACGTGTAATATTTTAAAAACAACACGCTGTCTATGGTTGTGAAATGACATCATCCATCCACATACCTGTTCAACAGTCGCTGGGTCCTCTGACTGTAGTCTGGAAGCATTTTCGTACTCATCCTCACTGTTATACCCAGCTCCTTCCTCCTGCTCGGGACTGGGACCCCCTCCTCCTCCGCCGCCGCCTCCTCCTCCCCCCGTCGCCCCGGGTCCGGTCCCTCCACCGGCCACCCCACCGGAGCAGGTCGCCTGTCTCCTTCTTTTACTGAGTCCAGGCCCCGAGCAGCACCCTCCCATCCCACCTCCACAGCCCACCCCTCCTGACAGCTCAGCCCGACCCCCGGACACGCACGCCATCCCCGTCGCATCCCCAGGGCCAACCGGAGACCCGGCGCCCACCGGCGGAGGAGAGGCCTGCTGCGGCCGGGAGTTGGATTCAGTGCGCCTGTCGTCTCTGGACGGCGGCGGAGCGGCTTGATATGACCAGGGTGGCGGGGAAGCGCGGGGCCTCGCACCCGGCCGGACCCCGTGGGAGTGCTGGTGCTGGTGGGGGTCCGATCCGGTCCGGCGATCGGTGTCATCGGGGTGATCAGACACACCGACCGATGAGCTCGGCTTCTTCTTCGGCAGGATCGTCATGACCGTTCAGGGAGGGAGGGTGTCCGTTTTAACGACTCTGAACGCGTTTGAACATTTAAACTTGAGCGTCTTTTAAGTCGTAATACTCGCTAATGTGACCCCGGAGCGAATTTAATTCAATATGAGGCAGTTTTGAGGGTGAAAACGGCGGATAGCAGAACAAAAACAAACCGTCTTCCGTCCCTCGGTCCTGCTGTTGCCACACAACATCAACATACAGCTGACGAAACCGGCACGTCATTTCCGTCTCCGCCTGCTTCAGAACCTGTCAGTTGAATTGTTCATTCATTCATTCGTGTATTTTTTATTTGCTGGTCAGCACTTTATGGCCCAGTAACTAGAGTCCACCTCTGGTATTTATTGCCTCTAATCTGGTTATTAGAAGTGTTTATTAAAGCCAAATAAAATGATGAGAGTGGAATTCAAATCAATGCATCATACCTACCACGTGGAGCCATTTCTGGACTATTACCATGTGCTAATCTTGGAAAAAGTTAAAAGTGGGTAAAACCCAGGTTTCACACTGTATAAGCAAAAGTGTGTTTATGAATTTATAGCTGTTCAGTGCACTTACAAGAAAAGATTAAATTTTCACTCAAAATTGATTGTAATTTTTTACAAATAAAAAATATAATATTTTGAAGCAGAAACACTTAAATGGTATTTTCTTGTAAAACTTACTCCAATAATCTTTCTTTTATTTACAACTTATTCATTTATTTATACTATGCATATTTTAACCTGCATAATGCACCTTAATAATGCAATTGGGTCAATTTTACTCAATAAGAGACATAACACAGTGACATAAAATGTTTCTAAAACATTTTAAAACATAAAATACATAGTTTTTAGTAAGTATGTTGCCTAAAATACTCATTTATTGATTTTTGCAATAATTAATTAATTCATATGTTTCACATTGGGGTCATTGAAGCTGGATATGAAGTACTACTTGTCAAAAAAAGGTGAAATATATTTTTTAAAGTAAAAAAAAAAGGAATTATTTCTTAAATTTGTAAAGAAACACAAATGTGTAAAAAAAAAATACAGATTTTAATTATTTGCATTTTCAGGGTTAAGATAATATTTTAAAGTATTACCCTGTAATGAGGTTTAACTCATTAAGCTAAAAGTCAATGTGAATGAATTGATTTTAATTCTGCAATAGACATATTTCTGAACAAAATCTCTATAAAATAAAAAAAAAAGTGCTATGCTTGTACTGTCTTTTTTATATATAAATGCTGGTTCTTTTCATATTTTGTGCTTGCAAAAACATTCATATTTTAGTTATGGTTTGATTTTGTATTAGAATGCTTCTCGCAGATTTATAAAATATATCTTATACCTCAAGTTTTGTGTAGATCTGTAATGCTGTGTGTGTTTAAATTGTTCAACAGCCCTAAAAAGAACAGAATAGAATAGAGCTGACATTTTGTTTTTCAAAAACAGTAGCAGAATACAATTAAAGCATCTTCAGTACTAATAAACACTTGAAATAATGCATCCCAGTAGATCGAAATGGTTTATTTAAAACATTTCTGAATTTATAGCTTTAAAGGTATATGTTATTATTAAAAAAAGTTTAAAACCCATTTTATAAATGATTACGTTATGCTGAGGTAACGTATCTCAGGTGGAACTACACAATTTGTTAATATTTCCACTGAATTTACAAAAAATTGTACATATAACATTATACACATCATATTTAGTGATCTAGTGCTTTTTTGCTTTAAAGGGAGGAATGTAAAAACAAAATCTAAAAGAGAACAAGCAAGAGAGCCAAGCAGAGTTTAGATATCTGCTATGAGTGTTTGTACAAAGAGAATAATCTTCAAGGGGAAACAACAAAGAGAAGCTGTAGTTGTGGTGACATTGTGTTTATTTCTCTCAAATGTTTCTTCAGACAGTCATTTCTCCTGAACTACTGTGCACGGACGTCACAACACGTCTTAACAGTGTAAAACCATTATTGTTGACTTAATTGAAATATAACAATAATATTCCTCTATTACAAAATACCCTGCTATTCACTGAGATACAAGTAAATCGTGTAAGACGTCATTAGTGTCCTCCACCATTAGAGGGCAGAGCTGTAGTGATACATTTAATGCTTAATCTAAGGTGACATTTTCTCTGCTCTTCTGCCAGTAATAACACACAATGTGATTTACAGTCAGTGATGAAAGAACATCTTAAAAACATGTGACGTGAGTATGAACAACATTTCACATAAGACCTGACTGCTCACACGTCAATTCTAGATGTTTTCTGTATGAACTTTAACCCTTTAATTCAGAAACTTAAATAAGATACATCAGGAAATACCAAAAACATAAACATTGCTTACAATAAATAGCTCAACTGAGCAGAAAAGTAAATAAATTCAAATATATAATAGATATTTTCCCTCACTGTCCTTCAGAGCTAAATATAGCATGACATCTCATTGATTTATGACAGTGATGAGAGGACTATTGAATATGTGTCTCATCTTTGGTTCAAATAATACATAACAAAAGTGCACCCAGTAATCTTTTTCAATTGTTTCTGTTGGCTGACGGTCTTGTTGGGCTTACAGTACACTGACATTTAGCAATGTGAATGCAGCATCATGCTTAAGTGTTCAGATTGTGAGAAATGCGCTAGCCACAGCCGTCAACAATAAATGAATCATGTGAGCGGGGCAGATTTTATCTGGTGATGTGATGTCCATTACGTCATGTCCATTTTTGTCCCCCAAAACAATAATTGTTTTAAAAAAATTACTGAGGGCACCTGTAAAGATAAGCCTTTGAACACTTAATATATAATTTAATTTGGTTATATCCCTCACTATCTGGATGGATGTCATTTGCTGATAGACAACAGAACAACAATACATGAGCATGTGTCTTGCATAAGATTTGTATTAATCGATATGATGCAGGATTATGCACAAATCTCACAGGTTGAAACATGTGAAAACATTAAAAATGAATTACATATTTTTTTCAAAGTGGCATACTGTATGTATTTTAAATGTTCTTTAATCTACGTGAGGAGAAAAACAATTCTTATTCGATTCAGTTCTCATTCTCCACATACACTTGTTACCTAATTTTCCACACTGAGACTGAATTGTGTGAATATTGAGTTTGGCAACATGTTTAACTGTGAACTGAAGCAATCTCTCTGTAATCAAAACGCCAAGCGCATGATGAGGTGCAAAGCGTAGAACGGCCCCATCATTGTTAGCAATGGTGAATGTCTGCAAGTAAATGTCAGCCATTTGAATCACATGATCGTTAAAGTCTAATGATTTCTTTTTCTATCAAATATGAAATACATTTTCAGTCAATGCTAATAAACACAGCCATTTTCACACTCTCCTCAATAAATAGTTATTTAATGATGCAGGAATAAATAAGCACAGCTGCGCAGTTGTGTTCCAGATATTAATTACATATGACAGCTAATTAGTTTGCAGTAACAGCAACTTCATAGCACCTGGCAGGTTGGTTTAGGTTTTATATTCATTACAATGCAGGTGATAAAATGTGACGAGCTGAAGGCAAATGAGAGCAATGAGCACGCGTACGTCACCTTCTCACGCCTGCTTATTTTTAGAAGTGAGGAAACTAGGAAAAAACTCCGTTAGCACCAAAATATCATGCAAAAGTTCCATGCAAAAAATCCAGAATCGGATGTCATGTGACTGCATTTGATATGTGTGAGGCGATATAAATATGTGTTGATCTATGTTAGTGTATTAGCTTGCTTAGTGCTGATAAAGAATGAGTAAATTATATGAATCATTAACACATTGGCATGCTTAACGTTGAATTAGTACAATCAATACAATGCAATGCAAAAGCTTAGAGTGTGTTTTGCTGCCCACGTCTGTTGGCAAATCTAACAAATCACAACTGCAACCAAGTGTGCTTGGCATTGAAGGGTACAATCTAAAAATACATATATCTTTCACAATGACAAATCAATAATACATACTTGTTGTTTATGTACAAGACAGTACACACTGTTTAAAGTGTCCCTTCTATATACTTTCTGCTGTGCAGCTACCACATGTACGTTTTTGAAGTGTCTATCTGTGAGTTCTGAGGGTCAACGGTGCCCTCTTTTTCTTTTTCCGTCTCATTCTCCCAGAGGTTAATAAGTGGTGGGTAGAGTTCGTTCAGAGGAATGGAAGTGGTGTGTTGCATGTACTTCTTGAGAGAGTGGTGACAAGATTTCTGCTTCATGCGGCGTCCCATGTAGAACACCAATAGGGCCATTATGCAGATGGCGAACATTGAGCCCATGACCGCTGCCAGTGCTACGTTGGTTGGTTGGGCAACCATCTCCACAGCAAAGCTGGTTTCTTTGGTGGTCACGTTGATGCAGGAGTGCTGGGTCTGCTCGGTACCAGCCATGGTCAGGCAAACTTGGTACTCGGTGGAAGGCAGGAGGTGTGTGAGGTTATACTCTTGGACATCTACGGGGACCATCGCCGTGTAGCTGATCTGTGGGTTGTCGATTTTTACCGTAGCGCTAAGCCACTTGGGTTGTGACACCTCATGGTTGGAAGAGGCGGCAAATGGGTGCACCTTCCATTCGAGCACCACAGACTGGGCATGGACGATTTTTGCCAGTATTACCAAGGATCCCGTAGTATTCAGGACTCCTTGATGACCTCCAATAGGACGCCCACCATGCCAGTTGGTCCTATCCACGTACACAGAGACGCTCCGGGTGTCGGCACCCTCTGCGTTCCAAGCAACGCATGTGTAGAGACCAGCATCCGCTGGTTCAACGTGTGGGATCTCTAGAGCACCTTGCTCTTGCATCCGATGCTTTTTCGGTATTCCTCCTCCCTCGTTCGAGGATGGTGAAACAGCTTCAGAAGTGACTTTGTCTCCGGTGGGTGTCACCCAGTAAAACTGAGCTGCTGGATCTGCCACGGCCCAGCAGTTAAGTGTTAGAAGCTGTCCCAAGGTGACGTTGAGCTGCGGAGGGAAGGCCTGCTGAGAAATTAGAGGCAGGCAGGAATTGCTAGCCCCATTCCAATTTGCAGACACCACTTCCTGTAGGGATTGGCCTATGAGATGTGGTGGGGAGGCACAAAGAGTTATTTGGGGCTCCAGTACTTTGAGGCTTGATTGGTTGCCTAGGACTGGCCACCAGTTGGCAAGACAATCGCACCTGAGGGGGTTGCCATGAAGACTGATTTCATCCAGACTGGGGAAAGTGGAAAAAATCTCATGGGGCAGAAGCATGAGGTCGTTACTGTGGATGAGTAAGGTGCGCAAGCCACGCATTTTCAGGAAAGCGGCTCGGTCTATAAAGAACAGGCGAGGGTTGTTGTAGAGCTCCAATTTGGCCATTTGTGGTAAGTTAGAGAACGCGCCCCTCTCGACCGCCACAAGCTCCTCCATGTTGTTCATACTGAGTTCCTCTAAGTGGGGAATGTCTCGGAAGTCACCTTCTTGTATACGTACAATGGGATTCTTGTTCAGGTCGAGAAACTTGAGACTCGGCAGAACGCGCAGGGCTTTCTTTGGCACGGCAGTGAGCTTGTTATCAAAGAACGAGAGACTCTCAAGATACTCCAAACCCTGGAAAGCACCCTCAGGGATTTCCCTGAGCCCTATTCCCGCGAGAACCAAGCTGTGCAATTTAGAGAGGGGGTGGAAGTTCATATCTTGCAAACCGAGAATGGGATTTTCCCCCATCATTAGGATCTCAAGATTGGGTAGGGACTCAAACCAGTGGCTGTCTATGGCCACAAGCTTATTGGAGTTAAGGTGGAGCCTCAACAGGTTCCCCAAGCCTGAAAACGCATTAGGACCAATAGAAGATATCTGATTGTGATTAATATAAAGCTCCTCTAAGTTGACTAGGTCCTTTATACACATATCAGGGAGCTCTTTAATTTGGTTTTCTTCAAGGTAAAGTGTGACCAGTTGGCTTAGGTTACTCAAGCCAACGTCTTGGATTTGTGTGAAGTGGTTCTGGGAGAGATCCAGTTCGGTGAGGTTTACCAAGCTCTGGAGTTCTGAGGTTACCCTGGAGATATTGTTGCTCTGAAGAAGCAGCACCTGAGTATCGACTGAAATATTCCATGGGATTTTGCTCAAATGGAGCTCATTGCAGTCAACGGTCTTGGCTTGGTGGTAGACCGACTGAGGAGTGTACCATGGGCGTGTCTCGCAGACACACTGGGCAGGGCAGAAGGGAGCTGCAAGGGAACAGCAACAGACAGCCAAAACGAAACAGACTGTGAGCAGTGAAGTGGAAATGGCAGTTCTCTCCATATTGAGGATCTCTAGAGTGCTGCGCCCAGTAGGTTGCTGACAGTTGGAGGGAAGATTTCTACAAAATGGAAGACAGGAATTTTCTCCTCCAGCCCTGCAAAATAAAAAAGAAAGAAGATGAATATTCATTCAGCTTTTGTTATGTCAGCCGAGTACAAATGACATTAACGCCAACTTTAGATGCGATATTTATTAACATCAGTTGCGGAAGGTATATTAATCATAAAGAAGGGAATTTCTGCTCTCCTTGAGATCAATCAAACAAATCAAAGCATCATTTGTTGCAATGAGAAAAAATATCCAGAAATTGACATTTTTAATATCCTACACATCGTTCCCCTTGCCAGTGCTCAGAGATCCCTCTGATAATTGATTATTCAGTCATCTCTCATTCTAGTCAAACAGGGAGCAATTGTTAGCGAGTGTGCAGGATTGTTCCGGCCTGCATGCAAAAATACACCTGCCAAGCAGAGGCTCCGACAAACACATGAAAGGAGCCACACATCAAAGCTTGAGTGTGCTGCACCGTACATCTCAATACCATCTTCCCGTAAATGTAAGTGCGCCTGGAAGAATTGCACGATCTTGTAACCGTTGAGTGTAACTGCTCTCAGAGGGGCTGTAACTGTACAGGAGGAATGGCAAAATGAACACCAATGCAATAAAACAGTTTCCAAGCACTTTATCACACTCTAAACATCCAACGGACAAAATATCTCCAGACCAGAGGCATTTGAGATCTCAGGAGCATATTTTAGCCTCAAGCATTTTGGCTACTTTCGAATTTGCTTAGCACCACCTGACACACATTCAATCTTCTGCAAGGCATTTGGAGGGAAAGCAACCTACATACAAGAATGCACAGTGGCATTGATCTTTAGTGTCATAAAAAAAGAGATATACCCTAGTTCAAACGGGAGCTTTTAGTGATGGACTACCGTTTGATCTCCCACTATGCCAGGGCTTGTAATGCATCACTCCCCTGATTGCCGCTCTGCACTAATGAGCTGAATTTAACTGGCAGGAGGTGTGAGAGAAGAACCGAAGACTGTGAGCTGTTAATAGGTCTTACAGCATGACTCACACAGACACTAAACAACAAAAATCTAAAAGTGCTACCATATGTTTTCACAAATCCTTAATTGAAGATGATGATCAACTGAATTAATTAGAACAAATGGCATTACAGGCTTTAAAAGATTCTTGACGGTGGTTCTCAACTGGTAGGTCAAGGAATTGTGTTGATGTATAGTTAGAATTGACAAATAAATAGAAGATTTTTAAGACTTTTTAAGGTTTAGATCTTCAAAATCTTCAATGTATTCGCATAAATTCATCTGTAACTTAGTAGTCTCGTTGTAGTTTAAAAAGTAAATCAATGCAAATGTCAGTTGATGGAATCTGAGTCAAAAAGCATAAATGTAAATTCTTGACTTGGTAGAAGTTAATTGGCCAGGTTGTGTGATATGCAACAAAATATCCATAATAAAATAAAATAAAACAGGCTAATTTGTTTTGTGTGGTGAATTATTGGCTCACTGAAATATAAGTACATTCTGTGTTGGCTCACCACTTCACACCCAATATTTCGTAGGCTACATAACATATCTGCACATTTATTTAAACAATTACATATTTTCCCTATACTCCTATGTATGCAGCACATATGATTTTATTTTTCTTCTTCTTATATTAGTGCTATATCCAAATCATCCCTACTGTGTTATTTGACTTCACTATCATGTACAGTATATCTGACAAGACAAGGCTCGTTTATTTACATAGCACATTTCATATGCAATGGTAATTTAAAGTGCTTTACATAAAAGGAAATAAAATAATCATAACAAAAATAATAAATCAATAAAACAAGGAATTAAAAAACATTAAAATATATATAAAAAAGATATAAAAAATAGAAAAATGATTATGCATAAAATAGAGTGCAGTCAATTCAGACACAGAGCAGCGCTTATTCAATAAATGCACAGTTAAACTGATGGGTTTTAAATGTGGCTAATGTTTTAGCACTTCTGATCTCTTCTGGAAGCTGATTCCAACTGTGGGAGTCATTATAGCTAAAAACAGACTTTTTTTGTGTGAACCCTTAGTATTTCTAACTGACCCTAATGATCTACTGTAAGTGCTTTGTTAGGTTTATATTCAGTGAGCATATCTGCAATGTACAGTATATAGGTCCTATGACATTTAGTGATTTATAAACGAGTAAAAGTACTTTAAAATCAACCCTGAACATCACAGGAAGCTCAGAATTTTTGGTTCTAGTCAGAATCTTGGCAGTAGCGTGCTGGACGAGCTGTAGCTTTCTAGTGGGCTTTACCCTGCACTATGTCTGTACTTTCTTCTGCACTGGTAGCACCTGTGTTTAAGTCAAATTCCTTGTGTGTGTAAACAAAGCTCTTTTGATTCTGAACTTAATATCTGGGTCCACTTGAGAACCACTGATATATGACACATTTCAAATGAAAGCTGATAAATGATAGAGTACTGAGCGGATGGAAAGTGACACTTATATTGTGCGCCATGTAACAACAACTTTGTTCAAAGCACATCACAGAGATTAACAAAGTTTCGTCTCTCACAAACCACACATCCTGGCTGTGCATTAGAATAGACCCAGTGATGCAATGAAGCGCAACTTCCCTTTCTGTTATATCATACGCAAAATAAAACACTAAGAGGACAGGGGTTTTGGTGCTTGATTCAATACCGAACATCTGTTTGCGTGACTACACATCTGAGCTTAAAAAAATTTACTGTGGTGAAACCATGGTAATGAACCCTTATACATATTTCCTTAAATATTAACATTAAGTGTATTAAATCATTTACCCCCAGATTCACAGAACATGCTTAATCTAGTCCCAGACTAAAATGCATGTTTGAGCTGTCTCACAAACAAATATCTTGCGCTCACATATCATAAAATATGTCAGTTTCACTGTACTGCCTCAAGATGCACAACTGTAATGTTTCTCTACTTAAATATCTTAATTTAACTGAGGCCTAGTCCTTTCTTAAACTAAGCCCCATCTGTGAATCAGAGCCTTAATTTATTTTTGAAAATATACAAAATAATATATCATGAAAAAAATATATCATTAATTGCTGATTTTTAGACTTTGAATAATATATGACATTATGCTATTAATGTTTGAATATATATATATATATATATATATATATATATACACATGTATACTGTAATAAATTCAATAAAAACATTTATAATATAAATTTAGTACTCTGTGTGTATAAATAGATATATATATATAAATATGTAAATATATAAATATATGATATATAAATATGTATATCCAGTCAACCAATTGTTCAAAAAACATAAACTTGTAATCTTAATTTTTAGTAGACTCTTTTTTTGTTCTATACTATGTATATTTTATATATGAAATGTTTAATTATGCAAAAGTGAGAAAAATGTTTATGAATAAACATTGTGATATATTTGTTATACTCGCATTAGTATACTCAATCAATTAATCAGTCAACCACTTTTATATAGTGCTTTTAACAATACAGATTGTAGCAAAGCACTGAACATTATAAATAGGAGAACAGAGTGATGGTAATGTATAATGACGAGAATTAAACTTTAATTATCAAATGCAGAGATGGTCTCTGTAATCAAATCGATAGTCAATAGAAATCAGGTGTCCACAACTAAGCAAGCCAGAGGTGACAGCGGCAAGGAACCAAAACCCCACCCATTAGAGAATGGGGGAAAAAACCTTGGGAGGAACCAGGCTTAGTTGGGTCCAGTTCTCCTCTGGCCGGACGCCCAGCACCTAATTTCCAGTTCAAATTTACGCACGTCAGATTGTGCAAAGGAGCTCTTCTAGGTGTTCTGGTCTCTGATGAAGATCATCTCTCATCTCTCTTTGTGCTGGTACACCATCTGATCTGGATACGGACTGAGAAACAGAATAAGAGAGAGACAGACTAATATTAGCGTA
>JAUMHQ010000029.1:655704-669118 GCA_032361165.1 Enteromius paludinosus | reverse complement strand
ATATTCACTAACCCCACCCACAATCCCTGCCGGACCTGGGACTCGAACCCACGACCTTTGGGTTACAGGTCCAACTCCCTATACATTAGGCTATGACTACCATAAAATCTGCTTTGAAGCTTTGAAATCCACTGGTAAGCACCAAATGCAGGTGGTGATGACAAAAGTCACATGATGAACCAAAGCCCATCACAAGTCGCTTTTAAATATGAACATATAGAAGGAGCTCAGAGTCATTCACTAAAATCCATCACAATGACACTCATTAAAGTCAAACATGCAATAAACATTAATTGAACAACATTTCATGTAACTTACAATAAAAAATAACTTAGTTATAGAATAGTTATAGAACATAGTTCAAGAAATTCAAACTAAATTTGAAATACAATGATTTTGAAATACAAAATCACAGCGTATAGCATCTTATGAATATCACTTTTAGAATAGAAGTGTTTTTACTTTTTAAAGACAGAGCAAACATGTGAGCCACTGGTTTTTTTGTTTGAAAGAGTTTGAAATCTTTTTAAACATTGAGTGAATCAGCGGTGGTGAACATCAGTTTTAAATATATCTCCCCGCGGCCCGCGATGCAGGAGTTCTTTCTTGCGCTGTGCATCTTCAGGGGCACATAATTCTGCACATGACGTCATGGGAGCCCCATTTCAAAGCATTACACCAAACTGTTTTATGCATTTTACACTCTTAGTGTAACTCCTAATGCAGCGTCTCGCCGCTCCTCAAGGTGAGTCTTTGAGCTCTCCGAACGTGTTGATGTCACATATTTTATGCACAACACAAATTTATTACCTCTCACACCAGGGTTTCTCTGCAGCACAGCTCATGCTGCAAGAATGTGCTTTCCTTTGTGTTTTTTCTTCTCTCCCCGCCATCTTGAGTAAAAGAAGGGAATAATAAACTTCTCGTGGGACCTCAGTGTCAATGCAGTAACAGGGATGAATGTTTTGTTTGTTTAATGATCAGCTCCGCTGCGTTTCAAGACTAACCGGGATAATTGCGAGATACACATCAACCCAACACCGGCAGTTTATCAAGATTATTTGGCTGCTGGTGGAAGGGGGCACGGTCTCCATAAACCTGTGTGTTAATGGTTCATGTGCCTCCCTGTTCAGATATATTCTGCTTTACCGTCAGTTTGCCTTCTTTTGTTTTAGCACTTTGTGTAATGATAAATCCTCAGGCGACATTATTTACCTGGATCAGATGCAGCTACTGAGGAGTCATTTCTTTCTCTATTAATCTTTTCAAATAAACTCAGACTCTGGAGTCTCTCAGTGATGAGTGACATTGTTTTTGTTTCTCCGCCAGAGTCGATCCGTGCAACATCATTAAACTAAATGACAGGAAGCTTGTCTTCGGTAACCTGGACCACACACATCACGAGGGGTTAAAACAGCCCAAAAATTATTGGCAGTTTGTTTGTCAGTTCAGTCCATGCATGTGATCCGGACCAGTTTTTGTTTGATCCAGCTTAAAATACTTTTAAATTTACATTGAACCAAAAAAGGAGATTACTGGAGTATCCTATTTTAGTTTTTCTACTTCAACAGTTGGGGTTTAATTCAGTGTGTTGCTTGCCATTCCTTTGTAATTGTTTGAGAAGTTTAGCAAGTTCTTCTACACCATTTTTTTTTCCCCATGACCCAGACAACATTAAATACAAAAAACATGGCTTGTGTTTATCGGGACGTGAGGTGAATTATTGACTGCTGAAAACCAAAAGCTCAACTGATGTTTAGAAACCAAACACTGAAAGCTCTTCAGCTGTTGTTTATGCATTTCTAAAATGTCACTTTTGCACATGGTAAATATTGTGCATGCTTTTGGGCCTCTTCAGTTCGTGGATATAAAAATAAATGATGAACATTTTCACAGCATTTTGTGATGACTTCAGCACACTATTTTATAGGTATATACAGTACTGTGCAAAAGTCTTGGGCCACTAATATTTTCAGCAACAAAAAATGGTTTTAAGTGAGTTATTTCTATCTTTTGCTGTAGATAAGATGAGATAAAAGGAACATTATTCATCCCGAGGGAAATTCTTTTGTCAATAATAATAACAAATAATAATAAATAATAAATAAAATAATAATAACAGTAGAATAGTGTAAATAGATAAGATGAAAATATAATAAAATACAATAACATAACTATTAGTGCAAGTGGTTCTGAAAAGTGACAGTGCACAATGAATAAAAGAGAGTAGAAGCAGCATGTAATGATGGGATGAAACGAGCATTCAATCAATGGCATGCATATTTTTATATTGCACAATTTGACGGAAGACAGTAACATTAGTATTGTCAGTTGGAAATATCAGTTTACGTTTCTAAACATGATTTTTGTCATTAATTGTAATAATGCAGTGAGATTATTGTCTGACAACAGCCGGTGCTCATCCTCCAGTCTGTCTGGAATCACATGAATTAACAAACTGAGACGGACTCAATCCAGAAGAACTCTGCCAATGTCTCCAAGATGAAGAAAAAACCTACCTGAAAGCTCCAGAACTGATCAGACACTCGTGTAAAAATGCTGTAAAATGAGAATGCTTTCAAAAATAATGCTAAAATAAATTAACTTCTAAGAACTAAATCAAATAAATATTTGGTATTACAGCTTTTGGTAAAACAACTTCTGTTCTGAGGTACACTTCCCAGAGTTTTTCAGGCAGCTTTCCAGGTTTTTTGGATCCAAATTACAAGACTGTCGCAGCACTGAAAAGAAGAACCCAAGCACAAACAGCAATAAATACTAGATATGTATACTTGTATGTATCATTACAAGTAGCCTTGACCAAAAAAAAGACTTTGTTTGTGCAACTAATTGTATGCATAAAAAATTGACTCCAAATAGACATAAAGGAAATTGCATGGAAACCAGTTTGTCTCCTAAAACAGTTGTTGAACAGGAGGGTTTTCACCGAAGGCTTCTGTAAGATACCCAAAAGGTCACTGCAAAAACCCCTGTTTTGAAACCTTTACCGTAAAAACACAAGTCTCACTGCTGCTTCTGCGACTCAGGTTTGGCACCGCAGTGAACCCAAATGGGTTATGCAAGGCCTGACATGTTACCTGCAACCGCCAGAATAGCAGCAAACCGAAGTAACCCATGTAGCATTTAATCTGCGGCGCTGGAGTTTGCTTTCACAGCTGGCTGCGGACGCAGGTGGGACTGTTTTCTGCCGGTGGGAAACCCTGCTGAGCCTCAAGATGAATGGCATACCTCTGCAGGAAGGTGGAGGGCTGTCTAATTGGGAGTGGGTGGAATAATTCGTCTATTTTAAGGCATTTCCTAATCTATACACGAATCTATATCTGATGTTTGCACTTATTCGTGGAGAAGCAAACGGCCCCTCGCTGAAAATAGAGAGCCCATGTCAAATCGAGGTCTGACCACAGAGTTTTCCAGAAAATCAGTGTACAAGAGCCTTTGATTCGCAGCTGTATTTTCTGCATCATTTCTCTGGTCTTCAGACAATATTTGGTCGAGATACAAACATTGGAAAATCCTCTTTAGAGCTGTCCAAATGAAGTTCTTAGCAATGCATACTAGGAATCAAAAATGGACAAAATAACTTAATAGAACATGATCTGTATTCACCGATAATAAAGAGATAATTTTGACCTATATTGCTACTAATTGATTTAAGACACATATAGATCTTTAGTGACGTTTTGTAATCATTTTAATGCATCCTTGCTAAATAAAAGTGTTAATTTCTGTAATTCAAGGTATTGTCATAAATGCCGTCAGTAGAGCTTAACTTGTATTGAACCTCTAGAAATGCAGACTCTGTGATGTGATGGTTGTATATCTGCGTCAGACACATTCCCTTGATAGCAGCCAGAAGATCACACTTCAAAGGGTTAACCTGATCCCACAAGAGGTTAACAGAACCAGCCTGAGACCAGAGGAGCTGTGGGAAAAATGTGAGGTAAAGACAGCGAGGTCAAAGCGGAGAGATCTCGGTCATGTTCGCTTAGAATTACCTTCAATAACGAGACGAGTCTGAGGAGGTTTAGAGAACTTTTACAAACAACTTTTATTTTAAAACTATAATGTCAACGTAAACATGACCTTCGACCCAAGGTTTTTCATGCAGTTATTGTTTCAATCTAGCGTAACGGTGGATAACAAAAATTATTTACAGAGCAGTGAAGTAAAAACAGGCTCTTGTTGTACTTTTATGGCCACATGATTAAGAATCCGTCAATCATCTGTTTCATTAGTGTGATTGGTGACGGCGATTCGTTCATCTGTGCATCACACAGGCCTTCAACACAGTGTATGATCACAAAATGAAATTGCAAATTCACAAAACTTTACGCGTCTCTGTGCTGGCGTCGTCGTGAACGGTGAAAATCTTGAGCTTTAGATGTTAGAAACGTGAAACATCAGTGTTTTTGTACAAACATCACATGGAGAAAAAGTTTTGGCATTGATGCCGTTGGCGATTCACAGCAATATTGATTCTGTTCACTAAATAATGAGACATAAAACACAGCTAAACAGCAACACTGACTCATCTGAATCGTTGACTTGTGAATCGGACATCGATGGATTCACTGATTCGTGTGTATTTAACATTGACTGAATTACTGCATCATGTGAATCCAACATTGACTGAATCATGTGAGTCAAACATTGATTGAATCATGGGAGTCAAACATTGGCTGAATCATATGAATCCAACATTGACTGAATCATATGAATCAAATTTTAACTGAATCGTGTGAATCAAACATCGACTGAATCATGTGAATCCAACATCGACTGAATCATATTAATCCAACATTGACTGAATCATGTGAATCAAACATTGGCTGAATCATGTGAATCAAACATTGACTGAATCATGTGAATCCAAGATTGACTGAATCATGTGAATCAAAGATTGACTGAATCATGTGAATCAAACATTGACTGAATCATATGAATCCAACATTGACTGAATCATGTGAATCAAACTTTGACTGAATCATGTGAATCAAACATTGACTGAATCATGTGAATCAAACATTGACTGAATCATATGAATCCAACATCGACTGAATCATGTCAATCAAACATTGACTGAATCATGTGAATCAAACATTGACTGAATCATTTGAATCCAACATCGACTGAATCATGTCAATCAAACATTGACTGAATCATGTGAATCAAACATTGACTGAATCATATGAATCAAACTTTGACTGAATCATATGAATCATGTGAATCCAACATTGACTGAATCATGTGAATCAAACATTGACTGAATCATGTGAATCAAACATTGACTGAATCATGCGAATCAAAGATTGACTGAATCATGTCAATCCAACATTGATTGAATCGTATGAATCACGTGAATCACTGACTGTCCAGACTCTACACAGTACAAACACAGAACCCATCATGTAAACAAGCACCGTAAAACCAAGGCCGGATTCATGAAACAGTCTTAAAACTCTCTGTAATTGCTGTTTTCTACTTTTTTTTTTAACTTAAAAATTAATTATTTGTGTTCCCAAAAACATTTCTTGAGAAAGTTCTTATCTTTTTTCCCAAGACTTTAATTTCCTTAAAAAAGAAAGAAAGAAAAAGAATGCTCTGAAAAATAAACATAAAGTTAAGAGCACCTACAATTTCTCTTAATTTTAGAAATGTGACACACTTCATTCTACTGGGTTCCTTCAAACATTAAAAAACAAACCAAACCTCACTACTGTTGCTAGGGATCAGAGGTATTATAGCTAAAACTGAATAAAATAAAAAACCCAAACAAACACACAAAGAGAATAAGAATAAAAAAGAAAGAAAGACATACAAACACTGTACTTGAAATTAAGTAAACTTTAAAAAAAATATATATATTTTTTTTAGCAAATTTCCAAGGCAAGACTGCTGGTGAACTGAAATAAACACTTATTAAAGGTTAATAAAAGACATTTATAAAGAAACCCTAAAACTTTGACTAATTAAAATAACAACAAAATACAAAAATAACAGCAAAATATTAAGAAAAATGATAATAATATTTGAGTGCTACAAAAATAACACCAATAATTGATAAACAATGGTTGGTTATGATTAAACATGAAGTAAATATTTGCTTCATTATTTTATTTATCTGATCATTTTCAGCAGCTTCAGAACAAACGGTATGAGACGTCAAAGTGATTTATTTGAGTTCTCGTTCCTATGTCTGAGAACTTTTCAAGAATTGCACTTAGGAACACTTCTAGAGTTCATATTAGAGAGTTTCTTAAGATTTAGCTGAATCCGGCCTCTGGATGACAGCGGGGCATAGCAGTCATTGCCTTTTAGTAATAAATCCCGGCTCTTCCATGTTAATGTGGGTTTTCAATCAGCGACCATATCGTTTTCATTGCAACAAGTGTTTTCAGCAGATGCAGGTGCGTCACTATAATAAGGTACGTCACATCATTGGCCGACCACCAGAAACGAGACAAAAAACAGCAAGAGTTCCACAAGAAGGACATGGTTTAGCATCAGTTCCTCCGGTCACATGAAAGCAGCTGCGGCGCTACTGTTGCTGTAATGTGGGGGGGTGAATGAAGCTCTGTGGTCATCGCATTCCTTTATTTAGCTTCACACACAACAACAACCACCGAGAGGGGAGATCACAGCAGAGACGGAGGTCAGAGGTCACGGACAGTGTCACACTAACAGGGCTGAGGACGGACGCAAGACAGACAAGCACATGTTCGCTCTCATACCTGCCCACTTTCACTTCCCTTTCATCCTTTCTTACCACTTACTGCCTCGCTTTCTTCCGCTGAACCTCAAATAAATGTCCAGCTCACATTTCACTTTATTTTCTTGAAGTAAATGGAAATTCTTTGGTAGCATCTTACATTAGTTTTGCATTGCGACGACAGTCACACATCATACCCTGCCCCCAAATCTTAATGTTATGGTTTTTTATTGTTGCCACAGTGCCAATATTTGATCTAAACATCTGACTTGAATTTATGAAATAATATATATATATATACAGAACATTTTGTGATTTTTACGGTAACCGAATCATTTTGATGAAGTAATATGAAACCCAGACTTAATGCTTAATGTCTTTAATGCTAAAATAAACATATAGTCGTTTTACATACTAAATGTTTTTTAATTATGTAATGCAAAATGTTACATTATTTGTAGCATTTATTGTAAATTGGCAGTTTTTGTTTCAATTAATGCTTCAATAAACCAAATTTAGTATATTGTACTGTATTACAGTAAATTAATCTGAATGCTATTTATTGCAAAATGGCAGCATTTATTTTAAACATCTGTTTTTAATATAAACATTCATGTTTTACTGTATTACAGTAAAATTAGTCTTTTTACATAATGCAAAATAAATATATCATGTGTGGCATTTTTGCACCATGATTAATTTATGCTTAAAAAAAAAAGTTGTATTTGTAACAAATCCTAGCATTTTGTTTTCAAATTAAAAACCGTATAATTATCAATTTAATTAAGAATATTTAAAAAACTGTCCCAATGCAAAAAAAAAAGTAAGAGAAATATTTGGTAATAACTGTATTATTATTATTCATTTAAATGTGACCTGAACATTTTTTGACATGATTCATGAGATTCAGCCCTTTCTTCCTGTCTTCCTCGTTTCGTTCTCTTTTTCAGACATCGGTTTCAGTCATGTTTTGCAGACAGTGTTCGGGGTGGCTTGGCTTGATCTGCGCTGAGCTCTGCTCCTGTTCTTCACCTGTATGTCTCTCGTGCGCTCTCTCTCCGTCCTCGGGCTCAGTTTTGAGGTGGATGACTCTGGCAAGGCTGGCCGTGGGATCACTGGGAGAGTTTCTGGAGCTGCGTATGACTCCAGCAGGGGGCGCTGTGACCTCCTCCTCCTCCTCCTCCTCCTCCTCCAGATGAGTGCTGGGATTCCTCAGCTGCTCGATGGACTGAGACAGAACCTACAGAGAAAAGTAAGGAGTTATAGTTTGTATCATCATGGCTGGTTTGATGACATCACTCGCAAAGCTCCCTGGGATGATGATTCACTACATCAAATACACATACTTTATTCATTTATTTATTAGATTTTCTGACTTTTTAAAGTAATCACAACTGCACTGTAGTGTTTTTCTTGCAATAATAAATGTCAAAACTGATTAAAAGTGACACATTAACATGATCCTTCGTAATAATACACACAATAACATTAATAATAATAATCTCTCACTCACACACACACACACACACACACACACATAAATATATATGCTATATGTGCAAATATGAATAAATATTATTAATCATATTATTTTATCCTTAATTTAAAATGGTATTATTGTTATTCATTGATATTTTTCATTTATTTAAGAATGTTAAATTTACTTCAATTACAATTTTTCTAAATGTCTGCCTTTAATGTATGCTTTAAAAAAAGCATGAATTTTTCACTGTATTACAGTAAGTGTCTCCCAACTTCTCAGAATCACAGTGGATGTTATTTAATACTTATATTAAATAATATAAATAAATATAGAATTGTAATTATATTATTTAGTAATCATTTTAATAAATGATTAAATATAATTATCACAATGCACAAAAAAAGTCTTAAATCTATGTTTTTTGTTTTATTAAAAAAATAAATACAAACAGTTGAACAAATGAATGAACAAACTTTTATTTTTACATTTATTTATTGAACTTTATCAAATCTAATTTATATATTTGTTTTGTTCATATGGAGAGAGCCTACTCTGTTTTTATTCCAGCTTCAACTTCAGTTATGTGTCATTATTCATTAGAAGTGACACATTAACATGGTCTTTCATTGTTTTTGGGATCTTCTCCTGAACAGGCCGCCGTTCCTCCTGTAAACCGGTAAAATAATGCCAACCCCCAAAAAAAACAGCAGCTGTAAAAGGTCTGTGTGAAATGAAGAGTAGCTGAATTATATGAGGATACACGTGTGTCTGCCTGCAAAATCCTCTACTAGACCAGGAAATGAAAAAGAGAGATGAAATGAAAGAAAGTCATACTGAATAACAGTGTTATTAGGAGGAGGAAAATCTGGGTGTACGGAGCATTGAATGAAAAATAAAGTTACAGCCCAGTTTTGACTGACTAATGAAAACTCCTGCTGGGATTTACTCACTTCCTCTCCTTGTATTAAATCACTTCCTGTTTTAACGAGGCATCCGTCAGATCAGTTTACACCATCATTTAGGAGAAATAAACTCCTATGAGGACCACAGACACACTGCAGGACACACACACACACACACTCCATTTCTGAAAGACATGCTTTAATGCATCAGTCATCATCTCATCTCTCTGAGTTCAGTGTGAATTATACAAAAATATCCCGTGCTTTTAAAAGGAAATTCTATTTGTACCTAAATTGTATTTTGTCGCAATTCTTAAAAACATCAGATATACGGTATATTTTGATGGTATGTTTCAGATATGTACTGTAAATCTATTAAATGATTATAGTGTTGAGAATTCAGTTTCTGGTGTTATATGTGATGTTTTAGTGTGTTTTTAAGAACTGGAAGGACATTACTGTAATTTTATATTTCCTGTATACGTTTGACCTCAACATTTTTGATGTTTAATGAGATCCAGCCCTTCATTTTTTTATTCTTCTTAACTTAATTGTGCAAAATTCACTTTTACATATTGTTTAAGTGTTGACAGTGGTGTTTTATCAAAGCTCTGCCCTGAGTGAACTGTCATCAGTCTGCCAAGCTCATTAGCATTTAAAGGGACATGCACCAAAACAGGTCACTGTGAGCAGAACTCTTTTGGACTGGGTAAAAAGTGTTGTTTTACACTACTGTTGTAGGTATGTTACAGGCTTTTCATTAACACCCTAAAGAATCATGACCTTTAGTTTTTGCGCTTCTCGTTCGGGGGTTGTGTCACAGGATGTCTGTGTTAGCTGAGTGAGGTGAAGTGACCTGGCTGATGTGGACGTGCTGGTGAAGCTGTTTCTCCATGAAGCTGTGGTGCTGTTGCTGCAGCATGAGCTGAGCCAGAGTGCTCTGTGGCAGCGGCGCTGACTGCGTCCGGTTCAGAGGTCGGTGCCGTGGTAACCTGGAGCGGGAAGTCACTGACGGACGCTCCTTCATCAGCAGTGGAGACGAGGAGAGCACAGGAACACTACCTGTGACTGAGAGAGAGAGAGAGACATACACATCTGAGAGCTCCAAAACATAAAAGTAATTAAATAAAATCTAAAAATTACATTAAATGAACACTTATTATTATTATTAATGATTGATAACGATTAATAAATAACGATTAATTGTGATTATTCACATCCAAAATAAGTTATATATATGTGTGTGTAAACACATGCATGTATACGTTTAAGAAAATTGTTACATTATATATATTTTTTATATATAATCTATATGAATATAAATATGTACATGTAAATACATATAAATATTTTCCAAATACATGCTGTATGAGTGTGTCTATATATAGATAATAAATATACACAGTTCATATATTATGTAAACAAAAACTTTTATTTTGAATGCGATTAATCATGATTAGCTGTTTGACGGGAATATTATATTAATTATGAATAATATTAAAATATAACTAATATTACATTTAATATTTCTTAATTATGGTTTCATTGTATTTGAATGTACACACACTACACTGTAATTCAGATATACTGTAATATTCAGTATAATATAACAATAATATAATAATAAAATAGATCTAAAATATATTATGTATAATATCTTGACTTCATTTAATGTTTATTTCAATAAAGAATTTAAGTTTTAGTCCTGTGGGGGGTGCTCTGGGAGTATGGGGTCCGGGGCCCTTTGCTAAGGGCTGTCCGGTCCCTGTATGACCAGAGCAGGAGCTTGGTTCACATTCGCAACAAGTCAGACTTGTTCCCGGTCCGTGTTGGACTCCGGCAGGGCTGCCCTTTGTCACCGGTCCTGTTCATTATATTTATGGACAGGATTTCTAGGCGCAGTCAGGAGCAGGAGGGGGTCCGGTTAGGGGACCACAGGATCTTATCTCTGCTTTTTGCAGATGATGTTGTCCTGTTGACTTCTGCAAATCAGGACCTACAGCGGGCACTGGGGTGGTTTGCAGGCGAGTGTGAAGCGGCTGGGATGAGAATCAGCACCTCCAAATCTGAGGCCATGGTTCTCAGCCGGAAAAGGGTGGCTTGCCCACTTCAGGTTGGTGGGGAGTTCCTGCCTCAGGTGGAGGAGTTTAAGTATCTTGGGGTCTTGTTCACGAGTGAGAGAAGGATGGAGCGAGAGATTGACAGACAGCTTCTGCAGTAATGCGGTCGATGTACCGGTCTGTCGTGGTGAAGAAGGAGCTGAGCTGCAAGGGGAAGCTCTTAAATTACCGGTCGATCTACGTTCCTTCTCTCACCTATGGCCATGAGCTTTGGATCATGACCGTAAGAACGAGATCCTGAATACAGGCAGCCGAAATGAGTTTCCTCCGTAGGGTGGCTACAGATTAGTTAGTTAAAGGGTTAGTTTACCCCAAAATGATCCTCATGTCGTTCCAAACCCGTAAGACCTTCATCTTCAGAACACAAATGAAGTTATTTCTGATGATATCACCATCTATCTGACCCTCCATAGACAGCAACAACTGAAATGATCCCAGATCCAGAAAATGTAGTAAAAACATGTGTAAAACAGTCCATGTGGCATCAGTGGATCAACCCCAATTTTGCAATGCTACGAGAATACTTTTTTTTTTTTTTGCGCAAAGAAAATAAAATTGCATAATTGAGAAAGCTGATAATGTCAAATATGTTCCTTAGTAATCTCCAAAGTGGCAGAAGACGTAACTCGGAGGAGAAGAATGGCTGAGTCAATTGTTATTTTTATAGTGTTTTCTACATTCTCCAATCGTCTCATCCACTGATGTCACATGGACTGTTTTACTGATGTTTCTGGATCTGGGATCATTGCTGTCTACGGAGGGTTATCATCAAAAATATCTTCATTTGTGTTACGAAGATGAACAAGGGTCTTACGGGTTTGGAACGACACAAGGGTGAGTACTGAATGATTTATCAGAGCGTGCACTTCCAGCTCACCAGGTGACATCATCCTCTGCTGTCTCTGCTCCTTCAGCAGGAGGTGTTGGAGAAGCGCTTGCTGTCCGTTGCTCACTTTAGCCTCCATCGAGACGGGAGACGTGGCGAGACCCTCTGTGCTCCGGTCCTTCAGCGCCGTTCCCGTCTGAAAGAGACAGATCGCACAAACACTATTAATATTCAGCGTTTAGACCCAAATTTCCACTCAAGCGTGAGCAAGGCTTGCATAACACCAGCATATGAAATATTAATAACTGTGCTTTTTTAAAACGCATGCAGTCAGCGTTTGCGTCCGGCGTCTTCCAGAATCTGCAGGTTAAGGAGCCGCGTTTAGAGCTCCCTGGTGAGTCATTCAGCTATTTTAAAATGTGAAAGTGTTGAAAGTATTCGGTAAGAGTGATCCATGTTTTGATTTCCTGGCATGTTACGCTCTTTCCTGACAGCATTTCTCAACGTTTTTAACGGCCCGTGATGAACGAGATGCTAAACTCACGCCTTGAAACCCTAAACCCAGGGCCTGTTTATCTGAGGGCTAAAGATCCCGCGGGTCAGAGGTCACGAGCTCCATTAATCCACTCAAGCACTCAGTGAAAGCAGAAAATGAGACAAATAGCAGCTCATCTCTCTGAAAACACAGCTCATCTCTGCGCTCTATAAAGAGGATCATCTCCTAACACGCGCGGCACATTCCTCATACAGTATTTTGTGCTTTCACCACAAATAGATGCGACTCCGTGTCTCACTGTCTCCTAAAAATACCTTGCTTTTTCTGCAGGAGCTATTCATATCTGTTGCGCAGCAGAAGGAGAGCCGGCGATGCTGCTTTTGTCTTTAGGCCTCATATTTCTCAGAGGGTTGCTCTTTCAAAGCTCATGAGACCTTGTCTCCAGATTGCTCTCTTTTTAAAAGAGCTGAAAGTTGCCATGCAGTAAGAGTATAGCATTAGATAATGAACACGAAAAGCAACAGGGTACAGTATTGGATGGAAAATGTCATCTCTGACTTTTCAGCTCTAAATGCTGTTTGAGACATTAGATGAATAATTTGCATACTTTTGCACTATTTTGTGCCATTTCTAGAATATAAAGTGTGATTAGTGTGAATCACACTGAAATTTCGAATGAGAAAAAGAACACTTCACATACCCAGTTTATGCATTTTACAGTTTTTTACTGGGACACATTTCTCAATACTTAGCTCACTGTTGCAAAACTCTTCACACAAGTCTCCTAACAGACTTTCAGCTTGGCAAAGCAGTTCATTTCACATTCAAAATGCACTACATCTACCAAAACACTTTAT
>JAUMHQ010000029.1:630071-642076 GCA_032361165.1 Enteromius paludinosus | reverse complement strand
TTAATTAGTATTTATGTATTAAATTATTTTTATCATGATATAATAAAATGTTATTTTATCTTAAAATGGAAAATAAGCATATTAAGCACAGTGTTTTATTTATTTGCTTGTGAAATAAGCCACTGAGCTGTTGAACACTAAAACTAAAAATCTGAGATCGACACAAAATACAAAGAGCAACTTCATATTCATCAATGATTAACCGAAAGTCCCCTAATGTTTGTCATGTCTGTGTAAACACTGTGTAGCTAGAATTATTTCCTAATTGGTGCATTATGCATAATTCACATATTTAAATCTGTTTAAATGGGTGAAACCACAATGCTATGGCACAAAGTGTTCTAAAACATCTGTTTTGGGGTGCAGTGATGGCATAATGCATCATATTAATATTTTCCGTGCCTGTACAGATTCTTGCATTGAGCGATTTGCTGAATGAGTCTCTGTCTGTCCGTGTACCTGCTGTGCTGCCAGTGCTGTCTGCTCGTCAAACACTCGCAGGTTCAGCTTCATGTGCTCCAGAGCGGATCTGCGCTGTAGCGGGACTCCGGGGTTCGGGTTCAGCAGCACCCGGTGCTCGTACACCGCTGCCACATACGACCGATGACCGGCGGCGGCGAGGATGAGCTGCAGGCCGCTCAAACAGAGCACCAACCCGGCCAAAACGAGCGCCATGATGGGGAGGACTCATGTGGTCTGCGGAAAAGTGAGTCCAAAAGTTCATGTCAGTGATTGCAATCATTACAAAATCTGTCATGCTTTCAACAGGTTTTACTGGCCTGGTTAAATAAGTAAAAGTGAAGTGACTTGTGGCCAGGTAGGGTGACCCATACTTGGAATTTGAGCATCCAAACAAACACGAGGTGCGCTAGTAGACAGGGTAACTAAGCGTTCATGTTTTTCTGGTCCTGTTTATTTTCATCTCCTAAAATAAAGTACGTTAGTTTTTGCTCTATTTGCATGAATTTTAAATATTTATAATAAACAAAATGGCGTCATTGTTAAAAGACTTCCATGTAACGTTAATATTAGGTCACTCGTGATCTTCATCTTCGCTTGTTTCTTTCTTAATTCACAGATCCATATCTGTATACCTCCTACTTTTTTCAAGTTAATTTACATTAGCACTTTCCTCTTCCCTTCCATTTTTGCATGAATTTGTTTAAAATTATGACTAAATAAAACCGCACTGTTTTTTTTAACGCTTCAACAACAAATTTAATGATAAATCAATAGATAGGCTACTTCAAAACTTGACAACGGGGTTATGAAAGATATATTACAAATAAAGTAAAGGAAAAAAGAAACAGACTTTGACCTTTTAGATTGTATAAGAATTTAGAATATAGCTTTTTTTGTTACCAGTACATTTCAATTCAGTCAATAATAACGTAGATTAGAGTTACACCTGTTACTTTAATGTAGCCTGTAAGAAATCTACCATATAAAATTAACAAAAATGATTTTTATTCATAATATATGAAAACAGGTTATCTAATTTGTCTCTAGATTTCTGTTGAAAATACCTAGATACATTTGTCCTTTGTTTTTTTCAGGTGTTTTTTCTTTCTTTTTTTGTAAGATAATAACATTCTGAAATCTTTTTAGATCTGCAAAAACAAAAAGAAAGCAAGTTTTTTTTTCTCCTCCATGTATTTAAAAAAAAAAATGGGAAACCCAAAATTTTCTGTTTTTGTTGATGTACCATCTACTCAATTACAATAAAAACTGCTCAAATACATTTATATAGATAACTGACTTTTTATTTTTATTTTATTTATTTATTTATGTATTTATTTATTTAAGAGTAGTATTATTAGCCCACCAGAAGACTTTAATTTCTTTATCAAAGATTGTTATATCTGTTAAGCACTGTTCATGAATAATACCTAATTAAATTAAATTTAAAAAGTCAAAATGGGATGTCTTACAAAAACAAACAAAAAAAAAACAACTCTTCGAAATATAAACGATAGAACAGTGTTGCTAATATCTCTCAAAAACAAAAAAATCTCTGAAAAAATATATAAATATATAAATATCTGATCATGTACATCAAATGCTTTTTAAAAATCAAGGAAAAGAATTGTAGCTTTGTGCAACATAGTCTAAAATCAGTCTTGCATTGGTACTGATGTGTCTGCCCTTTATAAAAACAAGACTGTGTCTCAGCATCAACTGAATAAGCTTGGTTAAAACCAAGGCTAACATTTTATAATAGATATATAGTAGTGTAACTGGACTCCAGTGTCTTATCCAATTTGGGTAAATGGAGATATTTATTGTACATAGAAAACAGAACTGACTACAGATCTCAACAGACAACACACCACATGCCTGCTTAAAAGAAAGAGTTATTCAACCTTTCTCAACAGGCAAATTAGTACCACAGAAAGCCTTGAATTCGGTTTGAATATCAGGAACATGAGCCTCAAAGATGTGCAAATGTTTATCTAAAAGGCTGTGACAGAATTAGACTTCACCTTAGGATCAGTGCTCTTGACACCACTGAAACTGAAAGCAGTCAGAGAACCCTCCTTGCAGTTCATTTTCTTCTACAAACACTTAAAGGCACCTCTGGCAATCTCTAGATTAGCTTGATTCGCTTGTAGATGACATGAGCTCATCTGCCCAGGCACGCTCTTCGTGCTTTATCGCGTAGACATATAAACATATACAGTCTTTCTTTATAGATACATTTACATTACAAATTTCCTCTTAATATATTTGCATGCATTTGTATAAGTGCCATCATAAACAAAAAGCGCACTGCTTTTTTTTAACTATGCATAAAAAAGTCAACGGAATAGAAAGCTAGAACCTGTAGGAGGAAAAAAAACATCAAATCTGCATGTTTCACCAACAAAAATAAATACGCAATAAATTACTTTAAAAGGGAAAAAGATAACATTATAAATGCACACAGAGGAAACCCTTACCTATCGGTGGTATTACCTGAAAATTAAAATAATATTTCAAGAATCTGCCACTTTTCTTCAGTTTCAATTAATAAATAATAATAATACATTTTATTTGAGATGCCTTTCAAGTCACACAAGGTCATCGTACATCAGAAACAATACTTAAAAACAACAATAAATAGCAAAAAAACTAAACAAAAAGTGAGATAGTACAGATATTAGTCATATGGGATAAGCTTTCCTGAATAAGTGAGTTTTAAGTTTAGTTTTAAATTGTGATAACTACTCTAAATTGCGAATGTTAACAGGAAGGGCATTCCAAAGGCTCTGTGACCCATGGTAGTTAAACGAGCTGTGGGTATATTAAGAAGACACAGAGAGGAAGAACAAAGAGATCGAGAAGGAGTGTAAGGCTGGATGAGATCTGAGACATAAGTTGGAGTAAGGTTGTGAAGATATTTATCCGTCAGTAGACGAATTTTAAATTCAATGCGATATTTCATGGGGAGCCAGTGAAGCTCTTGAAGTATCGGACTCACGTGTTGTTTAAGTGGAGTCTGGGTTATGATGCGAGCAGCAGAATTCTGAATCGGCTGTACACTGTTAATTTGAGCTTTAAATGAGAGACTACTGTCAAAGATGACCCCCAGGTTCACTAGGAGCAGAGACCGAGGATCCATCAATAGATAAAGAATGAAAGACGTGAGTTGTTCATCGTTCATAAATGACCTCCTATTTTATTCCTGTTAAACCATGCAGAGAGAAAAGTACATTGCTAATCATTCTGTCTGAATGGTTTCATAAAAAGGTTTTATGTGGGGGAAAATATTGTGGGTGTTACATAACTTGGAGGGGGGTTCACCCTTGGTAGAAACAAATAAAATGTTTTTTGAAGTCTAAACCCCATAAACACATTGCATTACACAAAATAATGTTAATTTTAAGGTCTATCTGAAAAAACAACGTTAATGTGACTTGTTCCTTACTTTGACCCATGTATTTATCTTAACTGGTCGAGTTAAGACAAAAATTAAAAAATTGAGCCCACAGGTATTAACAGATTTAATAGACAACCAAGGAACAACATGACATGTTGCATGTTGGCCTTCAAAATGTTATAATTGTTCACTGAGTATGCAAACTTTCCACCTTCTATTATGTTTTCACTTTGGCATAGATATGCATTTATCAAATGTGGTCTGGGCCACCGCCCTGAAGAGTGTAGCTCAAACCCTGATCAAACTGTTTTTAGCTTGCTCAGGTGTGTTTGATCTGAGCTGAACTCCTGGGTGTAATTTGAAAAACTCTGGCATAGATCATCCAGATTAGCAACAACCAACCTATGACTAACTAATACATAATAAGGACAGAACCTAACCTATTCCAGCTGATGTAAAACACCTGCTCAGGAATAAACCTCAAAAAGCTCACTTCAGAGTTCTTGGAAATATATATTTTTGGTGTTCTGCAGAATGGAGAAAAAAAATAGGTTTGGAATGATATCGGGGTCAGTAAACTTTATTTTTTTGCTATCCTTTAAGGGGAAGAGACTTACCAAATAATAATAATAATAATAAATGCATTCATTCCATCCTGCATTAACAATCCTGCAATCTCCGCCTTTTGGGAGGGTGTTGCATAATATTTAATTCAATGCAAACTATTCACATAAAAGCCAAAGCTCTTCTCAGCAAGAGAAGACAGACAGAGAACAAACACTCTTCGCAAACGGTAAATATATATTTTTTTTTTTTAATTTGTGTTAGTTATGTTTGCTATGTACTAATATTGGGGTGTGTCTTAAAATACCAGTGTGCATATTTATTAAGCTTGATATTTGATATTGTTGATATTCTGGTCTTATTTTATTTCTCCAAGAAAATTTTACCAATCCCAAACCACAACCATCTTAATAACTACTATAATCGTTGTATCTAATTATTTATAAGTGATATATAATTGTCTGGGAAGGCTGAAAGTCAAAAACTCTTTACATTCAGGTTTGCAGAATTATTAGGCAGGTTTTCTTTTACAGATAAAATGAGCCCAAAAAGAGATTGAACTCAGACTAAATGATAAAATGCCCATGAGAAGGATGTAATACTAATGCCATAATAGAATTAGCAAAGTTCAGGTATGACCATTCAGCAGCAAAATGCTCAGGGTCGGCAGAGTCAGGAAAAATCATCCTCCTTCAGTCTGGAGTAGGGCTGCATGATTTTGGGAAAAAATTACATTGCGATATATTTTTTTCCTGCAATATATATTGTGATGTGTACAAATTTATTTATGTTCATCAGGTGTTCATCAGCATCATCCTTTTTGTATCCAAAATTGGTTTGGGTTCATTATCAGTGTGATTTTGCTCAGCTCGTCTGTGAACAACGGCTCTGCGTAGTGAATGCGGCTCAATGTAGGATCGCGCACCTGATGGAATTTACCGCTGAATACAGATTGATTCCTGACGAGATGCGCAATACATATCGCGCTATGATTATCTTTTCCGCCGTCCCGCACTCATTTTGCCATGCTCACGCAGAGACTGCATGCATGAAATAGGTGAAGCAACGTGTGCTTTGTCGTTTTTAAAGAACCCTTAACTATGAGTTAATTACCTTATATTAGACAAATATATATCCGTGAATAGAAAGTTTAGAAATATAGAAAGAAAGACAGACACACGCCATTTTTTTAAATTCAAATTTAACCATTTTTTTTTTATTCAAATTTAACCATTTAAATTTAAATTAAATTTTTTTTTGCCCTGCATCGTGACTATCGTGCATGCGTACATCACAATGCTAAACGATGTATCATGCAGTCCTAGTCTGAAGTCTCCAGAAGTGCAGTGTGTCAGGTTTTCAGAGACTTTGTTTGGGTAAAAAAAAAAAAAAATGACCCTCACTTAATACGAATAACATTCTAAAGTGCAGTGAAATCCATTAAGACTGATTTTTCATAGGCTTTATGGCAGTGGTTGGCCAAAACTGGCCCGCCAGCGATAATAGGCAAATTGTTTTGATACCGTCTGGTTCTAAAATAGATCGGTTGTGACAGTAACAGTTACTCACAATCACTTTGTCTTTAGTGATCTTGTCTTCAAAATAAAAGAGTAAATTTGTGCAGCAATGTTTTATTTTAATAAAAAAAATTCTGAAAGACATTTTAAAAAGTCTGGATCTCTGTACACAGCTGAAAATGAAATGTGTGGTTTGAACAGACTAACAGTGAACCACTGAAACGTTTGCTTATGCTGGATGTCAGCACAAACACGTGAATAGTAAAAAAGCAAATTCAGCTTCCTTCTTATCAAAAATAAGTCAATAAAATCTTGATTATGGATGCAGAACAGCTGTGGATGCATATGTGATGCAATCTAACCCAGGTACTTATTTATTAATTTTTTTTTTGACTGTGCTGACCCAATGAGTATTTTACTGTCCAGTGGCCATGCCCTAACTTTGCAATTCCCATATTGCATTAGTTTTGTATCCTTCACATCAGCATTTAATAATTTGTGATTTTTACTTAAAAGAAAGAGTCTATTTTTTGACTTATTTTATCTGTAAAAGAAAGCATGCTTAATAATCACGTGCACCTGAATATAAAGAGTTTTTCACTTCCAGCCTTCATGGACAACTACATATCACTTATAAATGACTAAATCAAAAATTAATAGAGATTTGTAATTTGTCTTTGGTAAAATGTGCTTGGGAAAAGAAATATGACCGGAACATCAACATGCCTAATAATTAAGCATGCACTGTATATAGAACGTGATTTTAAAAACATTCGAAAGGTGGAAAATTGTAATTTACCTTTATTTTTCGCATTTAAATAGTGAAGGACCCAAATATGGCTTTTAAAACTGAAATACTACTACTGCTAGTGGCTGTAATGGTCACCAACTATGGTCTTAGTGAAGACAACAGCACTACCAACATCACAACGAGCAGCCCAAATACCAACACAACCACCATCACAACCAGCATCAAAACCAGCAACCTAACCAGCATCACAACTAGCAGCCCAAATTCCAACACAACCAGCAACCTAACCACCAACACAAAAAGCAACCTAACCAGCAGCACAACTAGCAGCCCAAATTCCAACACAACCAGCAACCTAACCACCAACACAACCAGCAAACTAACCACCAACACAACTAACAGCACAACCTCTCAATCCAGTTCTGAGGCATCTCTTTCACCAGCAGAGATCATGGGTTTTCCTGGACTTCTGATCTACATGATCACCTCCACCGTGGTTCTCAAACTCTTCCAGCTGATCTGATCATCGGTTCTCTCTGTTTGTTAACCAGCTAAAACCTATGAAATTGACTTTTTTTTTTTTTAAGTATAAGTGGTTTGATTATATTAATATGTAGAGCATTATATTACTAATTACAATTTTTGTCATGTAATTTGGAATCACGGACACTGCAAATTTGTAAGTAATATATGTAGCACTGTGCGTCAGCTACTGACTCAAATAAATATAATGAAATAAATGTAACTGCTCTACTTTATCTCTGTGCCATACTTAAATTGGACAGAATTTGATAATACCTAGTTTGGTGGGCAAGTTTTGCCACTCAAATTTTAACTGTAAATCCAGAGGGGTTGCAGTGTCACAAAGTAGTGACTTTATGAACTATTTGTGTTAGATAAGAGAGACATACAAAATGTGCAGGGCAAGGGGTCCTTGAGGACAGGTTGGGAAAGCACTGATCTATTAATTATAGACTGATCCCAAATCTCTTTTTTTCTGTCAAAGATACTAGTAGTATCCTCACAAATATATTTCTTCTTTGAGAAAATTGGGATCTGTGAGGATTTTCAGTCAGGATTTAGACTGTATTTTCCACCTAATTATTATAAAAAATAGTATAAGTATTTTTACATGCACATGCCTCCCCTACATATCTCTCTCCATGACGGTAACAGTTACACTTTTATATAACAGGGCTGCAAATGAACCAAACCCACCCAAACTAACTTAACATCACTAATACAATAACTAAAACAAAACCCCAACTTGCTTTAAATGACACAAAAATAATTAAACTCTAAAAAAATACCCATAATGCACCCAGCGCAGGTGGAAAATAGCGATGCCTCTTATTTAATCTTGTTCAATCCGTCTATGCTCCTGCATTGAGTCACTCAATGTAATGTGATGTAGGGTCCAGTTGTTCTGATATTAAAAGGGGATAGGCCGGTGCAGTCACAATTTTAGTGCCCCACTCCGCCCCTGCCCATGTTAGTGCTCATAATAAACACAATCCACCCAAACATACTATACATTCATCTGTACTCACTCTTTCCAGATGCACATGAGCACACTACATTATGATCTGGCACGGATGTCTCCATCACAGCTCGTTCACAGCTAACACACGACGTAACAGTTACGTATCATATTTGTCATTTTTGGTAATTTCATGACTTACCAATTGGCAACGTAACCACAACGTTGCATGCACGTAATTCCATTAACATCCTATTACCAATTCACAACGTCTTCAGTACTTCCTCCTTACGTAACAAGATCACCAACTCCCCTCATCCCAGCAAATCATCACAGGTAAAGAAATACTGTAGACCTTTTTTCTCTCCTTTCCCCTTTTTCCCCCTGCCCTGCAGATTGAAGGGTTGATTACGACAGCTTAGCCCTCACTTTAAAAAACTCAAGCACCCACCCTTCCCTCCCCCTCACTTTCCCCAAACTTTCTACTGCTTTTCTCCGGTACACAGACATCATCTGCTCTGTCTACCCTCATAGGAGGCGCAAACTCAATGACTACCTCACCATAGTGTCTGAGTGTCCTCCTACGGGGGAACGCACTTTTACACGTACCATCGCATGTTCGTAGCCAAAGTCGCAGTCAGGTTGTCCCAGTGGAACCAAAACATCTACTGGGGTGCCCTCGACTTAGACCTGCACAATCGTATTTTCACCGGCTGTCGTAATTTTTCCTGCACGATCTGCAGGTCAGTCACCCACCCCTCCTCTTCCTGCCTTTTTACTTCCTCTTCCATGCCCTCTGAACCTAACCCTCCCGAAAAACCAAAACCCTCAAGCTCCGTCCCGAAAATCCCTTCCCTTTTCCAACAGCCTGTTCTGCTATCACTGATCCCGAATCAGTAGACTCTCTTATAAAGAAAGATTTAGACGCCATCTTCATTATCGGCCCTTTCCCTTCCCCACCTTTCAGTACCTTTCGAGTCAGCCCAATGGGCATTGCAACCCGAAAGTACGCAGGGAAAAAGAGATTAATCATCGATCTCTCATCACCCCATATCTCTCTCATTCCCAGCATCAACAGCTTAATAACCTTAGAAGAATGCTCCCTTCTTTATCACAATGTAGACCAGAGGTCCTCAAACTCAGTCCTGGAGGGCCGGTGTCCTGCAGAGTTCAGCTCCAACCCTAATCAAACACACCTGAAGCAGCTAATCAAGGTCTAATTAGGTATACTCCACTTCCAGGCAGGTGTGTTGAGGAAAGTTGGAGCAAAACTCTGCAGGACACCGGCCCTCCAGGACTGAGTTTGATGACCCCTGATGTAGACCAAGCCATTGAATTAATTAAACAAGCTGTTACCATGAGAACCGGGAACATCAGCTGCTGGAGAGGACAGGGCATGTCTGATATTACTGTTTTTCATCGGTTATACCAAAGAAAAGTTCATCAACTGCCTCAAATTGGTTAAGTAACATTATCTACAGTCTAATGTATGTACTTTTGTTAATAATTATATCTCTGTTATTATGCTATTTTTCCTTTATTATCTGAAATGTCTGCTAGCAAAGGCTACGCTAGCATATCTGTTTAATCTATATACGGGATATCTAATGCTTTCAATCACTATTTATCCTGTATTTTTATTAATAATTCGAGTGTATTTTACTGTTCATGTTTGTGTGTTTTTCAAAATAAATAAACTGAATTCATTTTGAGTCTGTATTCATCATTCACAGCTGTTGGAACAGGCTTTACGTTAGTTTGGGCATATTATGAGGACATACATTAGATTAAACTGCATGTCCTCCCATAGAAAATGAATAAAATACAAAGAAAATAACATCAAGTGATCAGCACAAAATATTGATCCATGACGTTGCCACGACATCACCCTCAAGAACTGTCAACGTAACAAAGTTACGTCGTGGTGACGTATAGGCACCTTTCACTTTTCCGGTTGCCACAACGTAACTAGTAACGTCGCTACGATGAAACTTTGATCACCAGATTACTTTGCAGTTGCATAACAGTAACATAATTTTGTTAGCTGGGTTTTCCGTGCTTGTGTACAGCGAGATGGTTCAGCCGCGCTGAAAATACAACCAGCGCTCTTCCGCTATAACTCCGCTTCCCCGCTGCTCTCCATCATAAAGTCCTACAAAAATACTGAACTTCTTGTGGCTTATTCACGTCTCCTGTGCAGTGTGTTTTGCACAATAGTACTGAGGCTGCTCTAATTAGAGTTACAAATGACCTGCTTCTATCATCTGATCGTGGTTGTATCTCATTCTTAGTGCTATTGTATCTCAGCGATGTGTTCGACACTATGGACCACAACATTCTCTTGAAAAGACTAGAAAACTCTGTTGGCATTAGTGGAAGTGCCTTAGCATTCTGTATTTATCTGATCTCCATCAGTTCAAGCGGTAAATGAAGAAGTCCAGTATGGAGTACCTCAAGGCTCGGTACTGGGGCCACTACTTTTTACACTTTTCATGTTACCCTTGGGAGATATTATCAGGAGACATGGTGTTAGCTTTCACTGTTATGTTGATGATACTCTGCTTTATATTTCTTCTCAGCCAGGTGAAACACACCAAATTAAAAAACTAACGGAATGCATAGTCGATATTAAACACTGTAGTAATTTCTTATTGTTAATTCTAAAAAAAAACAGGTGTTAATTATCAAACCTAGGTGTGCTGTTTGATAGCAGTCTTTCCTTTTGAAAGCCATGTTTCATATGGCATATGCTTTAAATGTCAAATGCAGAAATGTTAATTCATGCGTTTATGATTATATTATAGATTATTGTAATGCTTTATTGGGTGGTTGTTCTGCACGCTTGATAAATAGACTACAGCTGGTTCAAAATGCAGCAGCTAGAGTCCTTACTAGAGCCACAGCCATATCACCCTGCAGCCCAAGTCTGGTTGCCTTGGACTGAAGCTAAGCAAGGTTGAGCCTGGTCAGTACCTGGATGGGATACCTCCTCGGAAAAATAGGTTGCTAGTTTAGAAGCAACCTAGTAGAGGTGTTAGAAGGGCCAGCAGGGGGTGCTCACCTTGTGGTCTGTGTAGGTCCTAATGCCCCAGTATAGTGACGGGGACACTACCTTTCCACTGCGTGGTACGACTCGGCACGGCTCAGTTCTGCTCGGTTTGCGTTTCCACTTTAGAGTGGGCGGGATTATTCACGTGTCGTTACAGTTGCACCGCCTATACTGCAATAGAAAATGAATGAATGAAAAACGTTTTCATTCCGAGTCGCCCCATCAAGCTCTCGCTGGATCTGCTCCTTGGCTATCAATGAGAGGAACGTCTGTACTTCCTCAATAGACCACGAAACCAAGCCATTTTTGGTTAATACAAAAAGGTGCGTTTCTTCAAACAAAAAAGTTGCGTCTGATCCTTCACCAATCGGTGACCAGCTGAGTCTACACGTCACGTTTTGGTAACGGTTCAGCTCGCTTGGAACCTCGGCTGAGGTGGTACTAAAAAAAGGACCAGGTACCAGGTAGTTCCCAGTAAAAAAAAACCCAAAAGTGAGCTGTACTGAATCGTGCTGTGCCGTACTATGCAGTGGAAAAGCGCCATATAATGTCAGTAGAGTAGCTCTTATTGCGTTATAGTCCTCCACGTCCACCGTGTTCTCAAAACTCTGGCCATGTGATAATACTTAGAATATTAAAATCACCAGATCCTTTATATATGTGTGTTTGTGTGTATGTATATGCATTATTAATTATTAATCTGCATTAATTGCAAAGGCAGCTTTTATTTGATCAGAAAAACACTAATGTTGTGAAATATTACAAATGAATTCATATATAATCTG